>VWZK01021261.1:0-10007 GCA_013396935.1 Baryphthengus martii | reverse complement strand
AGATCCCCTCTCAGGCTTCTCTTCTCCAGACTCAACAGCCCCAGGGCTCTCAGTCTTTCCTCAGAAGAGAGATGTCCCAGTCCCTTCTTCACCCTCAGAGCCTCTGCTGGACTCTCTCCAGCATTTCCCTGTCCCTCTTGAACCGGGGAGCCCAGGACTGGACCCAAGACTCCCAACGTGGCCTCACTGGGGCAGAGTAGAGGGGGAGATCCTTCCTTGACCTGCTGCCCACACTGTTCTACACGCCCCCCAGATGCAGGTCAGTAGTAGCTGCCAAAGCCTCACCAGGTAGTGGGAGGCTCCTTCCACTGACTTCAACAAGTCCCTGGTTCTCCTCGTCCTCCTCCCAGACCCCTGGTTCTCCTCTGAGCTCTAAGGCTTCAAAACACCTTCCAATGCAAATCCACCCTTAGCGCCACAACTTCCACGGAGCTCAGCAAGGTTGGGAAGCTGAAGTCAACGCAACCGGGCGGCAAAGACCCAGCGAGAGCTCAAGACGCATCTCCAGCCCGGCCTAGGGGCTGAAGGAAGGACGTGTCACCCCCTCCAGCAAGGGAAATTTTCCTGATGCCAGCACTTCACGCCGTGCTTCCAGCAGCCCCTGGCACTTACCAACGTACTCGGAGAGGAACACGACAAAGAACGGCGTGACCAGGTCATTGATTCCCTGCACGTAGCCACTGGCTGGGTGTCGAATGGCCCAGATAAACAGGATTCTTTCAAAGATCTAGGGAAGAACGAGGGAAAGCGGGTACCTGCATTAGCTGTGCACAAAGGGAAGGCAGAAAAGCACCAACTGCTAAGCTCAGGGAGCAGAGCTCCTGCACCGACAGGCTCTTCTGCAGCGCTGCGGGTGAGACGAGCGGCGTACAGGGCCTAGGAGAGATTCCAGTATGATCCACAGGACCCCCCCACACACTTCCCAGAACAAGGCAGCCCCGGCTCCTCATCAAAGCCTTCTCTTGAAGATACACAGACCCAACTTTTCAAGTTCCAGGTGGCTTAAGACCCTTCCACCGGCAGGACAGGGCTGCCTCTCAACAGAGCAGCAGGGCCTTGCTGAAGCCGTTCTCTGTTATCAGCACAGGACTCCCAATAAAATACCAGATTTGGGAGAGTTCCCAACAGAGCAGCCTCCTCCCAACAACCAGGGTGTTATTTCCAGTCTGCCCCTGTTTCCAAAGACAAGCTTCAGGATTTTAACCAGCTCCTGGCTCCGTCTTCCCACAGAGGAGATGATTTTATAACCCCTGAGCTCCAAGTCTGATGTCTTCCAGAAACACAGGACAAGACCAGACGCTTTCAGGAGGTATTTCCATCAGGAGCTCTCAGGCAGGGAAATTTCCCCACAAAACAAACTCCCTGTGGCAGTGCTGGTCTAACTCCACACATCCCCCCACCATGGCAAAGGAGCTCCCCTCCTCCCCTTTACCTCCTGGACAAGCGGCTGCTGGAAGAGCGGGATGAGTGGGTTGGTCCTTGGAATGTCGATGTGGATCTGGAAGAGAGGGAGGGTTACACAAACCAGTTGAGCTTTCTGAGGGGCATTATTAACTCATCACGGGCTAACAGAGGAGAATTCACCCCTCAGGGTCCCCCCAGCTGAGCTGCACTCGCTGACAGGCCCGGCGAGGGCTACAGATGATGGTTGCGCTCGGAAAACCATCTCCAGTTCCATCTCCAGTCTCCTCTGCTCAGGTGTGGGCAGGGAGTCGGAGCTGGGAAAGGCCTGAGGTCTGAAATCTAGTTATTAAATCAGTTTAGGGAAGGCTTAAACTAATACCTGCAAGAAGATGGACAGAAACTTAGTGCCTTGTCCTCAAGAAGACTCCTAATAGGTACAGCTGGAGAAGTCCCAGCAGGAGCCCAACCACACGGACAAGCAGGGAGGAAAGGGATATAATGGAGGCAGAAAACCAGGAATTGGGCAGAGGGCTCGTACCTGTCGGTAGGTGTCTTGATGGTGCTCCTCGTTCCGGGAATCGTAATACTGCTGGATGAAGCCGAAGTATTCCTCCCGCTTGCGCTGCAAAGTCAGCTTCCGCCGCTCCATGTTTGCGGGGAGATAACCCTGCGGTGGGAAAAGCCGGGTCAGGGCAGAGCCTCCTCCTTCACCACAAACTATCCTCTAAAATCCTGCCAGGCTGCTTTTTGGGGTCTGTGCACCCCAAAGCAGCAGGCACAGAGACTTGGGAAATTGGGAAAGAGCTTTCCCAGCCCCTTGATGCCTTTATTGATCTTTGAGCAACCCGACTTTGTGGGATTCAGTTTCCCAAAAGACAGAATGAACCAAGTATTCCCAGCTTTGGGCTCAGAGAGGTGGGAGGGAGATCTCTTTTCCCAAGGAACAAGTGACAGGACAAGAGGAAACAGCCTCAAGCTGCCCCAGGGCAGCTTTAGGTTGGAGCTGAGGAACAATTTGTTCCCCTCCAAGGTTGTCCAGGCCTGTCCCAGGCTGCCCAGGGCAGTCCCCATGATCCCTGGAGGGGTTTCCAAGGCGTGGAGCTGTGGTGCTGAGGGACAGGGCTCAGTGGTGCCCTGGCAAGGTTGGGGCAACACTTGGACTCCATGATCCTAAAGGTCTTTTCCAACCAGAAGGATTCTGTGACTCTGAAGGGGATGCAGCAACTGCACTCCCTGACCAACCAAGAACCCTCCAGCTCACCCGTAGCCTGGGCAGAGACGCAACAAGAGCAAACCTGGTTACAGGACACGTGAAGGTCTAGGAGCACATGTCCCTTGCTCAGCACATTCCCTCCAGACTCCTGCATCCCAGCTCCCAGTACTCACTGAGAGGAGACGCCAGGTCACGGGCCGGACCTCTCTGGGCACGCCGGGCCAGCTGCATTTCCTCAGCTCATCTGCAAACGGACAGTGGTGGCAATGGATTAGATCCTAGGCACGTCCAGGCACCACCACACCTAGAAGGAGAGGAAAGCCCAGTCTGCTCCTGCAGGTTCTGGAGACGCTGGAGCCTCCAGGAAGGCTCCACATTTGCAGTGACCGGGGATGTGAGTCTGCAGCAAGGGGAGCAGAGACGATTTCAGCTCAGTCTGAGCACAAAAGTGGTGGCTGCAGGGGCTCGGATGTGCCGGAGCCTCGGTTCTAACACAGAGCCCAACGGCTCCCAGCGATCACAACGACCATTTGTGAGACGGAGGAAGACTGGGAACAGACAGGGAGCTGATGGAGGACGTTACCACCTGCCAACAGAGCGGCTCACGCAGCCATCCCACTCGGGGTGACTGCAGACAGTCATTTTTTCCACCCTGGAGCAAACCCAGTAACAACCAGAAGCGGGCAGCGGGTCCCTTTGGCCTTCCCCTTCCCGCTCCCATTTTGCCACACTCACCCAGGTCCGTGTTGTGGCTGGAAAGGAGCTGCCGAAACTTCTCCAGGCGGGTTTTCTCCCTCACCGTCATGGGGGGAGCACCCGAAGCGTTTTGGTCGGAGATTCGGGCGACGAGCGGAATGACGGGTCGAAGGGGAAGGGACTGCTGCTTCTGGAGGGGGGTCCGTCCACAGGTCTCCTCTGCAAAGAGCAGATGTTGAGCTGAGCTGGGGAAGGAGGAGGCACCTCTCCAACCCCACCTCGCTCCTCTGGCACCTGCGGAATTCACCCCTCTCCTCCCCACTCCCAGGGATTAGCTGGTGCACAGGCACATGGTGTGGCTCTTCCATCATTTCCTCTCCTCATTTCCCCTTCTCTTCCTTCCTCCTGCAGCCAGCGGCTTCCCTCTTCCCATGGGAAGCCACGAGCGGGACACGGGAGATGAGGCAGAAGGAGCAGTGGGAAGCCCAGAACTGACCTTCACTGATCTACCCAGGGATCAAGCCAATTGCACGGCCAGAGGAGGTGACAGGCTGCCAATGCCACCTGCTGGGTCACTGCCACAGCACAGGCACAAGGCAGAGGGAGCAGGGGCTGATCTGCCCAGTTCCCTGCCCGAGCTGGACCGAGCTGGGCTCTGCAGGGCCTCATCCAGACCTTTGCTAAGAGCAGCACACTGGGCCACAGCAGAAGCAGGCAGCGAGCAACCCTGAGCAAGAACGTAACAGGTCTCCAAATCCCCCGAGCACCCAGAACACTCTGGGACAGAGGTGCCTCTACGCAGGATCCTGAGCAGCAGAAGACACTGAAGCATTAAGGCCAGGCCTCCAAAAACAGCTCCTTGAACTACAAGGAGGAAAAAGCCTCTTATAGGCCGTGTCCCAGCCTCTCACCCTCAACGTGGGAGTAGCACCAAGTGGCTGAGTTAAGCAGCAGACCAGGAGAGCCCAGGAGCAGGAGGCTGCTCCTGAAGATGGCTCTTACCGGACGTCCTGGAGAGCTGGGCCTCGCTGCTGGACTTGATGACCTTGCAGTTGGTGGGCATGTCGCCGAGGGTGGTCGCAGCTCGCTCGGGTTTCACCCGCAGCTTGCTGTGGTTCTCCAGAACCTGGACCGCCGTGGCCTTGGCCACTTTAGAGTTCAGAGTTTGCAAAGAAGAAGAAGAGGAAGAGAAGTCCTCATCTTCGTCATCACCGATGTCCCAGGCGTCGCTGGTGTTGCGGGCAAACTCGTGAAAGCTGGAGGCCTTCTTGCTTTTCATCGGCAGCGCGTTGGTCTTGGAGCGATCCTTGATGAAGCTGGGAGCAAAACAGAGACGCTGTCAGAGCCGTGCTGTCAGACCAGTCCTTCCTTCCCTACACCCTCATTCCAATCCCTTTTCCCCGTTTCCCTGTTCCTCCTCCCAAACGCAAGGAATGTGATAAGTCTCTCTGGGTTGCCCATCGCCGGGAGGCCGAGCCCAAGCTGGGACGATGGCAGGGCACGGAGGCCACAGCGCCAGCGCACCGCTGGACAGGTGCCAGCCTTCCCAGCTCAGAAGGGCAAAGGGGAGACACATCCCATTCCTCCGGCTCTGCCTCCTCCCACCTGAGAGAAAACCAGGAGATTAACATCCAAAAAAAAAAATAAAACCCCATCCTTGTGACCTAGGGAGAGGCATGTCTGAGGCTGGCCGGGGCTCCGGACGCTCCCGATACAGCTGCGCCGGCTCCCAGACCAGCCTGGCTCTTTCCTCAGGCACAGGAGGAGCCTTCACATTCCCCCTGAAGCCAGAGGAGGCAAAGTCCACCTCCTGAAGCGTCACAGAAACAGGGAAACCTTCCCTGCTCCGAGAGAGAGAGAGAGACGAGGCGGCCGCTCGGCTCAGCTCTGCCGGGCAGGCTCTGGCGGCTCGGCAGCTGCCGGGCAGCTTTGCCTCCCCTCTCCTTAATTCTTCCATCTCCAAAGGGAAGCAGCGGGCTCGGGCACCACGGCTAAAAACCACGCCTGTCTCCTTTGACGCGGCCACGAAGGGCGCGAGCAGCTCAGCTTTCCCCGCGAGTTCCTGCGGAGCCGGCGCCGGGCGGCACGGCCGCCCTTCTCCGTTGGAATATCGCGGTGCCAGAGGATGCTGGAGACCGTCACCTGCGGCAGGAGCGAGCCAAAAACCCGCAAAGCCTCGTGGCTTGCGTCTCCAGGAGAGCAACACTCACTTTTTGGTGAGCCGGGGGTCCAGTGGAGGATGCTGTGCTCCATACACAGGTTGGATGCTGCGGGAAGAGGACAAGGAAGACAAAAAATTTAAAAAAAAAAAAAAAGGGGAAATCTGCAGAGCACCCAGGACTAGTCTCCTCAGCATGGACGGGGGTCACGCTTCTTGCCTGCTCTTGGGAGCTGAACACAGAGCAAAAGCAACTTCAAAAACCTGCTGTTTTCAAAGCCTTAGCTCCAAAGTGCCCCGTTCAGCGGGAGATTTACTCTTTGCAGCAGCAAAGAGGAGCCTTGTTTAAACTCCCAGGCTCTCTCCAGCCTGAGCTGGGATTTGAGATCTGCTCTCTCCCGCAACCCGGAGCGACCACGTGCCCCAGTCCCCCTGCCTCGTACACCGACCTTCATCCTCTTTTCCATCAAGGGGATTTCCAGGTTTGAAAACTCACCCTTTGGAGCCCTGCAGGACAGGGAAGGGCCGTAGCCAGCGACACTGGGGCTCCTCCACAACACACTGGAGGGCTTTGAACCCCACGCTGGCTCTCGGGCTCGTAGCCGGCGCTACGGCAAAGCAGCCTCCCGTACGGTCCGCGGTTTGACTCGAGTCCAAATCCCAGCTTAATCAACTACTTCCCTACGTGGCTTGAAATGAGTCACTCGGTCTCGGGCCCTCGGCTCCTCTCCCTTTGGAATGGGACTGACTAGTGGGCCAGGGAGCCCGAGGGCCGCAGGCACAACGACCTGGGGAGCATCACCTCGGAGAGGAGCCGTTAGACGTGCGCTCATCACTAGTTTCACAGGCTCTGGACGTGAGACAAGGGATCCTGAGTTATTACCTCAACCGGAGTAACTATTCACAGCTGCCCCACCCTGAAAAACCACCTCTGGAAAACAAGTTCTCCCCATTCCCCGGTGCCCGGCAGGTCCTGCATCCCCCGCTGGAGACAAGGGCCCATTCAGAGCCGGCACACAAGGGACAGGCTCTTCGTGGGTCAACAGAGCTGGCCTGGTTTCCAGGAGCTGCAGATGGTGCCCGGCAGTAAAACAAGCAGAGCCCAGGCGTGTAGGAGGGGGCTGGCAGCCTGGTGCAGCTGGAAAACACGCTGGGAACCAGTTGATGCTGGGGAGGCGGCGGCAACAGGCTCAGCTGGCAGGGGAGAGCTGCAGAGATCCAGAGGCTGGAAAGAAGCACGGCACAGAGAGATGCTGGTGCTGAAACCTAGTGAGGGGTGGGCTCACCGGGCTGGGAGCGTTGAGAAGGCTCCTGGTATTTACCCACGGAGCCCAGAAATGAGTTTGCTGACTAATTAGTCTCTAGGAGTCAGGGCAGTGATTGAGCAGCACCCCCATGGGTGGGCACAGCAAGGAGATTGTCAGGAGTAAGGAAAAGAAGCTCTCCAGATCCACGTGGCTTCCTGGCAGAAAAGGAGCTGGCGGAGCCCTTCCGATGGCCCGGGGACAGCGGTCCCAGCGATGCTGCTCATCTCTGCGCCGGGATCCAGGCCGATGGGGCCGCTTTGAGCCCCACACCGAGGTCTGAACTTCACAAGGTAAAGGAAAGATGTGTGTCAGAGACAGAGAAGGGGACGTGGCAGCCAGCTCAGGGTGAGGAAACCCCTTCCTGGGGCCCTGAAGCAATCGGGGGAGGCCTTCGCCGGCTAACGGCCGGTACAACTGTCGAGGATCCCACCTCACAAGCAGCTCTTGGGAAAGAATTTGAACCAGCTCCCCCCAAAAATGCATCCCTAGTGGAGAGTAAGTTCTCCACAGGACAGCAACAGGTCCCTGTGGCCAAGAGGCCAATGGGTCCTGGGGGGCATGAAGAAAACTGTGGCCAGCAGGTCAAGGGAGGTTCTCCTGTCCCTCTACTCTGCCCTGGCGAGACCACACCTGGAATATTGGATCCAGTTTGGAGCTCCCCAATTCAAGAGAGACAGGAATCTAGTGGAAAGAGTTCAGCAGAGGCTACAAGGATGATGAAGGGACTGGAACATCTCTCCTGGGAGGAAAGGCTGAGAGCCCTGGGGCTGTTGAGTCTGGAGAAGAGAAGCCTGAGAGGGGAGCTGATTCCTGTCTAGAAATCTCTGAGGGCTGGGGGGCAAGTGGAAGGGGCCAGGCTCTTGTCTGGGGCGCCCTGGGATAGGACAAGGAATACCGGGGACAAGCTGGAACCCAGGAGGTTCCACCTCAACAGGAGGAGAAACTTCTTTGGTGTGAGGGTGACAGAGCCTGGCCCAGGCTGCCCAGAGAGGTGGTGGAGTCTCCTTCTCTGGTGACTTTCCAACACCGCAGCAGGAAGCACATCCACGAAACCTCAGCGTCGCTTCGGACACAGACCAGATTTATTCCGAGCAGATTCTGTTTCTCCCCTTTTAAAAGAGCATTTAAAGACCCCCTGCCCTGCAGCCTGGCTGCTCATCTCTCGAAAGAGCAGGAAGCGAACGACCCATCGCATGGGATACCACGCTGACCCGACCTGCCAACGCATCCCCAGAGAATTCCCGGGCTGAGAATTCCCAACGCAAACCCCCCAGGGCAGGTCTGGAAAGAGGAAACAACACTTGCTGGTCCTGCCACCCTAAATCTAGAGGGGAAGAAGCACCGAGTGACCAAGCGCACAAACATCTGACGGCAAAGGAAGCTAAAAGAGCATCCAAATCTTTCCAAAGCCTCCCTCTGCCAGCTCGTCAGGGCAAAGGAAGGAGAGAGCCAAGAATCCGTACGGGAAGATCTCTCAAAGCTCAGACCAAAAGGAAGAAAAGGAGCTTCACGTCCAGAGACCATGGACGCAGCACGTCCCACCCCCGCGGCCGGCCCGAGATCCGTCGGTAATCGTCGCCGGAAAGCCCAGCGCGCAGGGTACTGGGAGGCGGTAACGAGGCTCCTGGACAGCAGCAGGATATTTGCCAAGCAGCCGGTTAGGAGCAGGATCTTGGCCAAAAACTTGCTGTCGGAGCAGTATTGTCTAGGCAGGACCTGCTGCCTCCCAGACCGGTTCACCTGGTTTGAGCTTTCCAAGCCCAAGCTCCAAATCCCCCCACCGTTAAAAAAAGAGAGATGTCGGCCGAGCCCCACAGTCGGGAGAACGGCTGGGACCTCGGGGTGAGGGATGGGAGCCACCAGGAGACAAAATGACCCAAGGAGAGGAGAGTTTTGTTCCTCCACAAGCAGCAGAGGAAGGCGGAGCCCTCGCTGCTTTCCCACCTGCCACAGGCCTGGATCGGCCCGTCAACCTGAGCGAGCCGGCGCAGCGACGAAGGACCGAGGGAAAGCACATTAGAAAGAGAGATTTAACTGGCCTGGCGGGATTTAAAGCCGAGGGAGCATTCCAGCCTGCGTCCGCACACCAGAAGGGAAAAGGCAGGGTTCAGATAAGGCAACCGAGAGCAAACGTGAGGAGCACCAGATGGGAAGAGCTCTTGGGAAAGTCTCTCCAGACAGCTTGGTGCCCTCTTCCCATGGGAGCCTCGCAGGGAGCATCTCCTTCATCACCACCAGCCTCTTCTTCCTAAATACCACGCGAATCGGATGTTTCGCTTGTTCCTCCCGTTTCCAGGAGAGGGTTGGTGCCTTGACAGGAACCGGGACACCACAGCCAGAGGAACTGCAGCAGAGGAGCTGCACAGAGAGCCCCCACAGCCTCTCGCATGGAAAAGAGGTGGACCAGGAGTGACATCCCACATAGAAGAGGCTAATGGGGGGGCAAGGGGAGCATGTGCATTGGCAGGGGGACCCAACTGGGACAGAGCTGCTGCCACCCAAGGCGACACCTTTCAAAGGGATGAGCTTTCTCCAAAATCTGTGGAAAGGACACTACAGCCCTGGCTCTGTGGCCACCCCAGGGGGACCTTCAGGGCCCCGACCCTCTCCACTCTGCCTCCCACGGGGCGGAGGGTGCACACGGGGGTCCGTGCAGCCCCCCACACCCCTTGCCCTATAGATGAGGGGGCAATCCTGGCACTACCCTTATCTCTTATACAGAGGCACTTCCCCCAGCAAAAATTCCCCCTGACCTACAGCCTGGGGTGCCCCTGGCAGCCCCCCTACCGCAGAGGGGGAACCCTGAGGCCCTCAGCCAGCTCTCCTGCCCCATAGGCAGGGTGGATACCCCTGGTATCCCCCCACTCTTGCAGGAGGGACCTCAGGCCCCCAGCCCCATCCCAGGGTGGGTGCCTCTGGTGTCCCCCCACCCATGCAGGAGGATACCCGGGGGCCCCCAGCCCCATAGGCAGGGTGGGTGCCCCTGACAGCTCCTTCCCAAGGCAGAGGGACTGCGACAGCTCCCCTACCCGACACCGCTCAGCTGGGGAGGGAGGGAGGGCGGCTGCGGCCCTTGCACCCCTTTCCTGGAGGCTGAGGGGGGCCGGGCCCTCGCTCACCTGCCCGGCAGCTTGGCGCTCCGCTTCCAGAACTGCCTGCCGCTCTCGGCCGCCATGGCGGAGGGGAGAGGTGGGCTCGGCCGGCCAGCCAGCGAGCGAAAGAGCCCACC
>VWZK01021259.1:902-14463 GCA_013396935.1 Baryphthengus martii | reverse complement strand
AGTAGGGATGTCATTCTCCCCATGTACTCAGCGCCTTGAGTACTTGTTCAGTTCTGGGCCCCCCACTTCAAGAAGGATATTGAGGTGCTGGAGCAAGTCCAGAGGAGAGTGGCGAGGCTGGTGAAGGGACTGGAGGGAAAATCTTATGAGAAGAGGCTGAGGGAGCTGGGATTGTTCAGCCTGGAGAAGAGGAGACTCAAGGGAGAGGTCATCACTCTCTACAACTACCTGAAAGGAAGTTGTAGACAGGTGGGGGTTGGGCTCTTCTCCCAGGCAACTAGTGACAGGACGAGAGGGCATGGCCTGAAGCTGTGCCAGGGAAGGTTTAGGTTGGATATTAGGGCGCACTTCCTCATGGAAAGAGTCATTAGGCGCTGGAATGGATTGCCCAGGAAGGTGGTGGAGTCGCCATCCCCGGAGGTGTTTTAGGAAAGACTGAATGTGGCAATTAGTGCCATGGTCTAGCTAGGTGTTGTGGTGTTGGGTCATAGGCTGGACTTGATGATCTCAGAGGTCTATTCCAGCCAAACAAAAAAACAACCAAACAAAACAAAAAAAAACCAATGGAATAAACAAAAAAACACCTCCAAAGATTTCAAGCCTTTTGAGTTTAGCAGGGTCCTTTTTCTTGGTTAATGAATCACCTGGAAGCATCCTACTTTGAAGACAAAAAGAACAAGGCAGAATCAGAGTCTTTTAAGAAATTGCTAACTCACTGTGTGACAGTGGGAAGGACTGTATCTGAAGCAAATGACTATCAGAGCTGAAACTGCAGGACTGCAAGATTGTCCTTTGCTGTGCTATTCTTCTCTATCAGTTCACTCTTCTTTGGGAATGTGAGTGAATATAAGGCAGTTTGAAAAGCAGTAATGGCTTCACTGTTGAGTAGGCTACTTAATGAACTCCCAGATATCTTCATAGATATAAATGGAGCATCTTCTACCACTGCCATCACACCCAGTGAAAATAAGTCAGACCTGGGCTGAACCTTCATACTCTCTCTCTTGCCTGTTCTCTACACCAGAATGCTTAAAGTCCTGTGAAATCTTTGCATATTTTTTCTACCTAAACGTGGCAGATATAGGGGACTCCTAATTCACTAGTGACAGATCATTATCATTTTCATGTGATTTTGGATTATGAAGACATTCATGGATATCCATAAAATGGCAAAAATTTAGTTTAAGAGCTTGACGTAGAATAGTAAGTGTACTCAACAGCAGTTAATAAAGGATTTTGTTAACTGTGAGTTGGCTTTGTTCATCAAATTGTGCCACACATACACAGGCCATACTATACTCAATCATGTCAGTTGCAAACAATAAGATTACTTACGGAATGTGTAAATGTCACTGTAAAAATCAGGTTTGTATACACAAATATCTTTAGGTTCTCATGCACAATATAGATAGACTTAAACTATCGGTACTGAATATCGTTGATGGAAATGGACTATTCACATTGTTTTCTGAGCTTGGTAGCTTGGATATTACTTATTCATATTCTGTGTCTTCTTGCAGAGCTGTGTGAAGTTTTGCTGCAGTTCCCATAGGGGTTAATTAAAATATTTGGTCTATTTCATTTCATGTAAGTTTTATCCTCCTGAATTTTATATATAAACGAACCCAGAAACAGCTCTGTTTCCTCCTGACTTTGATCTGAGGCTATCAGTGACTGGATGAGTTTCTTAAGATTTAGCTAGGGGTCAGCTCCAAGTTGACTCAGTCATGTTGAAGGTTAGTGAGCCCAGGTTAAGTTTCAAGGCTGGTGTAGTGCTATTTGGTCACAAGTGGGAATTGCAAGAAGAGAGTTGCCAATCTTGCTGCTGAACAAAGGGAAATTGTTTCTGCTACCCTGATACAGATATACCTGGTTCCTTAACGGGCTGTGGCTGATGCATTACAACTGGTATCTCCTGTTCCTGCTGCTGCAACATAAACAATTCTGGTTCACCATTACTAATTCCCTCTAGACGCTACTCAACGCCACGATAAAACAGGCAGTTGTATCTGCTGGGTTTTTTGTGGCTGAATTGACTTTGGTTTGAAACTGGAAAAGGAAGAAATAGCTAACAGGGAACTTTTGATTTCTTACCCGTTTGTTACATAAAGCCTGTTAACAGTATCAAATTATTCAGCAAAATTATTATACAGCCCCATATTCTTTAAGGGACAGGGTTTTCTTTAGTTCTTAGGTTGTAACCATGCCATGCAGACAGAGAGTGCCTTATTATTTCTAGAAATCCACTGGAAATTATCTCAAGTAAATGTAAATGTAGAGCTGAAATGTATCTGAAAGACAAAGGAAAAAAAAAAGAAAGAAAGCAGCATTGGTTTATCTTCTATCTTCAAAGAACAAATATACAGTATATTCACAATAAAAACATCTGGGGTGTTTTTCCTTGTTTACCTAATAAGTTTGTTAAGCTAAGCTACTGATGGAAAATTGATTTAGTTAAAAGGCACACTAAACATAGACTACATAAATCATTAAACATGAGAATAAATTTTAATTATGAAACATTTTGTCCAAATAACTTTTTAAATCTTAATTTATTGCAAATAATTTAATTACTTCAAAATATAACATCATGGAAAAGAAAAAAACCTTCATAATCTCAGGATATGCATCTGTCTTGTGTTGCCTTCAACTGATCTAAGGAATGCTTAAGAGGACAACATATTTGTTACTTTTTATTCACAAGAAACTCCCTTGAGATAAGATGGGTTTTTTTATCTCAGCTCATAGCAAGAGTAGGGGACAGGGAACTCTGCTTGCTGGATTCTTGATATCTTGGTTTGAGTTAGAACAGAACAATTTTGTGCAATGATTTTACTATCCAGCTAAGTTCTTCTGTTTTTTTCAGAAGTTAGTAGCATGTTTTCACAGTGTCTCCTTCTAGAAGTAATAACACCCAACGTTTAGTTAGTACCAACGATTGGTGTGCAGACCAACGTCACTGCAAGATCTTGTTCACCACATTGGGGGCACAGAAAATAAAAGGCCACACCTGTGTGCAGAAGCAGCCAGGACAGGTGACCCTACACTCAACAGTAAGGGATTCCATCCCATATATGTCATATTTGCTATAAAGCTGAGGGATCAAGAGGGTCAAGAGCTTCCTCTTCTTCCTTTCTTCTTCAATGGCTGGCATCCAAGGAGGACTCTGTCCATTCTGCCTTTGATCCACATCTATATGTTCTTGAATCCAGTATCAGAATCCAGCTTTTGAACTCGGTTCCCGTCTGCTGCTGAGCACTCCTGGGACTTCTCCAGTGCCTGCTCCACAACATCAGCTGTGACAGTGATGTAATTGCCATCAGGAAGGTTTGGGTTTGATATTGGTTTTGTATCTGTTTGTATTTATTCCATTTTGTTATTATTATTATTTTCACTTTCATTAAAGCTGTTCTAGTTTCCTTTTCTAATTGATAAGTCTCTCTCTCTTATTCCCTTCTTCTTCCCCTTTGGGGAGGGTGGAGGGTTAACAGAGAGCATCTCTTACAGGTCTAGCAGACAGCCCTGACCCTGACCTTAACTAACCTTAACACGGCGATGGCCTGAAGCATCATGTACAGCCTCGGGCAAAACTCACTTTTACTTACAACTAGTGTTGAATCAGAGCAACACTGGTTGTTCCCAATGGACACGCAAAGTTAGGTGTCCTGCTTCAGTCATAGTTTGGTCAACATAGAAAATCTAGAACATGTGCATGAAATACATGTGTCAAAAAGAGACATATTAAAGCTATGTGTAGATAGAAAGCTAGATATATTCTTCTTGTTTGTTTGTTTTTCTTTTTCCTTTATCTTCCCTTGAATTTTCATTACTGGTATCTTTTCTTTCTGTATAATCTTCCCTCACTAGTGAAACAATATCCAGCCTTCAATCTCCTATTCCAGTACCCTTGGCTCAGTTTCTCCCTGTATGCTGGGCTAGAAGTGCTCGCATGTAGCAGCATAGCACTTAATGTCTGAGGGAAATGCAGAGAAATGAGCCTGAGAGGACTTATGTCAACCGGTTTCACTGTTTGCATGGGAGTACCATGAAAGAGCAAGCTGATACAACACTCTGGCTAAGTTGCTGTATGCATGGGGTTAAACCAGGAACCCCTAGACGTGCCTTCCAGACTGGTCCTCTGTTTCTGTGGCTCTACTTGTAGAAAAGTATCATAGAAAACTGGTTCAAGAGGAAGAATGGAAATAACAGATCAACAGAGAGTGTCTTACTTTGCCACCAGTATGAAGCTATGGGCAGTATAGTAATTCATCCCTACATTGAAGGCTGACTCCAGAAACCAAAGTCTGTCACTAATTAGTAACACAATAAACAAACAGATAACTCCCACTGGTGGCCAAAACCACTTCAAGAATGGGAAAAATCTACAGCCTGTATTTTTTTCCCCAACAAATTTCTTCGTGACCTTGAAGAAGGTGCACATTATATGTTTTCTGATTAATGGCTTCAAAATTAACTCAATGTGAAAGAGAATCAAAGGATTGCCTTACCTTCCTTTCTTGTATCTCCAGGAATGTAGCTGAATTACAGGAGAGATGGCAGATATTATGGCAGCTGGAGTTAAATATGCCGGTAAAGGTTTGTTCTTTTAGATGGGAGGTCCCAGAGTCAATGGCTGTCGGTGGCAGCCAATCCAGGAAATAAACATTGTTCTCAGCAATTTGCTTTGCATCTTGCTGAGAGGAGTACACTGTATCTGAGTGTAAAATCTGCAGAAGGCAGATGATAATATATATTGGATGGTCCTGCAATAAAATGTGTAAAAATGGCTTCAAGTATTCAAAGGAAGGGGCTGTTGAAATACTACCTGTTCTTATCTGACACTCAAGATGGTGTAATTACTAAACCTGGCAGTATTGGATCCTTTACAGTATTGACTTTGATTATGCCTTACTAATGGCTGGCTCCTTTTCCATCTCACTGGCAACGGTTTCATTTTTTTACCTATATCTTTCTATCGAGTCATTCAGAAAAAGTCAGTCATATTCCAAAGCTGAGAAATGGGAATTACTCTCCCTATCTAAAGAACTCGTAAAAGTGTCATATCCTCAGAAGAGGTATTCAGCAAATCAAGAGTGATTTCATCCTTCTCTGCAGTTACTGAGAGAAGCTGAGCAATTCTGTTCTCTCAGACTGCTGGCAGGCACAGCAGCTCTGCTGTTTCAGACACAGCTCCACCTAGATCAGTATTCCTATGCTGATCAAGTCCAAAAAACAGAGTCCTGCAAGAATTACTTACTTTGAGGTAAAGGAGTAGTATGACAGCTGTAGTGGAAGATTTTAATTTCTAACTTTGGTGTTCATTTCTTGTTGTTTTGTTTTGTTTTTTTTCAGATAGGAAAAAGACAGAAAAGTACCAGGCAGGGCCTGAGATTGTAACCGTGTGGAGAAGTGTAGAACAAGTAAGTTTTCAGGGAAGTGTTACTGAAACATGTAAGAAGCTGTGAGCAAAACCACAGCTACTTAGGACTATTTTTTCGTTATTACTTTTGCTGCAAACAAAGAAGGGAGTTCCTTATTTTCTGTGAAATAGCATTATTGTATTGTATCATTGCTTATCTTTCTTTCTTTTTTTTTTTTTTTTTTTTTTTTTTTTTTTTTTTTTTTTTTTTTTTTTTTGGTTTAGTTAGTTGTTTTTTTTAGTAGTGGCTCAAGCCTGGACACTATGATTATTTTCTTTCTAGGATTCCATCTACTGCAGACCACGACAAACAATGTGTCCTAGATATAAGCATCAGGAAACTGCTTGATACTACAAACTTCAAAAAATCTGGAGTCTAGGACTGTTTATCAAGAAAATCTTGTAAATGCACTTATGCAGGATAGGAAGAGAGACGTTTTCTGAAATAATTTTATCTCACTGTGATGCCAATCTTACAGGTTATGTTAATAGCTTTGATATAGGTGATAGCATATTTAGTATTTCAGTTGTAAGGATATACAATGATCATCCAGTCCAACTGCCTGACCACTTCAGGGCTGACCAAGAGTTAAAGCATGTTATTAAGGGCATTTCTAAAATACCTCTTAAACATTGTCAGGCAGGGGGCATTGACCAACTCTCTAGGAAGCCTGTTCCAGTGTTTGTCCACCCTCTCAGTAAAGAAATGCTTCCTAATGTCAAGTTTAAACCTGCCCTGGCACATCTTTGAATCATTCTCACACATCCTGTCGCAGGATTCCAGGAAGAAGTGATCAGCATCTCCTTCTCCATTTCTCATCCTCAGGAAGCTATCGAGAGCAAGGAGATCATCCCTCAGCCTCCTTTTCTCCAAACTAGACAAACCCAGAGTCCTCAGCCACTCCCCAAAGGCCTTCTAGCCCTTTTACCAGCTCTGTTGCCCTCCTCTGGATGTATTCAAATGCCTCCATGTCATTCTTAAATTGTGGGGTACAGAACTGAATACTGCACTCAGGGTGAGGTCGCATAAGCGTAATTTACTTAATAGGTGAAAAACTTGGGATTGCTAACCCATGCCCTTCTTTCTATTTGTGCACTTTAAAAGACCTTGTATTTTTCAATGTTACCAATTTTTCAGGAATTTTCTGTAGGTCATTTTTGCAAAGAAAAGGAAATTGGTTTCACGGTTTCGTGTCAAAGACATTTTATACTCCTTAAGAATATGTATGTGGTTGTAATGAGTCAGAGCATAGTTTCTCCTAGCCCCATATCCCATTTCTGACAGTATACAAAACCAGATACTTCAGATACGACTCTGGCACATATAAATTAAGCTTACTGGAGAAATAGCTGAGAAAAATAGCCCATCCCTGAAGAAATACTTCTAGGAGAACAGTGCCAGTCACCCTAAACCAAAGACAAAATAACAGCGTTCACAATTTCAGTTCACGAAACAAGTATGGAGTCACCACCCGAAGAAACATGGGATGTGAGTTCAAGAAAGAATTAGGAGTGTGTTGAAATTTGGGTCTCCAGACCCTCCAGTCTTTAGTGCTTAAATTATTTGGCTGTAAAATGAACGCTTTCCTGGTGAAGTGGATAGTTAATTATGTTCTTCAAATGGAAGAGCCCTAACAGGAAAAACGGAAAAAATAAGTATATGATATCATTGGAACATATTAATGTCGTATTAGTATCCTAATATTGGTCATGTTAGTTATTCTGAGGCTACTATATCCCCTTATTTTTTCATGAAAAAAAATTCCTAACAGCTTTATTTTGTTTCAGTGGATCCGGAAAATGCTTCAACTTCAGAGCTTTCTATGAAATTACATTCTGGGGAGCTAGCTATTCTTTCTAAGGATTTACATTGATCCAAAGCTGCAGAATAGCACCTGGAAAACAAGTTGCTCCCTATTACTAACAATTGAGAACATACTACTTGATTTATCCAGGGAGCTATAGTAACAGAAAAGCAGTAATCTGGTGCATTTGATAAAAACTCTGTAAAAGACTCAGTAAGAGAGTGTGAATGTACTGAAAAGGAGCTGCTAGCAGTGCTCTTTGGAATGAAATCAACTCATCAAGGTAGATCTGCTTTGTGCCTAAGATGAGATTTGATCATGAGCTTCAGAAAGCATAATGAAAAAGTCACTGAAAGCATCCAGGTGACTAAAATGCCTGTAATTCAGCTTCCAGAGCTGTCAGTTGGAAATAAGCCCTTGCCCCTCAAATCACGATACAGTGACTGAGATCATATCCCTGCTTCCTACACAGATTGCACTCCCTATTAAGAACATCACATAGACTTTCAACATGATAGAATATATGTACTGTTTTTGTGAGAGACTAAACATAATCCTAAAATCACTAGCAGATAAAGACAATGTAGATGACACATAGAGACAAAGAAGATGGAAGAGGTATCAAAGTATTTCAGTACTTCTAATGCACTGACAGTAGCTTAGAAAACAGAATAGAACATAAAAGCAAGATTCTGTCTTCTGTATCTACAGAAGAGATAAAATGATAGTTAGAATAAAGAAATAATAAGAATAGCAAAGCAATGCAGCAACCCAGTACAAAAGAGGAGCAGAAGATCTGAAGCCATGATAACAGATAAATTGTTTTGGCTTGCCATCTGAAAACCACATAATGATGCAGCAAAAAATCTAAACTGCACTAAAATGTAGAATACATTCTACAGCCATCTGGATTAAGAACAGAGGTACTAAGTTAGAAAGGAGGGCCTTAGCCACTCTGAAAACCTTCATTGTCTGTTGAACTCTTAAAAGAGCTGAAAGAAAACTAAGCAGTTAGGAGAACAAGTCCAGTAGCACTAAGAAGAACATAATGTAAATAAACAAACAAACAAAAAATCCTTTTTTTTTTTTTTTTTTCTTAACAGCAGTGACATAAATAAGAAATGTGATTCTTTTAAAGATCATGTATTGGACGACGATCAGACCTCACAGGCTACAGCAAAAAGACTAACACATCTGTCCCTGAGATGAGAGGGAAAACACGTTTTAAAAATAACAAAATAGCAGCACAAAAAGTTGAAATAAACGATACAACAATCTATCAAAAATTTGGAGATGGCATCAAGCAGTGAGCTAGGCAAACTGTAGAATGCAGAGAGCAGTGACTTTGAGCAGACCCTAGCATTGCACCTGGACAAAGATCTGCATTTCTTCACACATGATATTGGAAACAAAGCAATTGCTAATGATATAGATGCCAGGCAATAGACTGAAGATTCAAATCATCTGTGATTTATTCTCTAAAATTGAATTCTAGTTTAACCACGCCTAGATTTTAACCTACAATGTGAGATATAAGAAGGAGTTTACTGAAATATTCCCTAGAGCTGTTTTTCCTAAATATATCGATTGCAAATTTTAAGTTATTTATTTTTCAGTAAATCGTCAGAATATAAGGTCTCATTGACATTATCATATTGCCCAAATCATAGTTGGAGACCAAATTTGCCACGTTTGTCTCCAAGGTGAACAGGTTAAGTTGAAAGATAAACTAGTTCCCACAAATGACGTGGGGCTTTAAGAAATAAAGACCTTCAGTTCAAAGAATCCGCAAGAATTATTTGTGTTATTGTATGTCTGAGTCTTTCCAGGGACTACTTCTCATGACTAAACATATTTATAAATAACTGATCTTATATATAAAAGGAGATAGGAAGAAATATGTTCAGAAACCTCACAGACACAAGGGAAGTCAAGGTAGTCTGCTTGTCTGCTTAATTAAAAATGTATCTATCTATCTAGCATTGTTTTGTATCACTTTGCTGTACAGTAAAGAAACCACTTTTTGTTCACTCTTGTCCACAGAAAGAGTAAACTGTTTTTTTTTTTAGTCCTGGGAGTAACTGAACACCACTGTCCCTGATAGGCAGTAGTGTGGGAGAGTGGTGGAGGTCCAGTCCGGAGAAGCTGGGGTCAAGACTGGAAATGGCCAGGGAGAGGATTACAAGTCTTTCTGTTGTACTTCATCTGTACAACAGTTTAGAGATCTGCAAGATCCTGAACTGACAATCACTGCCCAACAATTGTTACTGTTGGGCACAGAACAGTCACTCAGTGTCTCTCCATGTTAACAGCCTGAAAATGGGGTTACCAGTCTTTACAGACAGCTGTGGCAGGGGGAATATTCTTCTGCAGGAACTCTACTGAATCCCCCAGAAGACTCTAGTACACTGCACATTAAAATAAACATCTTGAGATTACCATTATGATTACTCTAGTCACTTCACCTGCCTTTTTTCAGTTGTTAGAAAGACAGTTTTTTGGATACTGTTTCTGCAGACCCTGCTTGAAATGGGAGTCTTATCTCAGATTGCACTCCCTTTGCCTAACCTCATGAAGGTTCGTGACTGCAGAAAGGATTAGAAAAAGTAGGTTCCACCTCTGTTCTATGGATTCAAAAGTTCTCTCTATAAAGGCAACTATGCAGAAATCATCTGTGTCACAGTTTAGGGTCAGGGCAGCCCACTAGACCTATAACAGACACTCTCTGTTAACCCCTCAGGTTAGAGAGATTTATGGATTAGAAAAGGAAACTATAACAGCTTTAATGAAAATGAAAATAGTAATAATAAAATGGAATATATGCAAGTATATACAAAACCAGTATTAAACCCAACTCCCTCTGATGGCAATTACGTCACCATCACCATTGATGCTGTGGAGCAGGCACCAGGAAAGTACTAGACTGGCCCGGTGGCAGGAACTGTGTTCAGGAGCTGGATTCTGGTACTGGAATCAGGATCGAAGGCAGAATGGATAGAGTCCTCCTTGGATGCCAGCCATTGAAGAAATGAGGAAGAATCTGAGCAAAGGCCCAGAAGAAGAGCTCCCAAGCCAAGAGCAACTGAGCAAGGACCCACTGCAGCCCTCAGCTTTATACTGAATATGGCGTATATGGGATGGAATACCTCATTAATGAGTTTAGGATCACCAGTTTAGGTCACACCTGCAGGTGTGGCCTTTTGCTTTCTTCACGCCATCGTGGTGCACAAGATCTAGCAGTGGCCTTGGTCTGCACGCCAATCCCTGATACTAACTCTCAACATTGAACATTATCACTGCTAGAAGCAGGCACTGTCTATGAAAACATGCTCCTAATTTCAGAAAGTGCAGTTTCTTAAAGGAATTTAGCTGAAAAATAAAATCCTTGAACAGAGTTGTTCTGTTCTAACTCAAATCAAGACAATCTGAAACTTGGGCAAGTCCCTAGCAGTGAACAAGCTACAGCAGCAGTTTCTAAAACATTGTCTGTGGTCAAGTTGGACCATTATGGCTGGATAATTTCCCAGTACTTTACCTGACAGGAGCAGTTAAGTCATTGGATAACAAAGTGATTTGACATGACAAAATTCAGCTGAGAACTTAAACTCTGGAAAATCAGCTGGTGTTAATTACCACAGCAGAGCTTTAATTAGAAATGAAACATGGAGATGTCATGCTTTGAGGCATAAATGTTTGAAAAACTCTAGTTTCTATAACAACTTAAAACATTTTAGCCAGGTGGCTCTCAGAAACATAATTGACGTGAATAATCTGTTACTTAATGAAGCAGGTTGTTCTTACTGACAATTTTTGCAGTCAATAGAAATATTACATATAACCTCTCTATCTGAGATTACCAGATGTGTTTATGAAGGTTCAGATATTCACATGCAAAATGGCTTTTATTGAGTATATAGAAAATTATTTATAGTAAAATGTTATTATATATCTAAACGCGTTAAAAATAGAACAAAAATTACCTACACCTATTATATGCTTCAAAACATAGGTATTAAGAGCCAGCATGCAAATGATTTTCATGTAACTATGATTATTTTGGTACAGAAATAGAAAGAATAATACAAAGAAATTTTAAGAGTAGTGTGTTCATAAGTTGTCATACTTTGCTTAATAATAGCTAAAGCATAAAGGAGGGAAAATATAAACAGGAATAGATGAAAAAGATATACTCAGGGTGTGTACAAATGCAAATTGCAACAATAAAATGTAAATCCTGTAAAGAAAAGCAACAACCTCTGTAATTGTTTAGTTAAATTGTTAATTTAATGATATTGTTAAATTAAAACCTCAGAGTTTTAATAGGTACAAACTGGGAAAACGTTCAGATATACAATGGTCTTTGTTGGATTATCTGGGAATCTAATGGCTTGAATATTTTGTTTCCTTTTGAAATAAGAAAATGGTAGACCCATCACTTGAACATGGATTTTCCAGTACTCTAAATCTATGTTATTCCTCAAATCTTAATTATTCTTCAATTACTTGAGGATAAATTGAGATTTAAGATAGCAACAAAGTGATAAACTTGTTCAGAATCAATATAGGTACAGCATCTTTCTATTCTGCTTTTATATTGAGTTGGACGCAATAATAAACACTGTGAGACATCACAGCCCTGAAAAAAAAATTTATAGAAGTGCAAGCACTATTTGAAGTAATATTGTTGGAAAATTGGAGAAAGGCAAAGTAAAGGTAAAGACAGAAAATTGCCAGATATATGAATTCTAAGAGTGATCTTAGTTCATCTTCCTAAAAGCCCCTGCTGCTACATGGAATATGAAGATATTATGCTGTTCTACCATAACAGATACTTTAGGAACAATAAATCAGAATGAATAAGGCTATTCTCTAATTTTATGGGACTCTACTTGTTGTTTCATATTGGATAAGCATGAATGAAAAATTAAATGCAGATGTTTGTGCATGTGTCTGCTGACTTGATGGTGAAAAGTTCGTGTAACTCTTGTTTAGAAAGAATAAACCGGCATGAAGTGTCAACTCAGTCTCAATATATGTCGAGAGTTTCTGAACTGTGCAAAAATTCATAGTTTTCCCTTTTACAAGCAGCCTGTTTTCCTGGGGAAAAAAATATTGTGTCCAGTGTATGTCACAATATTCACATAGAAGCACATGCATCTAACTCTTGCTTTACATCAGCAAAGTCACTAGTATTCTAACTACAGTTCTTGAAAGTCAGTGAAATTTATGGCCACATTTATCACAGAAACATTGCTTGCAGCTTTTTATCAATTGTGGAATTTTTTAATGGATTTTTATGGATTTATTTAATTTGATATCAAAAATCACTTTATGTCTGTCTGAAATGTAAAGGAAATGCTCATGGTGTTCCTCACACAACAGAACTGTTTTATATTAGTAAATAATTTAAATCAAAAGTATTCTGATAAAAACACTGTAGACTAATTATTCATTGCCTGAAAAAAACCTCTTTTTTTTTTTTTTTTTTTTTTTTTTATTTTAAATTTGTTTCAATCTCCTGATTTATTTCAAGTTTACCCTTGAGTTGAGGGTTCTGATTTCTGCTTCACTTACAGCATCCTCTGTGGTATTCTCAATCTTAACTAGATTACATTTTGGAGATAAAATTTGCAAATTAGCCTCTACTACTTCACTGCAGGATATTTAGTCTTAGTTGCTGCAGTAAAGCCTTTTTTCTGTCTAATACTTTGTGGCTTAATTCTTTTATTAGATTCTGCAGTTCATTTCAGTCTTTCTTCCCAGCTACACAAGATTGGTCATGTCACCAGGGAATGTTTTCTTTATTTCTCCTCTTTCAGAAATCAGCCTTAACTAGGTAGAGTGAGAAATGAGTGGTGGAGTTAGCTGTATGATATCACTGAATGCAGGTTGCAAGATTTGATAATATTCAAGAAGGCATCTGATTTCTTAGAAGCCCATTTTTTCCACATCCAGGGATTTTTAATCGTTGTTTTTTAACTGAGATAATACATGACCCAAGCCTATTTAGACTCCTGTGTATGTTGGATGTATCTCCCTGCTGTTAAAATGGCTGTTGGAGTGAAATACAAGCGGGAATATGAAGTTGTGTACCCATTCTATTATAGGCATTTTAGGTATATCAGTGCCTGGAGTTTATAATTGTTTTTTAATAAGGCATTTGCTCTCTTGTTACAGTGGTATTGCTTCTAGATCAAACTGAAGTCCTTTGGAGTTGGCGTCTATCATTTACTGTTCCTGTCACATAGCTTTTGCCCACATAAGGCAGAGACAATTCAGTGAATCTAAACTTTTTGATTTTTCAGTTCATAACAGCCTTTTTTTTTTTTTTTTTTTT
>VWZK01021255.1:329-27436 GCA_013396935.1 Baryphthengus martii | reverse complement strand
AATCTATCCTGCTCTAGTTTAAAACCATTCCCCTTGTTGTATCCCCACATGCCCTTGTAAAAAGTCCCTCTCCAACTTTGCTGTAGGCCCTCTTCAGGTACTGGGAGGACACTATAAGGTCTCCCCGGAGCCTTCTCTTTTCCAGGCTGAACAGACCCAACTGCCTCAGCCTGTCCTCACAGGTATCTTTGATTTTGTAGGATTCTTAAATCCCTCTTCTGAAAAGCAACTGTGAACTCTTTCAAATGTCTTCAAGATACTGAATTACAAGTTTTAATGGCAAACTGTTCTTAAGAATATATTAGGTTTTCATGGAAAAAGTTCTTCTCCACATTCTTCTTCTGTACTGTTTGTAACAGGAGCAGACAATTGGTAGAAAGACATGAAGGAAAAGTTATAGTGGAGGACTCAGTGAATTTTTTTTTATTTTTGAAAGATTGTTTCATCCAATGCAAAATCATTATCAAAATCTGCACATACTTCAGGACATGTTTCTTTGCAATGGAATGATTGACCAAATAGCAAAGTAGAAGGTTTTTTTTTGGTCTTGGCCAGTTTACAATTTGAAAGGTGTTGCTAAGTCCAAGACCACCATCAGGCAAAGAAAACCAGAATAGGAAAGGGGATAATTACAAGGGAAGAATTATTTGTTTAAAAGAAAAAGGTGTACTTGTTTTCCAGGAGAAACCTAGTTCTGTAGTGGGAGTTTCCAAAAAAAAAAGCCTGTTGTGGGAACCTTGACTAGGGAACCAAGGATTGCCCTGAGTAATTCAGCTCTTGGTAGACTTTAGCTGGGGATCAGTGTTATCTTGAGTGTATGAAGCTAGATAATTTTATTTTTTTAATTTTTTAATTTTTTTTTTTAAGTAATGAAGGATATTGTAGCATGAGCCCTAATTAATCCGTAATTTTGTAAACTCTTGGGTAAGGGATGCTACCTCTATTCCTTTGACATCATTTGTAAATTACTATGTTATTTTTAAAACTAGATAAACACACAAAGCCTCATCTTTTTACTTCTAGACTGTCCTGGAGAGGGTAAGCAAACTAGTCTGAACTATGAGCATCACTGAAACTCAAGCTGTCAGTTTCAGATGTAGACCTGATGCTTTAGTATGAATTACTGAATCCTGCCAACAGAAGAAGCACACATGACCCCAGGATTGCTTCCTTAGGGTATAGGGGATACTGGAGCTATAATAATATAAAATATGTTTGGAATTCCAGATATTATATCTTAATCCAGATATTATATGTTATATTATGTTATGTTATATTGTATTAATTGTATTATTTTATATAGACAGTACCCTTAGCAGTAGAATTAGTAGGTTGATCCTCCTTATGGCTGAAACAGCACGTTTGATAACGCATTTCAAAGTCATAAACAGCAAACCATAATTTATAGATTCCAAGCATAAACGTGGAAAACTCTGCAAACCATCTACAGGTTATAAAATCTGTTGACTTTTGCTTTAATCTTTGTGAAGAGCAATACATTATCAAGCCCACTTTTTAAAGGGCTTTATATCTGATGAATCACAATTCTCTGGTGTTTCTTGAAAGAAAGAAATTACTAAAAAAATTCTTAAATAAAGTAGCCCCCGGAGTTTTATAAAGTTTAAATGATCCAGTACATGCCTTGTATTTATAAATATTGCTGAAGAACGGGAATACTTTTATTGCACTGGTATTTTGGGAGTTGTTTTTTTTTGATGTTTCAGTAGTGAAACACTAAATCTAAATCAGTAATTTTAGAAGTTTTCAGAAAATGTTCTACTGTGAAGAACCTTAAGCTACTGAGAACAGGGCATTCATTTGGTGTGTAGGTGAATCCACTTCAGGTTTGTGCTTTCTTTGACTCAGACTAGGAATATGAAGCGTCTCAAAAGAAATGGAATTAAGTTAATAAAAAAAAAAATAATTAAGTTAATTTCCACAAATTAATTCATTTTTTTTGTCGTTAAAAACTAAACAAGAATCTATACAGCTCAAGATGGTAGCTGTTAAAACTTTTCAGACTGAGTGATGGGAATGGAAAGGAAAATCCTGGAGTGTATTAGCATAATGTAAAGGTCGTTTAGTTGTTTAAGAGATCTGAACTGAAATAGTTCCATAGTACATTTTAAGTTAAATTAGGACTAGACAACTAGATGGGATTAGCAGTTTGAAGGAGGCAGAGATCTTTGACAGTTTTTAATGGACCCTCTCCTTTAATGTGCAGTAGTTTGTACAGAAACATGAAATCTGCAGTCTTAGTCCTGCATGAGTTTTAATCATCATCCAGTAATATTCTGATGTTTGATACCATGATCCAAGTTCTGCTGCCCGTAATGTCTTTTGTACACTGGGTGGGGTGTTATGGGAAATTTGCCATGTTTTAATTTGAAATCCATTTTCATTAAGTGCCCTTTTAATTTATGTAGTGATAGCAGTTCTCTGAACATTTCGCAGAATCAATAATTTAAGGATATGCGGTAGATGTAAATGTCCTCAGTAAGTGTATTTTTTTAGCTGAAGTCTTTATGAAACGTGTATTCTGAACAAATAACGTTTGCAATGTGATGGGATATTACACAACCATTCTTTAATGGTTGGGAGGGGGAAACAGAAGAAAAACTGTATAGATTGTGACCCATTGAGTTTGGGGATGACATTCTATATAAAGTACACCCTCTCAGATTATGTGAAAACATAGTGAGCTATAGCAGTAGGCAGTAAACCCTTGGAATAACCAGATTTAAACTTTAAAACCTATGTATTTAAGACACAAGATGTGATACTTTTGTTTGTAAATGATTTCCTTCTTTTACCTATCTTAATAGCTTAATGACTGTCATGTTAATTTAGTTTGAGTTCCACTTTTTATATGAGTTTGCTAACAGAAGTTGACATAAAAGCCTTTGTGAACAAGCTTGATTGGTTCTGTTTCTATAGCAACACAGCTGAATAGAAGAATGATTTCCTTTACGAACCTTTCCTGAAAGCTGTTTTGTACCCTATAACGATATCTCTAGATTGCCATCCCTTGTCAGGGGTGAAGAGAGATCACATTGAGGGTCAACTTTGTTCCTTGTGTTTATAGATTATCCTCTGCAATCAAAAGACTGCATTGCTCTTCTTTTTCTTTGTGGTGCTGAACCAATTCCATTCTTCACTGTACACTGATGATAGGAAACTCAGCAAGACCTTTATTTTTTGAAACATAACAAATAAACTAGGACTAGATCAACTATTGTACTGTATTGAGTGTCTCCGGCAGCTACTTTTAAGTTCCTGATTTTTCTCTCCAGTTATCTATCTGTTCGTAAATAATTTACTTTATGCATGTTATTGTCTGGGAAAGCCTGAAATATTAAATAGCAAGTTGATGGTTCAGTTAAGAGAGATAGATCTTAGTATTCTTGATCTTGGTAAACCCTGAGACTTGGTATACAAATATCCTTTGTTAAAGGGTGAATGTCAGCTCCATTAGTAGTATGGTTTTGAACAGAAAAGATATGTCAATTTATCCTAAGTGCCATGTTGGGGAATTTTCTAGTCAAAGATATTGAAATAGTTCTCTGTATAATATTATATAAAAATACAGTAGTGAAGCTTGCTAATCATAGATAATAATGAGGAATATGTATGTAATTTCTCATGTTTCCTATCCATGTAGATTTTAAATAAAGATGACGAAAGTAATTTTTTTGTACTCTGACTTGCATGAAGGGTAATGCCTGTTAATAAATAGCGTACGTTTGTGGAACAAAGTACCTTTGTGTCTTTCTCAAACACTAATTTTAATAAAGTTTTTTGGAGAGTTAATTTTATTCTGATAGTAAAAGTTGTTTAAAAGTTTCCTTCCTCGGTATAATGATAGGAATGACTTTCTAATTTTTGATCAGATTTAAGTGAAGCTACCAAAACTGTTCCTTGTGTCAAATGGTAAATTTTGATCCTGTTAGCCATTTTTATTATTAGTGGTGCAAGTCTTAAAGATATTTAGGTTCTGTGTCAGTACAGGAGAGAGACCAGCATCTGTGCCTTGCAGAGGAAAAGGCAGCTGTTCTGTTAGGCATTAGAGAATCCACAAAGAAGGAAACTTTCTACTAATGAAAGCCTTGGGAATTTTGGCTATGTAATTTGTTTTACTTTCAGAACTACTAGCTTATGTGCTTGGTGAGAATACACGTCTAACACTTTTAACTAAATGTGTCTATATTTGTTGTTTAAGTAACTTTTATGTGAAAACTGATATACTTAACTAAGAGATATTTAACTCTTTAATTAAGAAATTTAACACTTTCAAAAGCTGTTAAAAAAATATTTTTTAAAGTCTCTTTTAGGGATATTTTCTAAAACTCATAGTGGTAATGAGTGGCAAGTCTTGGTACTTCAAGGAACAGAAGAACTAAAATATATTTTACTCCGTGCTTTGGGGATTTCACAGGGGAAATCCTTTGTTCAAAAATAGGCCTAGCTGTAAAGTGTATTAAAAAGGATAGTAATTGATGACAGTGCACCTTGTGATGGTATCACTGGCTCTGTACAGATGGTTGGAAGAAATTCTAGGAGGTACCAATAGCAGTTTTAGTGGCACTGATTGTTACCAAAACACTGAAGGAGGCCTAGAACTGGTCAAAAAGAAATACAGGTGAGAGGTAGTGGTCACGACATAAAAGAAAGACTTGATTAAACAGGGAGCCAAAACAAACAAAATGATTCTGTATAATCTTAAGTATAAATTTTTCCTCCCTACTTTTTTTCCTCCCTCCCACCCTTAAGGGGCTTTTTACATTTGGGAAGAAATCATATTTAGTTGAGGACTGTTTGGATCGCAGAGCATGATTAAATTTGTTGTGATTCTTACCATAAAGCTGTCATTGAAGCACTGATAGCAGGTGATAGTTCTACAAGTACATGTCAAATCTGTGCTTATCTGTTTTGACATCTGTTGATGAAAGCTCTCTTTTTCTATTTGAGTTGGACAATAACCTTGATATTCCTTGTGAACAGTAAAGGCCCACTGTTGTTTTAAGGAGGATGTCTTAGCTTGTGGCTTACACCTGTCATAACAAGTTAGCAACTGATGATAAAACAAATATTGGCACATTTGAAATAGAACCTCTTACAAAATTAGATCTTTAGTTGTTCTGACTACTGACTACACCCTTCTATCTCGTGGAATTTCATGAATGTAAAAGAACAAATCTATTAGAATTTATTTGGTGATAATTATCTTCTTCCGTTCACATCCACCACCTTTCCTATTTCTGCTGTGTCCCTCCCCAAAATCATACTTCAGTAAAAGCACTTTTCCATTAAGTAGAAGTGAGTTTATTATAAAGCAGTTATGGGAAAAGAATGTTTTGAAAAAGCAAAATTCCTTTCTTTTCCTTAGAACAGACAGACAAACTCCTTTAGGTCCAAACTGTGGCACCAGTCTGAGGTATAAACCAGAAAAAAAGACTGCCTTTTGTTCGTGTGTCTGTTGTTGACAATACTATGTAACTTTCCAATAGCAAACATACATTTAAAAGTAAATTAATATGACAGCATCTCATTTTTCAGTTGAAATAACTGAAGTTTTTAAGCCCAAACTGCACACCTTCAGCACATTGCCGCTTTGGTTTTATGCCTGTATTATCTTGTACATCTATTGTAATGTCATGATGAAAAAGTCGGTATAGTGAATGCATTTATATGATAATTCTTTGATGATTTGGGCTAAGTGACTATTGCATTATTTTGTTTTTCTGACATCAGTTGGCAAGGTATTCCTTTGAAAAAAATTAGCATATAGAAAAAAATAGGACTAGAGCATTAGTAAAACAGATTCTTCCTTTTCCCCTTAGCGGTGAAATGGACCACATGAAGTAGGCCGTGGATTGAATACAATAGGTAAAATTAAGACCTATGGAGAATGGAAAACTATTTCTGTAATACCCGTAAGATCAAATAGTGATTTTACAGGGATGATAATAATAATAATAAAAATCATAATTTTAGGGCAACCTCAAGTTCATTTACAATCTCCAAATATAATTACTCATTTAGAACATAGTAGTACTTTCTAAATGGTAGTGTAATTCTTTCCTAATTTGTGGTTGCTTTGTTTGTTTGATTATGGTGATTATGATGTTCATTAGTAGCAACTGGTTAGGTGCTGCAATTCATATCATCAAACAAACGGCAGTGTAAATGTGCAGAGACAAAATTTTAATCTTGAGAAATCTCTTTAGTGTCAGCAGATATTCTTTAAACAAAAGTGGTTTTGTCATTTTACATGCAGCTTGATTTTGTGACAGAATTATGGTTGTATTTCCATTTGTAAAGAGTCTCTATTAAAGTACACTTACTACACATTTGTAAAGAAATGTAAAATCAATGCAGGGATGTTGTTAACATTTTTTCACAAAAACATAGAATTGTCCTGGTTTGAAGAGACCTTTAAGATCATCAAGTCCAACCGTTTAGGAAGAGCTGCCAAGTCACTGTGTCACAGTAATTTACTCCTTTATACACCCCTTTCAGATATGAGTAACTGTGTAAATGTAGAAAGTTTATAGACGATTTAGTAGTTACAGGGCAAGTGAAGCAGTTGAGTGTTATCCAATGAGAGGAGCAATGCAAGTAGATACTATTTATTCATGGAATCATAGAGTCAATCTTGTTGGAAGAGACCTGCACTATCATCAAGTCCAATCATTTACGTGGCACTGCCAGATTACTACTAAACTATGTCCCTAAGCACCACATCTACATGTCTTTTAAATGCTTCCAGGGTTAGTAACTTCATCACTTCCCTGCACAGCCTGCTTCAGTGCTTGTCAACCCTTTCTGTGAAGAAATTTTACCTAATATCCAAACTAAACTTCCTGTGATGCAATTTGAGGCCATTCTCTCTTATCCTATCACTTGTTACTTGGGAAATAGACTGACACCCATCTCACTACATCCTGCTTTCAGGTAGCTGTAAAGTGATTAGGTCTCCCCTGATCCTCCTTTTCGCCAGACTAAACAACCCCAGTTCCCTCAGCCGCTCCTCTTAAGACTTGTTCTTTAGACCTTTCACAAGCTTCATTATTCTTTTTTGGACCTGCTTCAGCACCTCAATGTCCTCCTTGTAGTGAAGGGCCCAAAACTGAACACAGTATTCAAGGTGCAGCCTTGTCAGTGCTGAGCACCAGTGTTGATCCCTTCTCTGTTCCTGCTGACCACACTATTTCTGTTGCAAGCCAGGACACTTGGCCTTCTTTGTCACCTGGGCACAGTGCGGGCTCATATTTAGCTGTCTGTTAACAAGCACCCCAAGATGCTGTTCCAGATGGTAACTTTCCCCCCTCCTTCCGCAAGCCTGTAGCGTGCATGGGGTTATTGTGACCCAAGTGCAGTACGCCGACCTTGGCCTTGTTAAACCTTGTACAAAAGTCCTGGGCCCATAGATCCAGCCTGTCCAGATCTTTCTACAGAGCCTCCCAACTGCCAAGCAGACCAATACACCTGCCCAGCTTGGTGTCATCTGCAAAGTTGCTGAGAGTGCCCACGATCCCCTCATCCCAATCATCAGTAAAGATATTATAGAGACTAGGCACCACAGCTGAGCCCTGGGGAGCACCGCTTGTGATCAGACAACAACTGGACTTAACTCCATTCACCACCACTTTTTGGGCCTGGCCATCCCACCAGTTTTTTACCCAGCAAAGTAGTTTCTCCAGAACGTTTTGGGAAACATTGTTGAAAGCTTTACTGAGGTCTAGCGAAAAAACATCCACAGTCTTTCCCTCACCCACTAGTCACCTGGTCATAGAAGGAGATCAAGTTAGTTAAGCAGGACCTGCCTTTCATAAACCCATGCTGACTGGGCTTGAACATCTGGTTATCCTGTATGTGCTCTGTGGGGACACTCAAAATGATCTGCTCCATGACCTTTCCTGCCACCAAGGTCAGGCTGACAGGCCTGTAGTTTCCTGGATTCTCCTTCTGGCCCTCACTGTAGATGGGTGTGAGATTTGCTAGACTCCAGTCATCTGGGATCTCTGTGGTTTGGCAGGACTGCAGATAAATGATGGAAAGTGCCTTGGTGAGCATTTCTGCCAGCCTTCTCATTGCCTTTGGATGGATCCTATGTGGCCCCATAGACTTGTGCATATCTAAATGGTGTAGTAGATTTTAATTGTAGCTTTTAATTTTAAGAAAGTGAGTTATACTATGTTTTCCAGTAGTATTCGAAATGCCTGCGTACGAAATTCCTGTTACCAAATGAGTTAACAGTCTGAAAAAGAAATGTGAAGTTAATGACTGCAGAAGAATTGTTTTGTTATGAATTCAGTAACTTATAATCCTTAAAATTTTATATGTGGTCCTACAAAATGAAAGTATTAAGAGCTTTTTTCCTTCAAATTTGGGGTTCATTGGCGGTCTCAAATGCAATACAAGATTTCTAGGTGTATAACTCAAAGTAATGGATTTAAAGTACTCAGTGTTAGGATGAAGACTACCTATATTTTAAACTACTAGTTCTATCTTGATGCTATATAATTTTGTTTTAACTCTTTATGGAGTTTTTACTTGAATAAATTTATTTTGCTTGATTTAATCCCATTCATTTGTTGACATACAAATTCATATTTCATACTAAGATTTATTGTTAGCGGTGCTTTCCGACTACCATGTGACAGCACTAAGTGATGCTTAAGAAAGATGGATAGATCAGAATGTATCTATATATAACTAAAGCTGAAATAGCTGGGGAGGAAAATAAAAAAAAAAGTTTTATGACTCTTCAGAAACACTGGAAAGCTGAGGATTTCTTATCCTTCCGTGATCCATGTTTCCGGAACGTGTAATATATTTCTTGTATTCTCTGCTCTATTGACCTCTGGCAAGACTTTGAGTACATTGAGAACCTGTTTTTGAATCAATTTCAAGAAGAAACAGGTTATTGTTAGTATTCCCGTTCCACGATGTTAATGGAAAGCTGCCTACTAAATCAAGCAGGCTTTAGATTGGTCCAAATGAAAGAGCTGCTTGTCAATAGTTTCTGAAACAGTAGGTGTGCTTAAGTAGAAAGGAGAAAAATCATGAGTAATTGTTTCAAAGAACTGTGAATACGGATACATTTTTCTTTATAAATCTTCGAATTTGATTTTGTCAAAGAGTGAAAATTTGTATGTGATTTTTATGATAGTCTTCTATTGAGTATTAAGGTATAAGAGCTAAATGGCTTTTTGCATAGTATATTTAGACTTCTAGATATGTCAGGAGAACAACTGTTGCAAACGAAAAGCCCACAACTACAAATAAAAAGAAAAAAAATTGCTGAAAGCTTAACTAAATGAAGAAGCTTTGGTTTTGTGGAAAACTTGCAGAAGAAATGAGAGGGACCAATTCTCTTTTCCGGCCCCTGTCCTTATCCCAGGCTATAAGGCTTTGCTGGATCAACCACCAGACTTAATTGTTTTATCCCCAATAGCAACTGTATTTTCCATATTAACAGGAGTCTGCAGGTCTACCCACGTCTTACCCCTACCTCTACTCTTTGTGCCTGCATTTACTTTGTCCTCTGTGGTTTTTATGTTCCAGTAAGTGAATCAATTATTGAGACTTTTTCAATATATAACTTCAGTGGTAATAGGCTAATATTAGCCTGAAGGCACCTACCCATCTTACTGCAATATGCAAGGTCTTTTCATGTTTCCCAGCTAATCCTTATCCAGGAGTATTAGACTTTACTGCACCCAGCAGTGAACATTAGGATTAAGAGAAAGCCGTACCTGAGCCAGAATAAATGATAAACCATTCTTGCTTTTCTTTCCAACTTTCTTACTTTTACTTCCAACTTACCAAGTTGTACTGGACTCTCCAGAAAAACACTTCCTCCTGTAACCTGACTCCAAGCTAAGCTGAGGCTAAGTCCTTATCTGTGAGAGTTCTAAACATGAAGACTTGAGCTCTTCTAACTTTTTTCAATGTACTTTATGCATCAGCAAATACACTTTTTCTGGCCCTAATCTTCCAGAACTTGATCCAGATCCAACTGTTTTACTCAGTTCCTGTTGTGTATGATGTACAATACATTATTGCTTGTAAATTGATACCACATGGCAGTATTGAGTACTTCTGAGAAAATCAGTAATTCAGGTACTCTGGAATTACTGTATTACTGTAGTACTCTGGAATCAGTAATTCCCTGAATCGGTAATTCAGGTACCCTGGAATTGCTGTATTACTGTACTACTCTGGAATGATGAACAATACATTATTGCTTGTGAATTGTGATAGTGTGGAGTACTTGTGAGAAAATCAGTAGTTCAGGTACTCTGGAAAGAATTTGAGTGGTCTGTAGTCAATAAAGTATGAATTCTTGACATAGATAAAGAGCTATTATGAAATCTCCAATGCCTTCTTTTTCTATGAATCTAGTCACTGCTCTGTATAGATTGAATTAGTCATCATGAAGGTCATAGTGTAATGTGGGAATGTACATTAATGCATATGCCTTCAGAATTGAATTGAGTCCATTGTGGTAGACATTCGTTTTTCCTTTTGGTCTTTTGAGAGACAATTTTGCCACTTTACATATTCTTTAAAGTGTGAGTTTAGCTCTTACATTGTAATTACAGGTAGTATTCCTTTAGATAAATAGAGGTAGACTAGGTAAAGGTATTTTGAGAATTACAGATTTTTAATGAAATATTTAAAAGACTTTTTTTTTCTACTTTAGAAAAATAAAGATGCGAAATTGATTGGAAGTCTGTGTTAAGATACGTAACAGTGAAAAAGTATAGCTATAATGTTGATTGAGCTGTGCTCAAGGAAAATAGGCTCATGTTGAGAATGATCTAGGCATAAAATATTATATTCTGAATTACATGAAGTCTAGTCAATATCAAGGAAAAATAGTTGTTGCATTTTGGTCTGAAATAAAGTGATACTTCTGCTTTACTTGGGCACACAATAAAAGGGGAAATAGAAGCACCTGTGTAGACCTCTGCAGAATGAGTGCTGCACTGCAGTGCAGTGCCTTTGTAAGTCCTAACAGTATCATCCTGTTAAAAAGGCACTTAGTGTTATCCACATAAGAGAATTAGATGGACTGTATTTTTAGCTCTATAGGAGAAAATTTTGTCATATTTTCAGAGCAATGTAATGCTAATGTTAACATTAGGATGATATGGTGTTGGAAAGTAAATATCATGGTCTCTTTTTTGTTTGTTTTGTTTTGTTCAGTTTTGCTTTACTTGTTTTGTTTGTTGGAACTATTTGAATTTCTGCTATTGTGCTGAAATTAATTTTAATTTCACCCAAGCTGTGTATTAAAAAGAGAGTCCTATCCGATTTTTTCTAGAACAACCTTAAGTAAAAGCTATTTGACAGTTTTGGTCTCCTAATGGAAGTAAAATCTCCCATGTGGAGCGAGAGAGGGTGAGGGCAGGGAATTCACCATATAGCACTGGAGAGAAGCAAGGCATTAGAACACTTGGCAGGGAATTGCTTTGCATGTGAAGGTGTTCTGTCTGAATTTATATAGGCTCAGTGAATCATCCTTTAACTGGTAGTTATGTGATACATCTGGCACTGAATGGAAAGCTGATTCTTCAGGACATTGGTAGATGAATGGAAACAGAAGAAATGGAAGGCAGCTCATCTGTCACAGAGATGTTTCTTTATTTTTTTATTTTATTTTTTTTTTTTTGACAAAGTGAGGTTAACTTGAGAGCATGAATCTCACATATGGGACATTTCTTGCTTGTCAAATGAAAACATATGTAGCACTCAGTCACTATTCTTAGTTGAAGAAAAAACAAGTTAAACAGAAACATGTCACTTGTCCCTACCAAATAGTAAATTTGGTAATTTTCAGCTAGATAGATCAACTCATGTGTTGTTTAGTAGTGCTAATCTGGGAAAATAATAGTGCATCCTGACACCTAATCAAGATGAGCATCTAGTTTGAGACGGTGTTGCACATCTTGCCGTGAGCACCTGCTGCTCTCTCTCTACAGTGGAAACCTGGATTTACAAGCTGAATGACCTTTCCTCTATTCTTCACTCAGTATTGTGAGCCCTGAAGCTATTAAATTAAGTATATGCTGTTTATTTCTAGTTTGGAACTGTAAACTCAATTGATTTTTGAGACTTTTGATCATACAGATAATAGAAAGGAAAATTTGTGCGCAGTGTGCACTCTACAATTTGCCATCAGAGGTGTTTTTTAAAGATTTTCAGCTTTGATGGGTGTGTTAGCATTTGAGAACTGCTTTGATTCTTACCCTGGTATGTTTTCTCATCCTTATCATCATCAGTCTGTGAATTCTCTACACTTCTCTATTCCTGTATTACTTTATTCCATGATTTTCCAGTACAGCACACATACTAGTGGAAGATGTCATGCGAATACCTTTCACTTTTCCTAACCTCGAAAGTTCCTCTTTAGCAAGTTGCATTGCTCTTCATTTCTGTGTATTTTCGTATGTGTTTTTTTGATCTTTTACTATCTTCTGTACACCCAAAAGATGGTGTCTGTTTTCCTGAGCTTTGCTATTTGGGGTAGTGGGGAAGAATTTTTATTTGCTTTAAGGTTTTCAGGGCTGTAGCTGAATCACTAACAGAAAAGAGCTCTATTCCGATATCTAAAAGTGTACCATTCAAAATACTTTTGGGGAATGTGTGCATCTTACTATGAGAAATAAAGCTGAAAACTGTCATGGGGAAGTCAATATGTTTTAGTCTTCATTTTTTTGTCTGTGAAGTTTTCCAGTAGATGTGGTGATTAGCATCTAACTTGCAAAAGGCAAAACCTGAAAAACTTAAAAGATCATGATAGGCAAGGCTGAGGTTGTTGTTAAATCTTTTTCCAGGAGGCCTTCTGCTTGCTCATTTTTGTTCTTTTCGTACAGTCCTGATTGTTTAAAACACAGAAGCAATTTAAAGCACTTGATCCCTGGGACTATTTGTGTGTTTAAGCTGGATCAGGCGCGTAAGCATCTATTGGATTTCATCTTTTTTTCTCTCTAACACTGCAGCCTCACCACTGTGTTCGCATGGATTTGTTGACCTTTCCATCAGTGTTCATCCCTTCCAAAGAAAAGAGATCTCTGAGATTTGCTTTAAGATCCAGTTCCTTATTTGTAAACACATGAAGGCTGTAGCCCTGCACATGAATCATATGAGTCGCTTCATGGACTTTCATTGAGCTCTTGAACTTTTATGCATATACAAGATGAGATTTCTCTTGTTTTGGTCATTCCCTTCCCCAAAAGACTTACTTTACATATTAATTTTGGAAATAAAGTTTAGAGTCAGTGATATATACTATTGAAACAATACAGAGTTAGAATTGAGTTGTATTTTTAAAGGCATGAAATACATTTCTGTGAAGAAGGGTAAGGTAAGATTAGCTGACATGCTGAAAAACAGCCCTGTAAGACTGATAAGCTATTTCAAAGGAGATGGTCACCCTAACAATGGCAGCTTGCATTATAATTTACTTATTCGGGGGTGTGGAGGGGGTGTGGGGTGTAGAAAAAAAAAGTATTAACTGTGCTGGTCTTCATCCTCATTGTTTTGTGACTGTTTTCCATGCTAATTTTTTCTTTTTGTCTAGAATATTTTCAAGATGAGGGATTTTCTGTATATTGCTTAGAAGTCCTCTTTCCTTGATGATACATTCTGTTTTTAGAATGTTCTCATGATAATCACTCAGTTTATTCTCTTTTTTTTTCTTGCATGTTAGTTTCCGTATACCCTTCAAATCTTTGCAGACTGTTGCATCTTCTTTTAATTGTCAGTTAGCCAATATATAAAGAGCATGCAAATATTTAAGTCTGTGATCTTCTTCCATAAATTTGTCCTTACAGAGCTGGTCATGATGCTTCTGCCTTTATTTTACTGACTGCTAATTCTCCTTCTTATCTTTAATATCATAGAATCATAGAATATTAGGTGTTGGAAGGGACCTCTAGAGATCATTTAGTCCAACCCCCCCTGCCAAAGCATGATCTGCTAGGGCAGGCCACACAGGAACGCATCCAGATGAGTGGAACTTAAAGGTGATTTTCATGTGAAATTTTACTAGGATCTTAATAAGCATTTGTGTCTTTTCATATATTGTTTTATGCTACTTCTATACAAAGCAAAATCGTATCATTTTAAATTATTGCCATAATGTCTGTTAAGCTACATGTATGCTCTCTAAATGGCGTGTGATCTCTCTCTATGTGTTCAGCAACAACATAATTAGGGAGTTCTCTGTTGAATTGATTTAATTTTTTTTTTCCCTTTATGCATTTGCTTTCAGTTGTGTGAATAAATCTATTTGCTACATTTTATGTATTGTTTTGGGGTTTCTAAAACAAATATATTTTACACTATTTCTTCTGCCAACTGTTGTGAATTTTCATAGGCGTGAGCACCTTACCTTTTGTAATCTCTGAATATAAGGCATACAGCTAATATGAAAAGACTGTTTAGCCATCTTCCAATTTAAATTTTCTAGTATTTTATGAACAATATACTTTATTAGTAGCATTTTATAGCAAAGTATATGAACATAAAGGGATTTTACGGATAAGTAGGCCTCAGTGACTCAGCATCTAGTTTGTTTTTAATGTCTACTTAGCAGTTACATCCCAAATAGGTTCTATTAATTTAATTTTATTAAAGGAATCGTGAATATAAGTTAAATAAATAGTATCTGGGAAAAAATCAGTTATAATGGGCAATGGAATGGCACTTGCCATTAAAAAAAAGTCTCTGCATTTTTGCATAGTTCAAATATGTTTGTAGTAAGTAAAATATATTTTAAAACAGTTAATGTAATTTGTCAGGTAACAAGTTTTAAGATGGGATAACATTTTAAAAGAAAAAAAAAAAAAGTATGCTGCTAATTTCCTAATCTCATTTTGCAAAATTGTCCTCGTTTTTGAGTCATTCATTCCATTTCAGTAAAATGTGAACAAGTTTTCATAAATATTGAGTTGAAATTTTGTAAATAATAACATATTTGTTATGTTCCTTTGGAATGACATTTGATTAGTGCATTTTACTGACACTGAAACTAGACTGTGTGACCTCTTCTCATATTTTGTCTTGCAAGCAAGTGAATGCCCTTCACAGGTTTTGAATACTCAAAAAAAAAAAAAAATAAAAATAAATGCTGCAGAAATATATTTAAAGCAATAGTGCTTACAAAACCACAAAGAACTTTTGTTTACTGCTAGAGAAGCATCTTTCAGTAGGGAAATAAACACAACAGAAATAAATCTCAGTTAATCTTGTTTATTAGAAAATGATGATTCGTTGACTAGAAGGGTAAAGGTTCTGCTAATCTTTCATTTTCGAACACCTGTGAGAAAGCTCTCGAGGGTAATACTGTATAAATTTTAGTTTTGTCACAAGCATGATTTTAAATATTTCATGAGTTCTACTTCAAATACTTACACACTGCAAACAACTTTGGTGTTTATAATAAGTAGACTTCAAGCTAATTTTCATAAACTAGTTATCATTTATCACTTTGCCTGTATTTAAAAAGCAAAATTATTCCTCAAAAGAAGAAAATTTTAGAACAAATGTCTCTTAGTGAAGTATTTGTAAATCATGCTTGCTATTGTTTCTAATGAACATTACAGAGCTTTGAAACAAGTTGTTTCTGTATGTGACCTTAAAATGATTTCTCTTTTCTTTTCATTTAGAACTTGGTAGTGTGAAAAGATATCTCTGAACTCTGGACGCTATACATAATAGTACACATAAATCTCATCACACAGCTTACAGACTGTAAGACAGTCTCTTGTGAGTGCTGTTGAAGCTGGCAGTATTCTACTGTACAGCCAGCTATGTCTACCAGTACTGATGAGGCCACACCTGGAGTGCCATGTTCAGGTCTGAATTCCCCAGTACAAGTGAGACATGGGCATACTGGAAGGAGTCCAGAGAATGGCCACCTCTCCTATAAGGAAAGGGTGAGAAAGCTGGAACTGTTTAGCCAGGTGAAGAGAGGACTTAGGGGGTCTTTTCCGTATATGCAAATGGAGGGTATAAAGAAAATGGGGCCAGGCTCATTTCAGTGATGTCCGTCGACAGAATAATATGTAAGTGTTACCAGTGCTCTGCTTACACTCATTGTCTACCATTCTGTCATTGGACATCAACAGTGGAGCTTCTGTCTGAACACCAAGAAACACATTTTTACTTTGAGGGAGACAGCACTGGTGCAGTTTGGCCAGGGAGGTAGTGATGTCTTCGTTCCTGGAGATACTCAAAGCTGGTCTTGGGCAATAAACTCTAGGTCATCCTGCTTGAGTAGGAGTTTTGGACCACATGATTTCCAGAGGTCCCTTTCAACTCCAACCATGTTGTGATTCTGTGGTTAATGTCAGAGAATTAAAATGTACAACTGATATCATCAATACATGATTTTGCTACCTTTTCTCAATCTCTTACAACCCACAAAAATAGTAGTGATATTTTTGGAAATAAAGTTTAGTGTGATGACAGTAAAACCAAGCTTTTTACTAAATCTCTGAGTAATTTCAGTCAATGAAGTAGTAAATAACATGCTCTTGCCATTGGTAGATTCATCTTGCAAAAGAGTAATTGCAGTATGTAAGTGCTCTCAGATCTACTTCAAATCAGCAACTTACGCAGGATAGCAAACTAGGAAATTGTGTCATAGCAATATTGTTGTGTTCTAATTAAACCTTAGTGGGGTAGCAATTGTAAAAACTGATGATTGCAATATTCTGTAACAGCTAAAATTGTACCTGTTCTGCTTTGTTTGGGGATGGGTATTTAAATTTTCAGATTTCATACATTCTTTTTGTCACAAAAAAAAATAAAAAATACCTGTTTAAAGTGAGAACTGAACCTTGTCCACTCAACTCAGAGAGCTGGGCATTCTAAAGAGAAACTGAGCACTGTAAAAACTTAAACACAGATGTCTAAGAAGAAGTTAATGCGGTGCCGGAAACAAGAATTCCTAAAGTCTTACAGGACACAATCTCCTACACGTGACAGATACAGTATTTCCTATAAAAAGCCCCAAAGCATATAAATGAATTCGTATCTTCCACTCTCAGAAGATAGACAGATGCAAAATCTGTGGCTGAGTAGATGGCAAGAATCGCCTTCCTTGACCAGTTGTTAGTGTTGCTAATGCACCCCAGGGTAGTGTTAGCAACCTTTGTTGCAAGATTTAAGGATGAGGGTTGTTAATATCAAATTAACTGCGAAATTGATAGATAGGAGACTTCAGCACTCTATTGAGAAACTTCCTGGTTGTTCGGTGTTTTGAATGTCTGGATGCTTTTATTAAAATAAAACAAACAAGCAAACAAAAACCAGAAAACATAAGTAAGAAATAAGTTACCCGATAAATACTGCAATTTGCGTTTTGCTAGGTTAATGTTAAGTAAGCTCAGGCACCATTTCAAGATTTTTACTCCTTCACTGGTAGTGTTTGTTGAAGTACAGGCTATGCCACATTGCTGACCAGAATGGCAAGAGTTCCTTCTTTGACTATGGTGTTTTCGAGTTTGTCTTTTTTTTTTGTTTCCTCTTTTTATTTATTCTACAAAACTCATAATTTTAGTGAGTGATCATTATTTTTCTCCTTTTGTTTGCATTAGGAGTTCTAACAGTTCGTTAAGTGAACTACTTCACAAAGGGCCTGGCTGTTGGCAGTCAAGGATTGTCTCTTTTATTAGAGCTCACAAGATGGACCTGGCAGGGTGCAGCATGTTTGTACAAGATTCCAGCTGTTACAAAGGTTCTCTCATGGTCTCCAGTCATTTGAAACTTGATGTAGATCTGACCTGAGACTGATGGTTAGTTTGTTTGTGTAGGCTGCAGAAAATACATAATATTAGTAGCAGAATATAGGTAGCTTGAAAAAGGCATTTTATTAGCATTCACTAACTGAATGACCATTATGAAGAATTTTAATGTGTAGAAGATTTAGCCTTTCTGGAAGGTAAAGTTAGTCGTCTAATCCTTTATTCTCCACTCCACTGTAATGATGGGGTTGTCAAAATTAGTGTAAGATTGAGAGAGGAGAGAGATTAAAACATCAAGTAATGTGTCCCAAAGCAACACTTCTCAAATTTGTTGCATATGAAAGCAGTTGTAATATAACTTTGTCAAAGAAATAGACACAAAATGTTAAAATAGGGGGAGGGAAAAGAGCATGTGAGGACATAACCTCCTTGTATGTTTTGCAGCTTGCCAAATCACCCCATTGATGTATTCTCACTAGGTGTTGTTTAACACGTTTACTGAACTATTAAATAAGAAAGTCAAACAACACAGACCTAAAAGCACTTGCTATAGCCATGTCCAGAGAGTGCAACAGAGAAGAAAACTGGTGTTAGGACGTACATACACGTAAGAAATTTGTCTTAACAGAGTTTGGGAATCTAGTGAGAGAAGCTTGGTTTGAATTGAGTCATTACCCAGTTAAAAATAACCTTTCCAGGTCATGTCATTTTGTTTGCCGCAGTGAAATAAGTTTATTTCAGCAGAATGAAGCCGTTATTAGCTTGGCAGAGTCCACTTGTCAGAATTTTATGGAGCAGAACACCGTTTGGCTTGGAAATTCAATAAATACTGTAATGTGAGAGGAGTTAAATTCCAAGGGCTGAAGGGGCACAGTGTGGGAATTTGTCACTATTGCATTGTTTGACACTTCGCTTGGGAAGATATCAGGAGATATGAAGAACCATCATTAAAAATCAGGCAGACATCTCTCTTAACAATACATGGTGATGTTAAATATATGGATTAAATATAATTTTTCAATATTGAAGCAGAATAGCAGTATTTTAAAAAAAGTAAATAAGTGCTGTTCTATTTTTACCTGCTTCATTTCTCCTATATGCATTTTTTTTTTAACATTGGTATTCGTAAGGGGGTGGTTTAACGTGTTTGGAGGAAATTGACAATTACATGTAACCCAACTATTATTGTTTAAATCAGCATGGGAGAATTTGCTCTGTGCTGTGTATTTGTCTGAAATGTGGGAGGCTGGTGTTCTCTCTTCAGTGGGAGAGGAGTAGGCAAACTGATTGCTCTCCCTGCAAGGTGAAACTGTGCAATTGAGTCATGTGATAATTTTAGAGGCAGGGATGAGGTAGTCAGCAAAAACTGGTTGGGGTGCCCTCCAGCTATCCAGACTTTCTGCTTGTACTTGGAATACTAGCATTTGAAATAAGCCTTTAAAATATTGCCCGTTTGAACAAAAAGATGTCCTTTGGGGATAAGTCATGGAGTCATTTTGGGTTTCCAGTCCTATACGGTAATATTTGCAAACAATGAGCTAATTAACTATTACTTGCACCAATAACAATTAACCTGCACCACAGCAGGAAAAAGTTATTAGTGTCTTTCTAATTACATTAGCTATCTTTTTCTGAATTTATTCTTTCTCAGATGTTCAGTCTGTTTTCCTTTTGTCATTTAAAAATCATTTAAATCGTATTTATTTCCAACCACAGTAACAGTGATTTGAGGGTGCAGAGTGAGCCCTAAACTTTCACAGAGAATGAGAATTGTTTTGCTTGTGTGTAGGAGAGTGTAAAAGATATCTATATACCTTTAGAAAATCTCAAAATTGATGCGCAAAAGATGTCTGTATACTTTTAGAGAGTTAAAATTTGTGTCGTCTATTTCATCAGTTCATAACCATTCTTTCTGCTGTAATATGACTAAATCCAAAGAATATACTGTGGCTTTTTTGACTATCTTCAATATTATACATGGATAGTGTTAGCATGCTTCTTTTTATCACTTGTTAAAAAAGGCAAACCAGCAGCATTAAAAAAAAAAATACAGTGTTTTCGTATTTGTTGCCTGGTTTTTTATTGTATTTTCTTTTATTCTTTATTATAGTTTTTCTTGGCATTTTTTTCCAAAACTCTACATCTTTTTTTTTTTCCTCTCTGAACAGAATTATCTTATGTTCAGACAATGTCTTGTGTGATTCAGAAATAGGTGTATTGTGGTTGGTATATCTGTATGTACTGTTCAAACAACTATGGTGAAGGTGACAGTAGCTGGATGTGCAAATCTAGACCCAGATGAGTCTTAGAGCATAATCTCTGGATGTTACTTTGCTTAGGGTAAGACACCTCTCTCATTCGGAAGTAAGCGTTCTCAGATTTACCTTGGAAATAAGAATGTGCCTTGAAGTAACTTACTCATTTAATTGTACCAGAGAGTTCCAGTTTTCTTAAAAAGTGTCTAAATGTTGACACTAGTGACTCATACTTTTTAATTACAGCCCTTTATTTGAATAAAATGGTTTAGCAAAGGACTTTTCGTATACTCAAAACCTCTGAAAATTTTATTAAATTAATTTTAGTAAAAAAGGAAACACAATGTCCACATTAATTTCATTTAGTTAGTCGCTCTAACTGTAGTTGGACACGGAAGAGATCATTCACAAATCAGTAATTCCTGGAAGGCTTTTTTAGCTGGGAAAGAGGTGTACACTTATGGTATATGGACATAGCTTACCAGAAAAAAATCTGTTCTGTAATATCCTGAAGCAGCAATAAACAAATATACCAGAATAATTGGCACAGTTTACTGGCATTTCACAGTTTATTTGCTGTTACATCTGTATTAGTTTCTAGCAGCTGTGCATACTGGTCACTGAAGATGCTTCGGGTTTGTTTTTTTTGTTCATTCACTTAGTGCACTTGGTGTTATCTTAAACTTTTGTGATTAATTCTAAAGTTACAACTTTTAAATTAAAATTTTTAAAGCCGTATTACTTCAGGAACTTTTAACAAATAAAGTTAACCAGATAGAAGGTTTACAAAGAAAGAATGTGTTGTACACACCACAGTATTGAAAAATTACGCCATTTTGTGGGGCTATTTTATATGGATTTTTACAGATTACTTTCTGTTAGATTTAGAATGATTTTTTCTTTATGTTGCTCCTCTCAGCTTCTTCAGTGCTAGCAGATACTGTTCTTGGATCCAGAGGGTAGCCAAAGGTTTACATATTGAATGACTTGATCCCTTGACTTCATGTCCTACGGTTTTTAAGAGAAGTTAAAGGGTAGTTCAGCTGTCAAGAGAAAAGAAAGTATTTGCTTGGTATGCTAATCACTGGGCCAGTTATGTGCTGAAATGATCAGGATATTTCCCAGGCAATAGTGGAACTTTTACTCGTTATTTGTATTACAGTAGATTTATGCCTTTAGACAGAAAAAAAAATATTAAAATTTGATCAAATACACGTGTTTCCAGTTGTGATTTGCAATGTTCTCACCAAGCATTCTAGTTTGAGATTTTTTGGCTACATCTAAGTGGAGAGACATGCTATAGATCCTCTTGACATTTATGTCTGCAAGAGCCACCTACTTGAACTTATTGTCACTAACACATAATCGTTTGGCTTGTGGTCACCTGGAACATCTCCGTTTTGTCTGGAACTAGAATAAAAATTAGCCAATGATTGCATATACTCCCATGTTGGACAAGTTATTTTCCCAGATTTTTGTTACATGAAAAACATTTCCAGAATTATTATGTCTCAAAGTTGTTTTTTTGTTTTGTTTTTTTTTTAATATCTGTGGTTAAATCTGGAATTCAGAGGAGGATTAGTGAATGAAGAAGAGTGTGACTATGAGAGCATCCAGGGCACTCAGGTGATACAGTCTGAGTACAGGGTGGGTCTGAGTATGTCTGGGTGTTTTTTTTTTCTCATCATGGTTAATTCTAGACTAAGAAATATGCAAGGAAATTTGTTTTGTGTTGGGTGCAACAAAATAGTTTTGAGTCAAGGAATTTCAAAGAATTTAGTAGATTACCAATTCATGTGTCATTGACTTTAGTATTGAGAAATAAAGATAAGCAATAAAACAAAGAAATGTACAGACACCTCCCTTACACTCTCCTTTCTTGTCCACCAGTCCCAACTCCGCACATTACAGTCCATGACTTTGGTGAGGTGACATGTGGCACAGGCGGTTTGGATCAGTGCCTAGACGTTTCTTTTCTTGTTTTGTCCCTCCTTGGTTTTACTCAGCTTCTGCATCAGTGTGGGCTCCTCCACAGGCTGCTGTCCTCAAAGGTGTACCTTCCTGCTGTGTCTGTGTCTGCCCCAGCTTGCCCCAGCTTGCCCCAGTTCATATAATTCTATTTTATAAGGATTTTGTATTTATGTTGTGTGTTCTTATATATATCTAGAAGTGTGCATGTGTTTATGGACACTGATTGTTTGAACCTGTGAGTGGGGGATGAAACATGCAGATTGAAAGCACGTATGAAAAGCACACATGCTTTTTGATCAGGACAGCATACAGTAAAATGTAAGAATTTAGAAACCTGTCAGATGGTAGCAGCATTAAATCACATTAAAATAGAGTATTTTATTTTGAAAAGGAAGAACAAGTTCCATGTTTGCAAATCTACTGAAAAGTTTTTCTTGTATTTTATTCTCTGAAATATTTTTTTAGCTGCTGCAAAGTAATTATTTCTTCTGTTGAAGAACCAGGCCTGATATTTGTAAAATATTTGTGGTTTTGTATATGTTTCTATGCTGTTCTCTTAAACCGTTAGTGCACACACAGAAAATTCCCTATGTTGCACAATGATTAGACTGTTAGAGTACTGCTAAGGGAACAAAACATTTTGACAGCTGTTTAACTTCATGGCACCAATACTTTTGCTTAAATGAATGGGAATACTCTTGCTCTTAAATTTTAGTAAGTGATGTGTTAGATGATTGTGATGGAAATAATTCAGCTCTTTTGCAGTCAAAAGGACACTTTCATTGACTTGAAGTGATACTCAGTTTGTACCTCCAAATCCAGGCTTTACATGTGTGTGTGTTCTCTCATATACTAAGGATTTTTGAGAATGTTTAAAGTTATCTGGGACATAAAATACTAGGATGATATATGAGAGTTTACTGAAGTTGTGTCTAGCAGTAGGAGCATTAGTGAAGGATCTTGATTCTGCACTTTCACCATTAGATCATGGTGATTTGCAGCATTTCAGGTATTAAATTTTTGATCTTTTGGTCTAGATATAATTTGGCTTGTACTGAAACAATTTGGATGAGTATTATGTGAACATGTAAGGAGGGGACTGTACGGTTATCAAACTTATAAAATATAGCAACTCAAACTATTTTCAATAAAGAACAAATGGCTGCACTTCCTAAAACTAATGAGAAAAAGTTTTCTCTATAGTAAAGGGGAAGACGTAATAAAATAGAGAGGACTCTAAATGAAGCGCAACACTCTTAATACTGTGGTGCAGGTGCTCTTAAACAGATACTGAATATTATAAGGGTCTGTGGATCATTATTCTTCCTTTATCAAGTATGTACGCTACATTGTAGAAGATTATGAAACTAGTGTTTTGGAAATAACTGGATTTGTATCACTGTGCAAAGTTTTCTAATGCAACTGAAAAGGCAAAATGCCAGCCATGTGTAGTGGTAACTTTTAGAAGTCTAGGTATGGCATGCCTTCCTGAGGATCCTCAACGTGTCATTGCCTAAATAAGAATTGTGTGATATAGGTGTTCTTGTGTGTGTGTCTGTATGGTATTTGCTTGTTGTTGGGGTTTATTTATTTATGTTTGGTTTTTTTTCCCAGGAGATAATGTTTGGGTTACTGCCATTATTTCTGTAAGGGATCCTGGAACTGCTTGGCTGGTGGTGTATAGCCTCATGATTTGGAACTGATGAGATCATGCAAAAATGATGATCTATTTTGATCCAACCTTCTGTTTAGTATAATTTTGAAAAATTTGCAATGGTAGAGGAGAAATTCTCTTGACCTGTGTATAGTTTCCTCATTGGAAACCCAAGATTTTACCTTATTTCCTAACTGACTATACCCTAATAGCAGGGAAAAAACCTTTTTGTTGAATCTTACCAGTTTCTTTTTCAACTGGTTTCCTTTTGTGTAAAATACGGTTTGAACCCAGCATAGTGCTTTTTACTCAGTGGTCTTAGTTCTGACTTTAACTCAACTAGAGTAAGTCTGACACTCTTACTCACAGTTGATGGCTGATTCATCATGCCTTTCCCAATCAACTTGGTCTTCTTATGAATAGCTATGAAGTTCAATTGCATAGTTTGTTAGAAAAAAAATAAAAGTCTTAAAATAAATGTTAATATTATTGCCAGACAAATCACAGTGGTAGCTGTTCACATGCAGTTTGACTGGGTTTAGATGTGTGTGGAAGTGATGTGTAGTTTGTCTGAAATTGTACTTCACTGTAGGAAAATCTCTATCCCTTTTAAAAAGAAACATTGCTTATCTATTAGGAGACCAGCCAGAAAATAATACAGAAATCTCACATATCCTTCTTAAAAAATAGCACCCTTTTCTTTCAAAGATAAATTTTCCATTTCCATGTAAACACTATAACTTTCCCATTGAAAGTTAATCTTACCAGAAACCTTGAAATACAAAAAGAGGTAAGAGATGACAGGATTAAGAAGCAAACATCCTATTTGGAGACTACTAATGAAGATTTTTTTCTGTGATCTTAAAGCATATTACTTTGTTGCCTTCTTCTGTGGGGGAAGTGTTCTACTTTCATCAGGAAATGCAACAATTAAGTGTTGAATTCCACAAGACATATTTTAATTTTTTTTTTTTTTTGAAAGTGTGCCATTCTGCTTGCCTGGCAATATTAAAAGTGTATATATGCCTGCCTTCATCCTCGTTTCCTCAATAATCTCAGTGATTATGGTCAGCTGTGCTATAACTATGTGTCAGTAGCAGATTTTTTTGTTCATTAGCACTTCTGAAGCAATTTTATTTCTGACAAACTGGTAAATTGAATCCATTTACACTCAGTTGAGAAGGAACATTATTTGACACCAGACAGACTATTTCAGTTTGATTTTGATTGTTACTTTAACTTTCTAACTTTAAATAACTTTTTGGACATGTTAAATAAATAATGAGAAAACCTTAATTAAGAAAATGTCAAGGTAAAACTTTTTCATTTTTTGAAACAAGTCCTGTTACTACATTATCCCAGTCTGAGACTAACAATGACATTAAATTTTGAACTGTTCTGAACTACTAAATATACTGGAGGAAGTTTTATTTTGAGAGCAGCGGAGATCAGTTTTATTCTTTCTCTTTGCTGTAAACTAAATAAAGCCTTTTAAGTTTGCAAAGATAGCACTCTTCCTTTTACAGAGGGAGGAATCAGAGGAACTAGCCATCAGCCTCAAATATTGACTTCAAACTAAACTAAGCAAAGTTCATTTTTGACTTTCATAAATGATTGGGTACTATGGTAAAAATACTTACATGAAAGATCTTGTGTTACCCACTGAGATGACTACATGAACTATCTCAAAAGCCCTCAGTGTGATTATGTAGCAAAATACAAGAATGCTTAGGACATTTTATTCCCAGCCTTGTTTTTCTGAGTGACAGATAGCAGCCTTCTGTCTCAGACCACTTCCTTCCTAATTTTCCAGCAAAATTAGACTTGATTTTTGGTTTTGATTTTTAATTCTAAGTAGAATGTAGTTGAGATTGTTCTGTTCTTGAGATGATCTGATCTTCGGTCTGAGATTTTTTTTAAGCAAGTGCATAGTGTTCACTAAGTGGTCAGCAATACTTCAATGCTGACATTATTAAAATCATTTGGAACAGACTAATTACACATATTATTTACCTTTCTTTTTCATTTTAGCGTTATCAGTTTTCTACTTCTATGGAAGAGTGTCATGTTTGTGGTTAATGTTTACTTTTAAGATTTGGACTTTCTTGTTTTTTAATTTTCATAGGAAAAGCCAAGACTGACATCAGATATACCAAGGAGAGAGATTTATTTCTAAAATAGAGATCATTAGATGTTCTTTAATGCTGTGTCTGTACTTGAAGATTGGCAAATGAACGTATTGGTCTACAGCAGATTTACTGAAGTTGTCCTTCAGTAGCTTCTCTGTGTTCAACTATGTGTGCTTACTGCTAATCCAGATTTTGACACTAGCGTATGTGTTAAACAGTTTATTTTCTGAAATTGGGAAAAATTCTTATACTGAATTATGTCATATTACTAAGTTATTCATTAAAAGAAATAGAAAACAGAGCCTATAAGAGTCTGCCTTCTGATTATGAAAGAAGTTGACAACAGTAGAGGAAGAATCAAATCTGTAATGGGCGCAAACAAATGGCATGAATTGGAAATTAAGTTCAGGAAGTATAGATTATTTTTTTAGAATTTGCTATCAAGTTAATATGAAAACATGATTTAAAAATGTTTTTTTTTTTTAATTGAAATTTAATTGTAGTGTGAGATTATTTTCAAACATCTGTTCTAAAATATTTTGGCTTTTATAATATCAAAGAGTAATGGATGCATGATTTAATATGGACTAAAATACTGCATTGTATTGGGGTTTTGGGGAGCATCTATATTCTTCAGAATTATGGATAAATTGAAGCCACTGTTTAATAACCATTAAAAGCTTCCACGATTGAACAAATCCTGGAGATCGTATTTTATGATAAATTAAGTGTTATTCTAGAACAGACAACCATCAGAACACAGTCTTTCAACCCATTTAATTTTATTCTTTGTGAACTTGCATTCTTCACAGCCTAGTTTATTTCCAAGGCATTGATATTTATTTCAGATTATTCCTGCTGCAATGTTACAGCTTTAACAAATAATAAAATCAGGAAAATGCCCAAATGTGTGAAAATTTAGCTCTCTGTTGTCATAAAGATACGCTGAGATCTCTTACCAATGGTATTACTGTTTTAGTATTTTCGGTGCTATTAATATTAATATTTTAGAATCTATTGATAAAACAGAGTTTTGCAAAGTTAAATGATCTGCCTTTTGGTATATACAGGTAGTGATACAGCGTCATGCTTTCTATATTTAATATGTCCTTTTGTAATTTAGAAATATATGGCAATTTCATCTTTAATTCTTATAAAGGACTTCTTAGTTTGTTTTGTATTTATGCTGGTTTAGATCTAGGAATAAATTTCTGCTTCTTACAAACCTGCGTTGTCTATGATCCGCTGAATAATGACCTATACAGTTGGAAAGAGTGGTGTAGAATGTTTGCTACCATTACAGAGATTTCATGAGACTTATCTCTCTCTCTTA
>VWZK01021249.1:219879-266837 GCA_013396935.1 Baryphthengus martii | reverse complement strand
ACTGAATGCCTTCTTTGCCTCAGTTTTCAACAGTCAGAATGACTATCCTCGGGATATTCAACATCCTGAGCTGGAAGACAGGGATGGAGAGCAGAATGAACCCTCCATAATCCAGGAGGAAGCAGTTAGTGACTTGCTATGCCAACCGGACTCTCATAAGCCTATAGGGCTGAACAGGATCCACCTGAGAGTGCTGAGCAAGTTGACACAGGAGTTTGCCAAGCCACTCTGCATCATTTATCAACAGTCCTGGTTAGTAGGGGAAATCCCACATGACTGGAGGCTTGTCAATGTGAGGTCCATCTACAAGAAGGGTTGGAGGGATGATCTGGGGAACTACAGGCCTGTCAGCCTGATCTTGGTGACAAGGAAGAGTGGTTCATCTTGGGTGCACTTACACAGCACATAGAAGACCACCAGGGGATAAGGCTTAGCCTACATGGACTCATGAAGGGCAGGTCCCGCTTAACAAACCTGATCTCCTTCTATGGCCAGGTGACCTGCCTGGTGGATGAGGGAGGGGCTGTGGATGTTGTCTACCAGTAAGGTCTTTGGTATAGTCTCCCACAGCATTCTGCTGGAGAAGTTGGCAGCTCATGACTTGGATGGGTGTTCTCTTTGCTGGGTTACAAACTGGCTGGATGGCCAAGGGCAGAGCTTTGTGGTGAATGGAGCTAAATCCAGTTGGCAACCGGTCACTAGCAGTGTTCCCCAAGCCTCAGTTTTGGGGCTAGTCTTATTTAATATAATATATGAGTCAACAGTCTGCCCAGGTGGCCAAGGCGGCCAAGAGCATCTTGGTCTGTATCAAAAAGAGTGTGCCCAGCAGGAGTAGAGAAGTGATTGTGCCACTGTACTTGGCACTGGTGAGGCCACAGCTTGAGCACTGTGTTCAGTTTGGGGTACCACAGTATAAAAAAGACATTGAGGTGCTGGAGCAAGTTCAGAGAAGGCCAATGAAGCTGGTGAGGGGTCTGGAGAAAATATCTTATGAGGAGTGCCTGAGGGAGCTGGGATTGTTTAGTCTGGGGAAGAGGTGGCTCAAGGGAGACCTTATTGCTCCCTACAACTGCCTGAAGGGTAACTAGTGATAGGATGAGAGGAAATGGGCTTAAGTTGCACCAGGCAAGGTTTAGGTTGAAAATTAGGAAAAACTTTTTGACTAAGAGAGTGGTTAGGTGTTGGAACAGGTTGCCCAGGGAGGTGGTGGAATCACCATCCCGGAAGTGTTCAAAAAATATGTGGATGTGGAACTTCAGGCCATGGTTTAGGGGTCATGATAATTTTTGATAGACAGTTGGACTAGATGATCTTGAAGGTTATTTCCAACCTCAATGACTCTATGGTTCTATGACTCTATGGTTCTATAATATGCACTGTATGATATGCTCTGTATAATATGCACTATATAATATACAATCAATATATAATATATAACGTATAGTATATAACATATAATTCAGTTTGTGAAACAAAAAGAAAGTGTTTTCATCCCATCTACGGACTTCACATTCTCCTCCTTCCTCTTTTCATTTCTTTTGCTTGCTTTATGATCATAAAAACCTGTGCAGGAGGAGTCTCCATGGGTTTAGAATAGGAGAGGTTTTGTTTTTGTTTTCCCCAAAAGAGACTATTTTCTTACACAGTTGTGTGAGCACACAGTCATGAGGTAAGAGCCTTCAGTTTAATTTTTTTTTTTTTTTCAGATTTACCTCTGGTTTATATGCTACCTAATTAATCTATATATTTGCATTTCTTTTTCTTCTGAATATTCTGCTGTGCTGAATGTACGATTAGGTATAAACAGACAATGACAACATTGGTCCATAAAGCCAGTCGTGAGTCTTTGTACTAAATGCAGGGAAAATTCATGGTAAATGCAACAGTCAAAATCATGCAAATTACCAACTGTAGCATCATAAAGATGTAATTACTGTACCAAACTGCCAAATTTTCAGTCCTCTTCTGATTAGTTGTTGGAGCAATGAGTTATCACAAGATTGCTACTTGCTAATATAGGCAAATCAACAGCTGCTATTCTTTGGTATAATAATATCACTAAATTCTGTGATTGTCGTGTATCTAGTTTAACATCAGATATGATGATGCCCATTAGGATTAAAGTCATTATATGTTAGGATTAGAACTGAGCATGGTTTTGGATAATGATAGTGTTAGTGTCATCACAGATTTCAAATTATATTAATTTCTGTCAATACACGAAAATACACTAGAAGACCTTTTCACACTAGAAAACATTTTTGCAGGGACTGGAGCATGTGTTCGTTTCCTGATAATAGCATCCAGATAATATCCAGGCTATAAATTAAATAGGATTGTACAATTTACTGTCTGCTCATAGAAAGAATATGTACCTTGTCATCAGAAATTCAAGTGTAGTAGAAACGATCCCATCTTTGAGCAAATGCTGCAATTACTTCAAGCTGTCAAAACTCTGCTTCCTTTGAACAGAAGTGTCCAGAGCAAATACTGCAACAACGAATCTTTTTATAATTCTGCAATCTCATTTGTGATAAGAGGAATTCCTTGGGGATTACTTTAAATTCTGTACATTAGCAGCAGTTCCGTGGGTTAAATCAGATAAAATAGGCTCTTATCAGATTATTAGTCACATTAGGCAATTACATTCTTATCTCTTAGAAATAATTCTTGTAGCCTTGGTGCTTATTTCTCCTCATTAGAAGAGGCTAATTCCTGATTAAGATCTTTTGCCTTCCGTACAATAAATCTTTATATTGGATTTGCCACCTAAATTGAAAAATACCTTGCGGCAGAGAGGGACAGCTGCACTTCCTTTTAAAAAATATACCTCACTTATTGTTTAAACATCAATTGTGCAGATTTGCTGCCTGCAGTTTGGAGTTTAAGAAGACAGCACTATAGCTTTTTGTCAGCATCAAAGTTAAAGGCCTCCAAACCAGAATGATTTTACAGGGTAGGGAAAGCAAACATGTCTTCATTTGTTTTTATGCAATTTGGTTTAAACTGCATGAAAATCAGAGTAAGGAAAAGATGTTTCACATACCATTTGCATAAGAAGCATAAATATATTGCCCTGTGAGCAAGCTCACCTGTAGGGATGTCTTCACAGTGAGAAGCCTGTGCAGTGTGGGTAGGAGGGTGGGTGCAGAGGTGGACCATAATCCCTGATATGTCCTGCTCTTTTTGAAAGTTTTCTGTAAACTTGGTGTCACATGCTTGCTGGCAGGTATGTCTCTAATACAGCTGTCTTGTATTTACTGCAGGAAATGGATTAAAGTTGGTTTGCTCTTTCATGTAATTAACTCAACCCAGAAGAACACCAGTTGGGTGATTTGCTTAAGATAAGCAAGGCACTCGGGAACTGCGTTTCAGTGGAAATGAGACGTGGGGAAAAAAATGAGAGTCAAATTGCTCCGTAGGTCTGTCATGCCTGCGTTTCTGACATTTGTGTCAGAAGCTGGTTGCTGAAACAGATACCGCCCACTTCCCACCCTATCAGGAGCATTTTCTTTTGCAGTCATTCAGTGTCATACCATCCCTACTTCTGTTCCTTGTGCACCATCATCAATAAATCTGTGTTTTACACTTGAAGGCTCTAGCCCCTCTATGTTCATGCATGTGTGAGAAATGAGTACAGTTAGTATTGCTTCAATATTTTTGTAAAGGACTAACAAAATTTTTTCCCTTATTAGAAGCAAGATGATGGGAAGTTTTCAAAGGCAGAAATGGAGAACACCTAACTCCTTTTAAAAATAAATGAGAATTAAGTGTCTGCCAATTAAGCCTGTGAAAACCTTTCTGGTGGTCTTTAGGATTGAACCAAATTACATTGAAAACCAGATGGGAATGTGTTAAGTATAAAGTGATTTCTTGAGACAGTGTTGCTTGTTAGAGGTGGTCCTGAGTGAAGTTTTCAGTGTCTATATATATGCAGTCCATGTCATATGATGTTTACAGAGCACCTTTATTAAAAAGTTCAATGCATTGGCTGTGCAAATATTGCTGTGTGTATTACTTCCGTTTAGTTTTCATATTTTGAAAGTCATGTTAAAAATTTATGCCTAGAGTGGTTTGGACATCTATCCACTGAATTGCATGGGAAAGGCTAACAGTTACTTAACTTATTCATAGAAGACAGTTCTGCAGCAAAATTTGAACCTCCAGGGTTGTAGTCTTTCAAAATAGGAAAAAAACTTGTATTAGATGAAGAAATTTACAACCCGTAAGAGAGATTAGAGCAGTTTCTTTCACAAATTGCAGGACAAGGGCAAGAACTTGAACTTGGGTCACCTTTGTCACATGGTGACCAGATAGGACTGAGTCTTCCTCTCTCGCTGCCCAAAATTCTGTTAAAGCCATCCACAGGAAATGTTTCCACTTTGACAAAGTTTCGCTAGGCAAAGGTGTTTGACTTAGCCCTAACTGTGTGGTGCCACACAAGCCCAGAAGAAGATGCTGTGCTGCTGATTTCTGTGACAGTCAGCATGCAAAGATTACATTATCTGAATAAATCAGAAGTGAGAGAAAGGAAGTGTTATCTTTACCTGAGGTATAAAGATTAAGTGGTTTACCCAAATCTTGGGAAGTCTGGGGTGGAGCTGAAAATCTGAACACACATTTGCTGCTTCCAATGTTGCACTTCCGACTGGCTTCCTGCTGGGATCTACCAGTATCCCAACACCATTATTTGGGCCAATAGGGTTAAGGGTCTGTGGCAACTACATACATTGAGTAATGTGTAATTTGGCTGAAATCATTACTCTGAGCCTAGCTGGTTTTTGGGCTGCCTGCTCCCTTAATCCCAGCTGTGAAGCAGAAGAGGGCTGGGGTCTCAGGGCTGCTCTTTGCAATTCCTAGTTGCCCAGGCAGTGAGTAACTGCTGGAATATCAAGGCACTAGAGTAGTGCACATAAAATTGTTTCTTAAACTATCATCCAAGGGAAAAGTTTTTTGCTGGTAATGTTTTGGGGGTCAGAAGTTTTCACTAGAGTAGAAAATGATTTGCAGATTAGATTCTGCACTTGAAACAGAGTAGCACAAAATCATCAGTGGAGCAGCAGGTCTTGGCTGTTTCTCTAGAGTTGTCTTTCTACTTCTCTGGGTAAACTTGATTGTTCACTGACACCTGTTTTACTGTAAGAGCAGATGAACAGATTCCATTTGTGGAATACCAGTAGTAGTAGCAGTAGTGAGATTTTTACTCTAGCCTGCTTCCATTTATGTAGAAAGTCTGGTGGAGCAAAACCAGCCTGGGTAGGGTAAAGGGGTCTTGAGAAAGCTTCTGTGCTGAAGCTAAATTCTTGGCTCTTACTCAAAGGTATGAGATGTTAGACTGTCTAAGGTGTGATAGGCTAACCTCTTTTTCCTTTTCTAGTAACAATAGCATTTTTTCTCCACTGTGATATTTCACAAGATCTCTTTCCCTGTCCATTTAAAGAACATCATATGGGTAACTGAACTACCTGAGTTCATTAATTTTCTCTAGCTTCTTATAGAACAGTATTGGCCGATAAAATGCAAGCATCATTCTGACTAGGGCTGATGGAAAAAAGAAAGTGCCTTCAAAAGCTTTGCTCATTTTTTGTTTGTTTTTTTTTTAACAGAAAGAAAAAAAATCTTCTACTTTCCTTAAAAGCTTGTAAGTTTTACTGGAAAAATCCCAAGACAAAGCATTTCAATAGGAAACACACATATTTCTGTTTGGAGTTTCTTTCCTACCTCCCTCCTTCTGAAGTCGCTAGACTCAAATTATTCTTTTATATATATCTAAAAATGACGTTTCCTACCAATGGGAACCTGTTAGCTTCTATGAAAGCATTCTTAGAAGTATTAGATGTGGATTTCGAGAGCTCACATTAACAGCTTTCTCAGGGTAACAAAAAGCTCAATTAATGCAAATAAATTTGAAGCAGTTATTACCTCCATCTCTTCTTCTCCTCATCAAGAGTTATAAGCCTTTTCTCTTCTAAATACAAGTATTTTAAAAATGTGCTTAATAAAGCTATGTTTGTTCCCTGGCCTTTTCTCAAGGTTTGATGCTGAATGAAAAATGAGCAGCTCTCTAAGAACAGTATATTATAATTTATTTAATATTACAACTGTGCATCCAGGAGCATTCATTCCCGAGAATGGAAATCATTGATTCTTTTACCTTGTGTCTATCTCACGAATAGAGACAAGACACTAAATAAGAAACCTTGTTACGGTACTAGCTAAGCTGTTAAGAATCAAATTGGTTGCAGTAACTAGAAGATCACTCGAGGGAAAGTTGTCTGGTGACTGCATCCTCTGTGATCTTAATATACAGATTTTCCTTCTGTTTCTCATTCCTGTCCACAAGATCATTGCCTGTTGATCATGAAATGATGTCTCTGTTCCCTGCAATTCTCCACTCTTGCAAAAAATATTGCCATATGAAATGTTTCCGAAGTTTTATTTTCCCCAAGGATTGCTGAAATACAACTTAATATAAAAAAAACAGAAAAATAACAATTTTTTACTTTCCCTTTCAATCTAATTATTTGTTGGTTTTGTTTTAAAATCTAGAATTTTTAGTCCTGGGTCTCTCAACATGTAAAATAATTGCCAAAATGCAAATTGGCTGGATTAGAATAAGAATGACATAAATTCAGCAGCAAAACACAGAAATCTGTGGACTAGCTCGTAAGGGTCTTGAAAATCCTGGAGAAAAGCAAGTTTATAATCAGTAGGCTTATATTTGTTACATATGGATCAGCAAATCAAAAGTATTAAAAAACCTCCAAAACAAAAAGTTTATTCTCTGCTTGAGCACAGGAGTGAGGTCATCCTTTAAACAACCTTCTCACCAAATTTTCTATGATTCAGTGTAATGGAAAATGCCTGGCTCTCCAAAAGACCTCAAATTCTGTTTTGAACATTTTTTGTTTATTACTGACATGTTCTCACTTGTTACAAAAGTCCGTATCAAAGCAGATATCCCGAACATCTCAAATGTCCTAGGAATTCTGAACATTGTAGAAGTAGCTTTTCAGAATTTTAGGTTTGGTGGACGAAAAAAAAATAAAAGAAAAATTGAAGCGTGCCAGGTTTGTGAAAATACAAAGGTAGTGTAATTCACATGTACGCTATCTGAACTGTTCGGGGTGATGATTCTGGCATATCTTAGGGCAAATCCATAAGACATGATGATAGATCACTTTTCATGGTGTTTTAAATTTAATTTATGAAAACAAGAAGGAAAAACTATTGATGAAAAAAACCACACACACACAAAAAAGAATACTTAATCTTTTCACTTCCTGTAGCACCATATATTTAAAACATCATTAGTTATACTCAACTGGGTCTTTTCCAATATCACTCACAGAACATGGAAAGTCTCCAACTGACTTCACTAGGTTTTGGTTTGAGGCCTGATATCGAAAAATGGACTAAGCATCTGCCTGAGCACCGCTCAGCAGTGCTTGAGAAGACGGAACCTGAACTTCAATCAGTGTTGTGTCTAATGACACACCTGCAATCATATTGTGGGAAGCTAATTTACCAAGGGAATAAGTCATATCCTTGGCTGAATTCTGCCCCATTTGTTAATTTTCAGTCTTTTTCTTCTTTGCAAGGACTGCATTTGCTGAATGCAGCATTTTAGGACCATATTAGACATTCAGATCCTGCATTCTTGAACACACTGGAAACTTTAACAATAATTAAGGCGAGAACCTACCAAGTCCTAGTGTATGAGGCAAGCACTGATTTATAAGGATGGTAACTGTGTGGTGCGTATAAAGGTCTGCTCAAGTCAAACTTTGCACTAGAAGCGATCTAAGGATAGTTGGTTTTATAGCCATTCTTGCAAAGATTTTAGTGCCTTTAAACTTCTATTTGCTTAAACATAGCACAAGTTCAGTTGTAGTCAGAGCTGTTTATTTTACAAGGCTGTTATAGCTGGATTTTGCTACTGGTCAGGTTTGTAAAAAACACATGCTTTACTGAAGGGATGTAAAAATCATTCAAGATCTCTGACAATCTTGACTATTGCATTCAACAGAATACTTTATTTATTGGATTGTCCTTTTGGGTATTTGTTCCTGTTAGCACAATAATAAAAAGAAAAGATTTTATACAGCTTATTATGAATGAGAGCTGATTCATAAATTCTGAAGAGAGCTTCATAGTAAATATTTTTTAAAAAAAAGTTTCCTTTTTTTTTTCAGTAAAAAATAGACTACAAAACATGCAGATGCTTTTAAGTCTTGGGGAATAACTGTCCAAAACTTTGGAATTTAGATTTCATTTTGTTAAACTTCCAAAAATCTGTTGGTTGACTGGAGACTTCCAGTGCTATGATGAAGCTGCAAATCTGTTCGATTTTATTATCATGTGAACAACTTGCATGAAATATATGAAGCACTTCCATTCCAAAATCAGTTAAATAACTTAACTAAATCTAAGGAAAATCAATGCATTTGGCTAATTTGAACAGTGGAGCATTTCCCAAGTGTATTTCCATGGAGAATCGGATAGGAAAGAGTTAACAAGTCAAATTTTAGTCCTCTTTCCAGAGTGATTACTATCTTAGATTGTATGTGGCAAAACAATTAAAAGTCAGTAGAACAGATTTCCGTGTCCTCCAAAAGATGAATAGGTTCATTTCCAATAAATAATGTGAGAGAAATTGAGTCCTCAACTTGTTATTTATGTTACCTGTGGTCTTGCATGTTTAAACAGTTCTGCTGCTTTGGCTAGCAATGATTCAGATACTACCACTATTTACAGTCTTTCATTTGCAGTTCTGCAATACAATAAGCAATCTTTAATGCAAAATTTGTTTATTTATTTATCCATACACACTGTCTTACTCCTGAATCTTTTGTGGAGAGGCAAACATTTCACCAGAAAGAAAACTATTTTTATCCCTTAAGCCTTTCTTTGGAAGGAGATAAAAATGAGATGTCACTGGAGGAAAATTCTATTGAAAGTGTGAGGAGAACAGAAAAAGATTCAATTATGTTGTTTGGATCAAGATATTAGTATGTGAGATACCAGCTTCACATAGACTTGAAAAAAAAACACAACAAAGACAACTCCTTGTGAGCCTCTGGCAATGTGATTGGCTCCATAAGATCAGAGCTCAAATTTACATGGATCTGTATTAGTTCAGGTATGAAGAGTTTCATTTTGCTGATCTTTTGAAGCAAATTCCACATAGCAGCACAAGAAAGGGCTGCCACATCAGATTTGACACCCTCCAACTGTGCCTTATGCCAATGTTTTCGTTGGTTCCTTCCTTACAAAATAGCTCTTTGCCAGTTTTCTGAGGACTCCATCCTTTCTTTCTTTTCTTTTTTTTTTTTCCCTCCCTGTTTGAGAATAGTTTAGTTTGGGATTGTTAATTTATGTATAGAAATAGCCATGAAGTAGAGGAAAAGGAAGAGCTGGCTTGCAAAATGTTTCTATTTTAGTTGAAAAATTAACCCTATTGGAAAGTAAGCTGTTGCATTCTTTTGGTCTGTAAACAGTTCTTACTCTGTGTGCGTTTATTAATAAAACAAGGACGTAATTAATAGCTTTTCAGTTTCCAAGATCTGCACATGTAAAATGTAAAGTAAACCAAACTTTGCTCAGCTCCTGGCTTATGCTGCTTCTTAGGCTCCCCTATGCTGTGCTCTTGTGTTAATAACCTCCTTTCCTCATTTTTTTCAAGCTTCCTTGCGCTGACTTCAAGCTTCCTATTTTCTGGGCACGAGGCAGGTCAGAGACTTACTGCTACATGGTCAGTACCTGTATGGGGATCCCTTCTTCACATAAAGAACTGTAGAAACTGTAACTAGATACCAAAATTCTCATAAAGCTCTACATATGGGTTAAGCTATGGCAGCATAAGATATGGCAGAAGGCAACCAAAGCAACAGCAAACTGCCCAGTTCAGTTCTTGATGACTGTGACTGTGTTGCTACCAAATAGCTCTTCAACCCTGACATATAATCCTCTCAATGGTGTTGTTTATATGTTCACTTACTCTGGAGATTGCACACAAGGCAAACAAAATGTGACCCTATGTACCCGCAAATTCAATTACTGTTAAAATAACACAGCTAAGGCAACATACATCTCTCTCTATAATGCGCTTGTGGCTCAAAAGATGCTCTGAGCAAATGGTAGTAACTGACAACTCATATATAATGCTATATATGGGCAGTACGAGCCTCTTACAAGATTATCTTTTGAAATATGGATAATATTCTTAGTTACTCCCTGAATTCTGCAACTTCGTCAAAGAAGTAACATTTAATTTGCAGGCATAATGGACTATATCAGGATCAGCAGTTTTCATATTATTTTTCAGATACTCCTGCCTCACAAGCCTTCCATTAGCAGGTGGGAAGTGATTTGTGAGCTAAGATTTGAAAAGAGAAACAAGCAGGATGAATTTGTGTCATTGAATACAGACTGTTCCTACACCCCAGAAATGGCTGGTAAAATAGCCATACTTGTTATGAGCATCTTGATTTATAGACGAGCCCTTGATGATTTAAAGTTTAGAAGGGACAACGTGGGTTGAATACGTATTTTTTCTTAGGTCTTTGTTTGTGAGGCTTTGAAGTTAGAGTCCATTTAGTAATTCTCTGCAAATTTTAGAAATAGCATTTTTGTGAAAATATAACACAAAATCTGGTGGTATATGGTTGTGTTTACATGACTTACACTCACTTGAGTTCACCTTCTTAATTTACTGCTGCCTTTGCCATTCATGAGTAATGCATGCACTCCTAGCTCATGCCAATAAAGCTTTACGCCACCATGGGTATAACATTTCGCTATATGTATTGACATTCCCATTGCCATGACACTTACTTTAGTACTTATTTGTTAACATAAACCACATGAATAGCATGGTAACTTTATTTAACTTGTAATTAGCTTTAACAATTAGGAAGTATAAAAGCAGACTTTCTAAGGCTAAGACTCCAAAGGTACCATTATGCCAAGGAGTTCATTTTCAGATCACAGTAACAGCATGTAAACACACTCTGCAATGAAAAGAGTTGTTCTGCAAAAAATGCTTTAAAAATAAGGTAATGATTTTTTTTTTTTTTTTTTTTTTTGTGAGAAGGGCTGTCTGATTAGTTGGACTGTAGCAAAATATTTATTCTTCTCACTGTTGAGTCATGAATCTTGCCAATGTCATATTTACTATAAATCATCCTAGGTTCTGGACTGCAACATGAACAAAGCCATGAAACACTCCAGCGCCTCCTTTTTCTCACATCCCGAATTTGGCTGCTTTCAACAAAAACTTCTCCAGGCTGTTTTAAGTGACTTGTACATATGGAAGAGTCTCATCTGTCTCTAAGACTTGGTTGCAAACTTCTTTACAGATGATGTAAACTGGTGCATCATCATATTTCTGGGGACATGAGCATTCTCCAGAATGAAAACAGGAGAATCAGATCACAGACCAAGATAGAGGAACTGGGAGCTATTTTTAGTGAGAAAAGGTTCATGAATGGAAGGAGGGGAAATTAAATGTAACAAAGAGAAGAAACTCACCTGTTCCCCACGTGCAGTGTACTCTTGCCCTGACTTCACAATTTCACACTATGCAAGTGTCATTCATGATAGGGTCACAGAGCTATTCTTTCAGTTGTCTGGAAGCAGCAGGTCACATGAACAATATCTCTTAAAGATATGACAAAATATTTTAGACAGAAGACATAATTTTTTAATTCTTCAAAAGACAAGTTAAATGTATTCATTGCATAAGAAATCTATAATTTAACAGCAGCTGTGCAGCAGCCTTTCCATGTTATAGTGCAGTCTACTATATTGATGATTTCAAATATTTATACCATCATCCCACATTTATGAAAAATATTTAAATTAAACATGCATAGGAACAGATGCCATTCTGTTCTGGCAAGAAAACCTAGTCATAAACTTCTGCTTCTGAAATGTTATTTCACTTGACCCCTATCAGTAGGAACTCATGAAAATTGAACTGGGAAAGGTGAAATGTTCAATGTAAGCTCTTCTCGCAGTGAAATCTTTGAGTAGGTATGTGAAGACAAGATGCTTCTGTTAATAGCAGAACACAATTTGATTAGCTGAAGCTTACTGCTTTAACTTCTAATGCAAGAGTCAATGCCCAGTTAAAAATTTCTTTTAACCTGCAGAAGACATTTCTTAAAGAAGCTTCCTAGACCAAGTCTCAAATAATTCATTTTAGTAACTAGTACTTCTACTAATTGTCAGAGATCATCTAAAGTAGCTACATTTAGTTTTATACTAAGAGCCACAACTTCACTTTTGTTCTTGCTATCCTAATAAAATCCAGAAGATTGTTTCTCACTAGTTCTAACTAATGCAATGTTATGAAATAGGGAAAAAAGAGGAAATGTCATGTAAAAATTGGAAACTAAGGATAACATCAGCCCCAATCTATTCATGTTAAGCATTTACATCTCTCTGCATGTAGTCCATATAGGACTATATACGTATTTGACTGGCATATTTGTAGCAAGGTCTGAACAAAAAACTGATTCTATTGTGTCTAATCTATCTTGGCATTTATACAATCCTTTTATCTGATGGAAGGTAGAAAAATAAGTGATTTCATGGTTCTCTCCGCTTCTAATAGATCCTGTTTGAGATATTAGTCTTGGATTTTCTTCCTCTTTTGGCCTCACATTTTATCAGCATTAACAGATTTTATTGTGTATGTCCTCCCTTTCCCCTCCCCAGATGATGTAAAAAAAAGTGGGACTTAATGGCACTGCAATAGTTATAATGTATGTTAATTGTCATCTTACTCTTATTTTAGTTGGCACAAGTTTGGGGGAAAGAGGAGTTTTAGATTTACACACTCTGTTTTTCCATACAAATCTTACCTGGGAATCACAGCTGCACTGATAGAAAGGTTTGATCTTTCCAGGGGTTGAAATGATCTCACAATGCTAAGCACTAACAACGAACCAGTATTATAAAAAACATCACACATTACAACAGTCCAGAGCACGAACAGACTTCTGCTGTGGTTTAAATGAGGAAAGGACTCTTTTGCTTGTGAAGAGACATCTGTAAGCCCTATTGGGAGGCACCTGCGGGCGGCTCAGTATTGCAACATTTTGGCAAAAATCACTGGCAAGACTTGTGTTAAGTCTAGGTATTGTATAAATGACTGATGAAAGCACAAGACGCAGTAGATTCCCCAGTTGACAGAAACCCAAATAAGTTATAAGACCTTGCAACTTATGTATTAATAAAGCTCAGTCTGCCAGTTGGGTAAAATTTGGCTTATTCTGCTGACTATATAGTACAGTTTCTAGTAACTTTTTCCTCACACATTTTTATTATCATCATACGAGATAAGAACATATATTTAAATCAGTAAGGATAGCAAGATTTCAGGGTTAGGAGGTCATCAGATCCCCTCTCCACAGTGTTTTCTGTGAAATGGCAAAAGCAAAGACAGAGAATGGACAAGAGCTGACAAGTGATGTAACAAGAGGGTAACCTCACTTTTTTTTTACTCAAAGCAGCATACAAACATTGTTCCTTTTGTGTCCCCTTGAATTGCCTTTAAACTTGATACTGTGTGAGTTGGAAGTAACAGCCATGCACAGGAAACCAAGATGCATGACCTGTGCTATGCAGACAAATGCTAATCCAGCTCCTGCCACATCCTTACTTCTCTGCTCTTTTGGCCCTGTCCTCAAAAGGCTGTAAAAAAAATAAAAAAATAAAAAAAATAATTTGTACTTCATTGTTCGAAAACATTTGTCAGATTACAAGGAAATGGATACTCATAGACCTAGGATTAAATCTTAGCTCACCTACTGAATTCTAGCATGAGGAGTTTTTACAATTTGCTTAATTCTGATTTTTTTCAGAAAAAAAGTACGTCCATCAGCTCTCTGAGACCTACAAGGGAAGGAAATCTATTCCTGATAACAAAAACTCAGTAACAAGAAATTGAATTCCTCATATAGACATACTGAGTTTATAGTCATAGCCTATTTCAGTATTTAATATTTGTTTTGAGTATTTGTGACATCCTTGTACTTGCAGTATGTTTTCTAGAATACGTAACATAAACACTCTGGGCCTATATTCTTTTACCTTTCACACTATATTTTCCTCTACCACTTATTTCCTACCTAACTTCTCCCCCTCAAAAAAAAATTAAAAAGAAATTATCCTAGAGTTTGAAAGTTGACAAAATGTCACAATGGAAAAGTGAAAAGTCTTCCCAGTAATGTTCCTGGGCATTTTAATGTTTCCAGAGAAAGGCCACGAGGATGATCAAAGGACTGGAGCACCTCTCCTATGAAGACAGGCTGAGAGAGTTGGGGTTATTCAGTCTCGAGAAGAGAAAGCTGCAAGGAGACCTTATTGTGGCCTTCCAGTATCTGAAGGGGGCCTATAAGAAAGCTGGGCAGGGACTTTTTAGGATGTCGGATAGTGATAGGACCAGGGGAAATGGATCCAAACTGGAGGAGGGTAGATTTAGATTGGCTGTTAGAAAGAAGTACTTCACCATGAAGGTGGTGAGACACGGGAACAGGTTGCCCAGAGAGGTGGTGGAAGCCCCATCCCTGGAAGTTTTTAGGGCCACACTGGATGGGGCTCTGAGTAACCTGATCTAGTGAGAGGTGTCCCTGCCCGTGGCAGGGGGGCTGGAATCAGATGATCTTTAAGATCCCTTCCAATCCTGACAATTCTATGATTCTATGATTTTGGAAACAAAACAGTCAATGATTAAAGAATTAAAAATAATAATAATAAAAAATCTACCAAGAAATCTGCTCTAAGGAAATGCTGACCAGAATTTCTGCCTACGTAATATAGTTTACGAAACAAAGTATTTACTATAATAAACTGAACTTTTATTAGTGTCAAAGAAAGTGAACCATATTTCCTGCAGTCCTCAGAACATTTGTTTTGCACATCTTCACTTAGTTGTTTTAATATAGTGACTCTGATGTATTGGTACTGTAAACTCTTTGCATTTAAGCAGTAAGTGGATCAGTTAGACTAATATTTATAGAAGATCCTCAACTGATAGTTTTAAAAGCCTATAAACCTCTGTTTACATATATTTTACACACAGTATAGTTAGAGCACAGCCAATGCAGCAATCCTCTCATTGGAAAATACTACGGTTAAGAGAATGAGTTGCTTGTGCTCCTGGTCCAGCATTGAGCTCTCCAAAAAGTGTCAGAAGGGTGGCTTGCTAAAGGCCTCTGAATGATGGACAGGACCTGTTCTGGGACCCTTTAAAGTACTTGTAAGCAAAGCAGTTGTGGGAAAATGCTGTTAAGACGCAGATAGTATTTTCATAGCTATTTACATCAATCGAATTTAATAAGCTATCATAACTCTTAAGGGTGGATAGACTGGCTGAAAATGTGCCCTTAGCTATACCAGTGGAAATCTGCAATAATTGTATCAGTTATGACAGAGTTGCTAGAGTTTTCAAGAAAAGTAACTGAGGAAAGAATTGGCTTTATCTCTTGTCTTTTGATAGTGGTATTTTACTAATATAATGTGTACACACCAACATCCTGTGAAATTCCTGCACGTCACCAGTGGTTTTTATTCATGCCCATTAAAATGCATTACAGTGTGGAGGTTGCTGAAATGTAAATTAAAGGCTATGGCGCTCGTAGTTTAACAGCTGCCATGTAGATTGACAGCCTTTGTGCGCCCAGCTGGCAGTGTCAGGTTAGTGGGTCTCTAGTCACAACATTAATCAACTTTATTAGTGCCACTAATACCAATTTGTAAGCAGACTGCAAGGATCAGACGGCCCAGCTGTCAGGCACTGCACATAGATTATTACAGGATTTCTTTTTATTGTTTAAGATTGGAATTATAATTTAATTAGGGAATTTAACTATTTTTTTACACCCTCAGAAAACTAGCAGAGATTTAATAAAAAAAAAATGTTAACTTCTTTACCCTGCCATTCTACTATCTTTTCTTCTTCCTGTTCCCCATCCTCCTCCCCGCCTCCACCCCAGCATGCACAGGAAAGAAAATGAATTTGCTTCACAAAACCTGTTGTAGAATATCACTTGCTGAGATGAAGAACTTCTTACATTGCAGCAACAGCTCATATTGTGCTAGTCAGGATTTCCAACTGATTTCAACAGATTTTCCTTACTGTATTGATGTGATATACCCAGTGCATTGGAGGACCAAGAGTTACAGAGATTGTGACTACAATTTGCTCAAAAAAAAAACCCTGCTGGCTGCTTGTCTGGTTCCCAGTTCCTTCACAATAATTCCTAATTTTCAATCAAAATGTGTATGTAAACTGCACAAATCTGAGGAATCTACTAAATTAGGGTCATGTTGTACAGTAAATTCTGTTTCAAGAAAAGCAGAGCAAATTTGAATACATGGACATCTCTTAAATCTTCCTCCTTTTGATGTGGGACCTCTTATCCTTATTATATTACACATCAGTTTAAACTCAGTTTTAATTAATGATTTTAAATTAGGCTAAGAGGATATTAGCTTGTAAAGCCTAGCAATGAAGAATGGATGTTGTGGCTCAGACACAACCTTCCAAAATCTCTGCAGCTCACATCTTATAACACTTTCATGTCGGCCATACAGATTACATTTCCTGCAACACTAAAGCAGCTTTTCTAGTGGGTCAGAAACATGATAGGTTTATCCTTCAGCATGGCCTGAAAATAAAACTGAGGAGGGAAAAAATGTCATTAGCATCTACTTAATGAATTGAAATAAGGGAATGTAAAGATGAAATTTCATGGATTTAGGATACTTATGCAGGAGATATTTTTGAGGAGTGTCGCAGAACTTCTCTGATGCCTCAAAATGCAAAGAAAAGAGAATTCCAGCTAAGAGGTGTCTGTGCTCCCAAGTCTCTTACCTGGTCCTGCTCTGTGGGCCATGCAGCGGCAGGGTCCACATGTCCAGAGCATAACCCTACCAGGATAGTTGCAGAAATGGGTAAGCTCTGCAGGGCTGTGACTTTTATGATACCAGCTGTCCTTTGTGACAGAGTCACAGTTCCACATTGAAAGCTAACAGGACATGCTACATCTTGTTTTGTCAGATTTCTATATATCCTAACAAACAGCCAGCACAGAAACATGTGTGAAGAGGTCATGTGCAGCTGATCAGTCTATCTATCTGATTTATTGCCCTTGCTGGGCAGGAGCAGAAATACAGTCTCTCTTTAGGAAGATTCTGGTTTTAACATATGAATCCTGATAATCAAAGAGACAGATAAAATCTAATCTTATATTTTTCAGCCCAAGTGTCACAACTATGAAGAAGTTCAGAAGAACAAAAAGGGAAAAAAAAAAAAAAAAGGGCAAATTCAATTGACTTCTGTTAGTTAAGGTTTTTGATTTGTAAGGAGGCATACTGGAGTTTTGGGTAATTTCTAGATCTGAGGTAGCAGGGCCAGACAGCAAGTCTAGTGAAAATACAGGGAGTAATTTTTAAACATGAAAAAACAATAAAAGCGTAATATCATAAGATTAAAAAATGAAAGATGACTTTCAATGAACAGTAACGGTGACCTGATAGACCTCAGATGACCGGGGCAGTAAGAATAGGGCCAAGAATGGCTGTTCTGTTACACAACAGAGGCAAGTTATTATCAGATGAAGTTGCAAAGATTACAGTGCTTACTGCTTTCTGGCAGTAAGCCACTTCTTCACTAAAAGTGCCAACTTGGTCAGTGTCACCATAGGTAATCCCAGTGACACAAGGGCAAGACTTTATCTTCCAATAAGTAAAAACTCTAAAGAATGCTTAAATAGGGGCTGTTTATGGATACTTCTGAGAATATACAGATGATGAGGAAAGTACTAAACTGTTGGGAAAAAAGGAAACCTAGTGCATATATTTAAAGAAGGAAAAGGAAAATACAGACAGTGCAGCTTAATTTCTGCAGAAAATACTGGAACAAAAAGCTAAGGAAACTTTGCATATGCATGTGAAAGCAAAGAAAGACCACAGAAGTAACAAGCACAAACCGTATCAAATATGTCTAACTTCTTCCTCTAATAGAACAATACACCTTTTGAACTAAAGGAAAAATTATATTCATCGTATCTGTTGTTTCGGGTTTTTGATCCTGTTTCAGAGTCCTTTCTCACAAGCAAACTACAGAAGCATATTTCTGATGAAACCACTGTGAACTGGGTGTCACTTCGACTGGAAAATTTTAATTGCAAATTATAAGAAGGAGGGACCAGAGGAGACCAGGTAGAATGATGACACATTCAGAAACCATGAATGATATGGAAGAAATGAATGAGTTAATGGTTTATCTGGGGAAAAAAAGATTGAAGGAAGAAGAAGTAATCTTTAAAAACATAAAAGGGAGAAAATGAACTATTTGCTTTTCCTGAGAGAAAAAGTAAGAGGTTCAAATTGCAAAGAGAGGTTAGTGATTAGGAAAAAAAAACCCAACCTTAGTAAGAATAGTCAAGACTTTCTGGGAAGATTAGGGAGCCTTTGATATTGGAAGGCTCTACAAACAACTTGGTGATCATCTTGCGAAATGATGCAAGCATTGCTGATCTTGTGTTTGGACAGAAAGGTGAGCTAGATTTCTCTTGAGGCCTCTTGCAGACACCTTCTCTTATAAAATTTGATTCTGTAACATCAGCAATACAATACATGAGCTAGCTGTGGGCCTTGCCTTGCCGATATCCTCAGCAAGTGCTGGTTGTATAGCACAGGTTGACTTGGGGTCAAGAAGCCAGTGTACTTGCTGCCATGCCCCAGGGACCTGATCCACTTGGCATCTAACTTGTTCCAGCCCTCCTCCAGCTTGTTTGCCTGTGTGTCCTTTTCACAGCAGCTCTCAGCTGGAGGTCCAGGGCATTTCCATGTCTTGCCTTGCGTAAGGAGGAGGTATGTACCTGGACAGTATGCTTAGCTCTGTCAGTCTAGGCAGCACTTCAGAAGAGCATTCTTATGGACCAAGGTAGGCACTGAATCATGGGATCCCACAATGACTACAGTGGAGGAGATGGCCCATGAGTGTAGAAATATTAGTTTCTGTTACTGGAATAGTGGCTGATAAATTGCCTAGAAATCCTGCAGGATCACAGGCAGTAGAAATGCAGGATTCAAAAACCTGAAACTATTGAAGAGATTAAACCTGTAAAGACCGCAGAGCCTTTCTACAAACTAGTCAGGCTGAATGAAGGTCATCAGAATTTTACAAGCTCCTATAGCTAAAGTGTTCCTAAAGTGAGTGTTTACAGATAAACGTCTTAAACTCAAAAAATTCATTCTAAAATAAACTTTCAGATCATTAAGTGTATATGTTCAATATTTGATGTGCTTAAATATTTTATAAAAATCTTGCAGAAACAGAGGAAACTTATTCGAACTTATATGTTCTAATTATAATCCCTCTAGAAATTTGCTGGGTTTATTAACCTTATGAAAACTCAGATAAGTTGACTATTTTAATTAAATGTAAACAACTTTGTAATAACAACCCTGACATCTCTTCCCAGAGAGTGATCCTGGAGGCCCAGTGCACTTAGAAATACCAAGGAGTTGCATTACAACCTGCTGAGACACTGCTGTACTGTCAAAATGATGTGGCAGTGAGTGCAGTTTGAACAGTCCTAACCCGATGTTCTAAGTCTCAGTCAGCTTTAAAAATGTATTGTTTCCTTCCATTTATTAGTTCTTCATCTCTGTGTTAAAGGGTAAACTTTCCAAGGTCTAGAAATTTAATTCAAAGTTTTATACCTGTTCTGAATTCAATAGAGGTGAATAGAACACAGGTATTTTGGTTATCTACATTTGCTGGTTTTATGGGATGTTGGGCCTGACTCTTTCAGGTGTTCTGGAGAGTTCTGGGGTCTGTGCAGTGTGAGTTTGCATTTTCTTTCATCACAGTTTGCAGAATATATGACCATGCCAAGCATGGGTGCTTCTGCAGTCAAGGAGATCGGTGTGTGGAAAATCACCAGTAGAAGGAGTAGAAGTAAGAAGCTAATATGTTTCTTCTCATATTAGGAAGAAGTTACTCTGCACATCTTGCATGACTGCTGCAGATCACGTCATGACAAGGACTTCGGAGTGAAGGCTGGCTTTGTAGGCACATCTTGCCTTGGGTTTCCATGCATGGCTTTCAGCGTGGAAAGGGTAGAGAGTTAGTGCATAGTTATCCTATTGCACATGTTGGGGTTTATTTGAGGACAGATCTGGTCCTTTCTGGGTCCTGAACCCAGCTGTTGCTTTTGTTCTTCAAATGCTCTGTTGCCCTTTCTTTAATTTGCCTCCTTTGGGCTAACCAGAAATTATATTAACAAACATACTTAATATCAAGTAATAAATACATTTTATGTATCTCTGCCAGAGGGATCAGAGATGGGTCAGTTACGTAAACTACGTACTAATATGCATTATATATTTGGTGCTTAGCAGGAGAGGCTGAAACAGTTCAAGGTTTGCTAACCAATGAGGCAGGGGAGTTGTGGGAGTGGAGAGATTTGTGCATTCAGATAGGAAAAAAAAAAAAAAAAAAGGATAAATACAAAAAGAAAAAGCTTGCAGTCAACTAAGCAACCATCACTGAGGCACCTTCTCCATTAATGGGGACAGTCCTTTTGATGGCCAGAGACTGGGATCCTGCTCTTTGACACTGGCTGGGGAGCTCTCACTAAGACTTGTGAAGAGAAGGCAAGAAGCAGGTCAATGCAGCAACTCCCTCAAGGGGAAAGCTGAAGAGCAAAGCATATACGTCCTCTCTTCTGTGCTGAGGGAAAAGCCCCAGGGAGCAGGAAAGCAGTATGAGGATGGAAACTACTTTTGATTGCTATTTTCAGCTGTTTCTGCATTTGGAAAAACCTAGTGCTATTTCTCTAAAGAGTGGTTCAGTCCTTCATGAAAATCACTGTTGGGGAAATGAAAATTATTAGTTGGGAAAAACTTCTGAGGAAGGGTTAATCCTGCTCAAGAGAGGGATGCAAGTCAGCAGAGAAGTGGAGGAGAGTGAATCTAAAGTTGCTTTCCGTGTTTATGTCAGAGGCCCGATCTCTAGATCTCCCTGTGTCCCAGCAATGACATGTCCATCATTTGACCTAACTCAAGATGCTCATTTGCTACTTTTGCATGTGTAGAAGTAAAAAATGTTAAGTATTGTTTCTGGGTCAGATTATTGTAATTTTCTTCTCTTTTAAGGTATTTTTTAATTAACTTGTCTTTTGTGGAAAATGCAAGCCCGGAATTTCTGCCCAAAGAGCTAGAGTACTTGAAAAAAAATTGTTAATTAAAGCAGTAGACATATAGAGGCTTTTTATTATCTTGACACCTTCTGTAGCCATTAATGTAAGCAAAGAGAAACGCACAGTGCTACAACAAGCGCTAGCGTGCGACATTCTAGTTAAATAAAACTGCTCATCAACATAGAGGGGCTGTGGAAATCCTCTAAGAGAATGTGCTGCAGACGTGCCTGCTGAGGGCTGTGAGGTGAGTACTGGTGTGGAGTTGCTGACCTACACGAGGACCCAGGGTCATGAACTATGTGCAGCTGTGATGCAGGTACAGAGCCGCAAATAAGAAAATTGTAGGACTTTTAGCTTTTTTAGCTTTTGTGCTTTTACTACCTTTAATGTGCTGGTAAACTTACCAGCATATATTATGGATTTTCAGTTTTAACTTCTGTGAGTGGATCTTTGGGAAAAAAATGGTAAGTGATACTGCAGTGGCCACACAAACCAGAGGGAAATGTGGGCTCTTTAGTTCCCCAGTACTGAGCAGAGTAAGCATCTCTTAAACCATCCCCCTTGCCTACTTAGAAAAGTGTCAAATTCAAAAAAATACATGTTTCTCACTGGAAATTATTAAAACTTTTAGAACCAGCTGAAGTAATATTCCTGTCTAATTACTGACATAATTTCATTATTTGAATTGCGTTCCTGTAGATGGTATTTGGCAAGAAAACCAGAACTGTGAAGGATTTTTTTGTTGTTGTTTTTTTGTTTGTTATCCTTCTTGCTCTCTATTCTTTATGTTAGCAGTGGTAATGAATAGCTTATTTAGAATTTGCTTTATTGATAATGAGCAACCTCACTAAGCTGAAAAGTAAATTTGTACAAAGATCCAGGTGACATCAGCTTCTACAAATACACTGGGACAGATCAGTGAACAGAAGTAATTAAATCTTTTCAGGGAAATAAATCTCACAATTTAATGGAATGAACCAAAAGTTCCTTATTTTATGTTGAATTTCGTGTTAAGAAATATTTTATATTATACAATATCCTCATCGAATGTAAGATTTAATCAAATTTTGATACATTTGGATTGGGTTCGTGTTTGCAAAATCTTTTGAATATAATTAAATATGTCACTTTGAAATGAAATTTCCTGAAGTACAATAATTTTAATTAAGCTTAAATATAAAAACACAATTTAGAAAAGGAATTTCCAGTAACTATTAGTAGTTGTTATACTACTAGCAAACTATTTTTTAATTCTATTCTTATATTTCCTAGATATGTATTTGCACACAAAATATCATATAATAAAGATTTCCAAGAGGTGTAGATAATTGGAACTTGCCTTTTTGAAACAATAAATCTTCATATATGTGATATGCTCTTTCTCTTAATATGATTAAATTTCATGATTTCTAAAATTCCCATAAGAATTTTAATTTTTCTCCCTTTTATTTCTGTGAAATTAAGGCAAAGCAACATCCTCTAGCAACTAATCCTCTGCTAGCTGACTGTGTTGACTTAGGAGCTATTTGAAAGAAACTTTGGACAACCTTTGTGAACTTGTTCAGCCTTTATCATTATGTGTACTGCTGCCAGAGGCTGATGGATTCTTCTGCACTGTAGATGTACAACTGACACCAGATGTGTGATGGTAGGATGAGACATTTTAGGTTGTAGTAAAACCTCAAGACTTTCCTAAATCCTTCTCCTGTATCTTGTGTGACCCGAAGGACCCCTTTCTCACTGTCAGACTTTGCAAGTCTGCCTAGCAGACAGTCAGCAGGAGAGCAGTTGCCCCAATCACATTATTTATAAATTTGAATATTTGTAGTAGGTTTCTGAGGCTGGGAAAGCACATACCAATCTAAAAGGGAAACTCGAGGCATTCAGTGTGGTATTTGATTTAATTTAGAGTAAGCCCCTTGAAATAGATTATGTCTACAGATCAATAAGGATTTCATCTGCACAGATCAAACACGTGTCTCTACAGATCAACCACAAATCTGCAAGTCCCAACTATATTGCACTTAATTAAGATCTGCCTTCAATGAATTGCTGAGTGTAAATTATTTATTGCTGGGGAGTAGCAGTGTTAGTGGGAGATGCCACTTTCTTCTGTGTCACTCTGCTACTGTGCAGTTTCTTGGCAGGAGGAAGCAAAAAGCTCTTGCCATTGCATATGTACGAGCTGTGCTTTTATTTTTTTCTCACTTGAGATAGAGTGATGTATTCTATAACAAATAGTAAGGCACAAAATACAGACTGCTTCACTAGCACTAGACTTCAAAATCACATCAAGACAGTGTGATTTTCAAAGCCAGCTTTTGCCCTTATATTAAGCAACTTCACTGAAGGTGCTGCTAACTTTTAGCTGTGTTTTCCCAGGGAATATATGGGTGTTTTCCAGAGTTTTCTTGCCCTACCTGACTGCGTTTTGTGATAAAGTGAGAATTCCCAGATGTCTATTTGGTTGCATAAACTATATGAGCAACCATATTATTTGGGAAATACAAAACCCCTCCCAATAACCTACTAATTTTATTTACAAATTTCTTAAATTAACTATTCCTTAATTATGAGTTATGTTTAGTGTTTCTGTAAGAGTATTTTGCTTTATGCTTTTCAGTCCTCTCCACATCCTTTTATTCTCCCGTATTGGCACGTTCAATTTTACATAAAAGGAAAAGCTGGTCTGAAGGCTCTCATGAGCAAGACACAGAGGACAAGATGTATATTAAGTAAAAAGACTTCAGCTGGAAAGAAGGTGACACGACGATAGTCAGAAAGTTATTTGCCTTTCTGAATCCAGGGCTTTTTCTTGTTTCTGGGTTTTCATCTATTCAACACTGATTGTTGCTAGATCAGAAATAGGGATATGACCTCAACTCAGGCAAATGTCTAATGTTAGTACAAGAAAGATTTAGAGGTGCTCAGACATGATGGTGCTGGAGAACTTGAAAAAAATTACCTGAAATATGAGACAACCTCCTTCTCTTCTCTGTGGTTCTGAAGAATATACCCCATGGAAAGGTATTTTTATTTTGTTGGTCTATTTCACAGCTATTTAATCTCTCTTGCAAGGCCAACAGACCATTATATATGAGATGTCTAGTGAGGTTTCTGTTTTCCCATTAGCTTGAGTTAAGTATGATCAGGGTAACTTGCTTTCTGTGAATACATCTTTTATGTGGAGTCAGAAGTGGCAAAGCAGCATGGATCTATGTGTCTATTATAGTCTGAATCTGTCATTTCTGTCTCCTATTGCTGCTCCAGGGAGCTGTCAATCAGTATAAGCCCCATGGCACTCATGTCTACACCCTGTGAAGTTCTCTAACACCCTAGAGCTCTCAGGAGGGGCTCGATGTTATGCACTGATACCCTGGGTATTCCCTATAACTCTGCTGCAAAACAACTGGCACTGCTCATGTTTGGGAGGGATTCCCTTCTCCCCTTTATCTCACTTCTTAAAATGTACTTTAAATTGCTCACCTGAGGCAGATAGTTTGAAATTAGTGCTTCTCCAATTATACGCTGAATTTGTTTTGTCCTGCTGAGATGGCCACCTTCTTGTTTCCCACAGACTAATTCATTTCCTTGACCCACAACATGTTAAAATCCTTTTGAGCAGCACCTATATTGTGTTACAGGTAAGATCTGTAGGATCCAAACAATCCTAGAATTTTGAAGAGATGCTGTCAGTGCCCTCATGGGACAGATATATGTGATATACTTGATTATTGCAGTTTGTGAAAATAACATATAAATGCTTTTGTAATCATCTATTTAAACTGTCTTACAGATTTTCATACAGCATTCAGTCCATTCTTAAGCCTTGCCAGTTTTCTTCTCTGTTGTCCCTTCGGAATAAAAGGTACGTATCACCAAAGTTTATTAAATAAGCGTGCTGAGCCTGGGTTTGGGAGTTTATGTAGCCTGGTTACAGTTTACCTATAAACAAAACCTTTGAAATATTATTATACATGAATTTTATAATAGGACAACAAATAACATACAGCAGGGCCTGACCTATAATTGTTTGCACTTCAAATGCTTAACAAGTGAGATACACAGCATATCCCTGACAAATGTTTACCCACCTCTTTTCCTTGGGATGATGACAAAGGTTTTTGATCCCTGGCTGATGACAGATGGAGAATTTCGAAAGTTCCTATAGCCTGTCTAGAGGAGACAATTGCAAGCTCTGTTGGTTTTTTTTTGTTTGTTTAGTTTGGTTTTGTTTCTAGGAACACGTGAATCAAGACATGGATTTGGGGATTCCTGCTTAATTCTTTTCTCAGGGATTCTTCTCATCTTTTCCTTTGGTTTTGCCACAACAGAACTGAGCTGTACACTATGTCTTGTCTAAGAATCAGAAATACCATCTATGCTTACTTGCCACCCTGCATTTCTGCAGTGGCAAACTAGGGTGGGAGGAAAGGAAGGAGAAAATGAAAAATACCTGTCTAGCCCTCAGTGATGCTCTGGTCATGCCCTGAAGACTCGTGATCCTTTCCAATCTTTATATTTACTGCTGTGGTTTATCTGCAGGGGGGCTACTTTTATTCCCTCTCACCTTAGGCTGTGTGAAAGTTTTGTGGTTTGTTTTTTTTTTCAAAAGAATAAAAGGAAGAGAAAGGAGAATAAAACACTTCACTAGAAAGCATCTCCAAGATTAGATGCTTGCCTGTGCAATGTAGGCTGAAATGCTTATCCATGCTTTTGTGATTAGCAGGTTGGATTATTATGTAACACTGTGTCTCTGGGTCTCCCCTCTTCAACTCTCTCTCAACCCTCTTTGCATCAAGTTTCGACCGCAATGGAAAGACTATGGTGAAACCTCAACTTTAATATCCTTATGTTGACTTAAGCAAGGCTTTACATGGCCTTGATTCATCTTATAGCTCTGATCTAACTTCATCCTACTCTCTAGGGATGTCCTTGTGATCTGCTAAAGCTGCAATGGATTAGATTGCAAGCATTTCCTTGTTGGAGATTCACACGGAAATCTCCCTCTAGGAAGTTAGTTCTACAGCTAATATCAATGGCAAAGCTCTTACTGACTACAAAGGAAGTGGGATTGGACCCATTAAATTGATTTTTTAATATATTAATTAAATTCTACAATTCACATATTACCTTACTTGTCCAACTTTTTTTGGTTAAATTTAAAGCACATTGATTTTTAAGTGCAATCTCAGAATGACAGTTATTAACAACCTAGTTCAGAACTCATTGAAGCCAAAGTGAATATTTCATTGGCTTCAGAGAGATTTGAATCAGTCTCTGAAATTACATTTTGATTGCTGCATATTAGAATCAAGTCATTTTTTGCTTTCTTCCCTCTTATGGTTTTCATTGCTGTACATTCTTCAAATAATCTATCTCACGATAACATACTTTGTGTTTTAATCACCCAGCAAAAACCCACATCCTGCTTAGATACACAAACAGGCACTCATCACCCTCCCTGTGTTCCATCAATGCAAAAACATCAATATGTCTAAACTATCTTTACGCAACACAAATATACAGCCTGTTCCTACACAACATACCAGCAAGGGAGCAGATCCAACTAGTTGCCAGAGGGGACTGATAAATAAGAACATGTTCCTGCTTCCATTAACAGGTGTCACTAGCGATGAGTCGGGAAGCAGTTGGGTGGATGAAAGAGTTGCCTCTGAAAGACTTTTCTTCAGCTAAATTTATTCCTTGTCTTGTCAGATCCCAAAAAGGGGGAAACCAGCCTACAACTTCAGACAGAGGTGTAACGAGCATCTACCTAAATACAGAATGGGGAACACAGCTAGACAGCAGTTTTACAGAAAAATGTTGCACTTACCGATCAAAAATGGAATGAGTCAATACTATGGTACTAAAGAACACACACTCCCTACCCTTACCCCATGAAAAATAAAGACAAACGTTGAATATCCAGGCAGGACTGGAGTGTGACGTCTCTATTGGGCAGAACCAATGCTAAAAATGAAGCAGAAATACAGATACAATGTGATTTATTGTGTAAAGTCAGGGTAGCATTTATAGAGGGATTTTATCTCACAGATTTGTTAGAGGTTTTTTTAAAGGAATTAAATACAGACAAATGAAAACCTCTTCAGTGGAGTTGATAGGGGGTATTTTGAATTTCCAGAAAGTTTTCCAGTTTCTGCTTTTAAAGAAACAGCTATCACACAGCAAGAAAGATAGTCCTTTTAGGGGTTAACAGCTATCTAAAAGATGAGGGAAAAATAAGTGGGAATAAATGGTCAGCTTGCATGATAAAGGGAACTTAGTATCCAGCTGGTGTCTATGCTGTTCCAACATACACGTAAATGAATTTAGATATTAGATAGAATGATGAGAGCATTTGTTTATAGAAATTATTCTCATTAATGAAATCAAAATTTAGGCATAAAGAGTGGCAGAAGAATCTCACAGAAGTGAGTGACAGCATGCTAGAGTGGCAGATGAAATTTATTGTTAATAGATGAAAAGGAAAATGTAGATGGGGAAACAACTATAATACACACAGGAATAAAGTTTTAACAGATATGGCAAATTTCATTTATAGAGAGTCAAGCTGCATTTTGGATTTGGAGTGCCTCTAGTTAAAGGAACTGCCTCTGATTCAGATACTTTGGAAACTGTGGTACATGGAGAAGTCTCAGAAGAAATATGTATTGGTTCCTGTTGTTTTAATATTGAAGAAAATTACTTTAACCAGTACACAACATAAACACATGAAGGACATTTATACTGCATTTTCTGTTAAGGAAGCCTCAGTTGCATATTGTGTTCAGATTGGGGTGCTACCTTTGATGAAAGAAGTGATTTCATTGGAGTGAGCCCAGGGGAGAAAAACAAGGATCACTTCAGCTCCAGCTAATATGCTGATCAAACAAAGGAAAAAAATGTTTAGTCATGGTATCAGGAATTCTTCCAGAGTGTGTTGTTTGTTTTATTGTGTTCTGGGTTTTTCTTTATAAATAGGACAAATTGGGAATCGGCATCCACCTAAACAACAGACCCTTTGCCTCCAGTGCAGCTTGCTAGATGACAAGCAAGGATCTACCTTGGATCTACGTATCAAAACCTTTTTTCCTTCAGCACTCAGGTAGCTTCTGCAGCTTCACTATAATGTGTTCCAGCTTCAGAAACTGGCAAATCATAACCTGCAGTATGTTTTATGCCCTCGCTTAACCTTTTATAAGTTAGCAAAGTCTTCCAATCCAGCTCCCACCATGACAGAAACGTGTTGTATTCTTCACGGTTTTTGAGTAAACTAAGAGTCCATTTAAAGTTTATTAATTTTTACTCAGGAGTCATCAGAAAGCAGTATATGTGTGATTGACCTTCCAGAGACAAGTCTTCTAGTGTAACTGATTTTTAAGATATTTTCTAAGTCTGTTCCTTGAATGTTTATCCTCCCATGGTTTCAGCATACTTGACAGTCTTGAGCAATACTATCCCCCATACTTTGTCATCAGTTTTCTGGATCCAGAATATGTTTGCAAAAAATTCTGCCTGTGTGAAGTGTACACCCAGGGAGGCAAACACTGCCTCTTGTGCACTGTGTTAGACTGCAGAAGTTAAAGTTAGAAAAATTATTAGAAAATAAGACAGCTATTACAATTAATTGTTCACATTCAATTTGATAAGAATCCACTTGCCCTCTTGATAATTAAAAAAGGGACAAACTGAGTTGGTTTCTTTTTGCTTTGTGTTTTCAACACAGAAGGCTGAGCTGTTGCATCTCAAAGCTAAACTAGAAGGTACAGGAAAGAATTACATTAATACACTTATAAGCCTATGGGGTAATTCAGTTTCCATTTGAAAATGCTTTTGGAACTGAGACTAAAAATGAAACTAACCAAACCTGAAATCTGAATTTTATGAGGAGGTTGAAAACACAAAGAAAGACAAGACTGAACTGAAGAGCAGTAGCATTTGTTAAGTTTTCCCCAGACATGGCAGTAAACATGATCCTGCTTTCTAAGCTCAGTGTGGTGTAAATGCAAAAGACGTGTTGTGTCAAATTCTGATTTTAACTCAGGAATCATTTTCAGATTTTATGACTTTGCAAACATGTTATTTAATAGTACATTATGGCTTAATGTCAAATTGTTGCTCTAAAACTTCAAAATGCAAATTAAAATAATATATACTCTAACTTTTCCCTCCTTTTCCTGACCAACATGAAACAAACTTCAGATATCTTAGAGTGATACATGTTTCTTGAGTTCACTGTTTTACATGCTCTAAAAGAATTATTGACTTTTGTCGTTGAAATTTTCTAGAACCTTGTGATTGATCTTGTTTTAAAAGGCAACAGCAGCAATGTTAACTGTCTTAGCAATTTGTCAGAATGAAGCCACATCTAGTCTCAGTATGGCTTTCTAGAGCTAAGAAGAAAAACTGTTGTGTGAAAACTCCCTTGAGATAATATATAGAGTATCACAGCACAGAGCTGTGCAAGTCCTGAGAGCTGAGCTTGGTCTACGGCGGAGCATGAACAGCCAGTTTTTGCTTTAACCTACAGACTAGATGTTGAATAAAATTATCTTTGTTAAAATTATGATGTTATTCTAATGTAAGTAAAATATTTGTAGGCAGTGTTATCTTGTAACAGCTTTCTGTAAGCAATATGAGGCAAAGTTAACACTCTGTCCATGTGAAAACATCTTCCAAATTCCCCAGAACTTATTAATTACTGAAAAATGAGCAACACTGCACAGAAAAAATTCCCATTGCCTGGAAATCCAAAGAGGTTTAAACAAGAGTGTGATCTGCATGTGGCAGCCCAAATTCTGCCGTGCATTCATCCCACTGAGGAAGGGATGAGGAGCTCCTGGCCATACCTCCGAGGGTAGAGTTTGGCAGTACCTTTATGAAATAAATCTCATTTGTATGTTCCTTCTTTCTGCAGAGATCAAAGACTGTTTATTCAGCTAAACAGCTAGTGCTAGTGTAGATTTATAGAACCAATTTAGAGAATTAATAAACCACACCATAAATCTTAAGGTCACATTGTATGTGATTGTGCCTATATGCAGACATGGAAATTTGGTATCCTTCCAAGTAAGAAGACCAACTTTCTTGAGCTTAGTTACAGTAATTAAATTCATGCTCCTTAAATAATGGATCATTGAAGAGTATTATTTGGTTGAGGGTTTGTTCACCCAACCCTTCAAGGTACAGAGCGCATTCAACTGCCTTGGACTTCAATGGAAGCTGAAAGCACTTTGCATCTTGCAGAATCATGGCCTTTAAGTGGGCCTGAATCAAAACACCTATGACTCGAAACTCGAAAAGTTTGAGTCTGGATGCAAATGCTAAATCCAGTGACTTAAATCCATCTTTAATACAAAACAATATTTACAGTTTGCTCAACCTTAAAATGTAGTAGCTCAGTAAGTATGGTCTGTTTAATAGACTGAAGGAGCATGAATAAAAGAAGAATCATCTCATGAATAGAGAGGTTTAAACTAGATGGTATAAAAATAGCTTGCTACTTAGAAAATTTTCCTCATCCTTAAATCTTACAGAGAGCCAGAGACTTGATTTTTAGGCTTTTTTTGTTTTAACTCCCCTTTGTCAAACCCTGCCCTGATAACAAAGCTAGTCTCTCTGCTGTACAAATATAAATCTGCTTCCACACTACTTTTGGCCCACTAATTCCCTCTAATTAACCCTTGACATTTGCTATATATTTGTAATTTTGTCACTTAAAAAACCTGCTTTCCTCAAATTTCAAGTAAGGTATATATGTAATTTTTTTTTTTTTAACTTGGATGTGTGAGGAAAGGGCAGGGATATGACTGCACATCCAGTCTTTCCTTATCCTTAGTAACTTATGAACCATTTTCAGCCGTGTTTGACACAAGGTAAGAGGAAGGTCTCAAGGACATGAGATGTCTACTGGCAGACCATCTGCATACAGCTCTGTATTTGCTGCAGTGTGTATTTCCCCTTGTCCAGCTCCCACAGGATGTACTGCCATATTTCAAGTTGGTGGTGGGATGCAAAGGTGTTTTGCAGCAAGGCTGATCTACAAGGACATGCAGAAGGGGAGGAAGGGTTGAGTATGGGAATAGGTTCTGGTATCTATGGATCAAATCCACTACAAAATGGGGGTGGGCAATTCTGATGCTCCAGGGCAACCCTCCTCATTTGCTTGATCTGTGTGTCAGCTTCAGCAGTGAGGTTAACACAGCTCTGGAAAGCCTGTGAAGTTGGTTTTTTTCATTAGGAAGCAACAAAGCTAAGAGGCTGCAAGTATTTTATTAACAGTGGTTCTGCATCTCATCCCTAGCAACCAGATTGGATGAGTTGATATGAAATACATGTGTAACACAAAATAATCCCCTGTATAGCAGGTCTCACCATCTCTGTATTTGTATCCTGCTTGAGAGAACAATGTCCCTGAAATGAGTTGTTCCTAACTCCAGCTCTTGGTTTGAAATGCTGCTTTGAATAGGACATGAAAGAGATACAATAGTGTGTAGGAAAAGAAGAAAATACAGTGGGAGGAAAGAGACAGCAGAGGAGCTGTATTGTAATCTGTCTTGATTATTGTTCCAAAAAAAATAACCCATATGTAGTCACCTGCTCTGATGTCATGTAGTCTGAAGACCTAGAGGTCCTGGCCCTGCTGAGTGAGGTTGCTGGGGTAGTTTTTCAGAGGGTTTTTTCTCCCCTCGTCTCTCAGCCTGCCTGTGCACGGTGAATTCTGCTTGGCCAGAAGAGTCAGTTGCAAGCTCAGATGACTAGCCATGGGAAATGGTAAATATACGACAATTCCCCAAAGCTGTTTAGATGGCTTTGGGCTCTTGGATGGATCCTGAGCCTCAGTTCCGCTTCCCCCAGAGAGGCATTGCTTGTGCAGCACAGCAGTCCCTGCTCCCAGAGCTAACTAATGTTTAAAAAGTTAGTGAACTAAGATGTTAAAGACATCTAAGACCCGTTGAGAGGATTTCATCTCTCTGCCCAGTTGCATATTAATAGGGTGCACTGTAAACCAAGGCTTGCAGCTGAAGGTCAGGCAGCTTAACTCAATTCTTTCAAACTGCTGTGAATGTAATTGCACCTAACAAATCAGCCTTTGAATGATGCCTACCAAAAACGAAGCACACACAGATTTATTGCCTGGTCTGTGTGTGAGAAAGGCAGAGAATGTGATCTGAAAAGGAGAGAATAAAAAATTAAAGGATCCCATACAGTGCAGAATTCTCTCTAGATGTCTAAATTGGAAAAGAGCAGCAAGATTTTCCATTTTATTTTAAATACATCATGAGGTGTTTTGCCTCTCAGAATATGTCATATCAAATCAGTGGCCACCAAGGAGGTACACAGCAGGGTGCAGAACCACACACTGCAGAAAATGGGAAACACACAGTGACAGCTCTGTTACTGTCAGTCAGATAGGCTGGTCCCATACGGGAGACCAGCACTGACTGCATACCTTAAAGTGCAGCACTAAACATATGCGCTTGCCTGCTTCTGACAGGGGAATAGCAGTTACAGCACTGACTCCAAGGATCTGGAGTGATTTATTTTCCTGAGCATTCCTGATAGGATATTATTATACATTGGCTTATTTCCAGCAGTAGGGATGACATCCAGCATTTTAGCATTATATTCAAAATGCACACACGTACCACAAGAAAAAAAATAAAAAAGTGACATGAAAACCTTACACTTTCTGAATGCTATGCACATACTCATCAACCAGGGATAATTAGGCCTGTTGAAGCCAGTGAATACTGAAAACGTACAGAGGGTTTATTTGTTGCTCTGAAAGGTTGCAATAACAGGTTTGGTTTCTTTAGCTGTTTGCCTGTCAATCATACTTTTAATTACCTAATTGTTAGATCTGTTAACAGCTAAGACTGGTTGACAACTTTAGGGTAAAGGGCCTAATAATTTTACTGTCAACAGTACTCCAGTTTTTTCAGTACAAGGAAAGAAAACAAATGCAGCCTTCAACACAAACAAATGGAAAAAACAGCTCCAAAAGCAGCATGAAGCGAACGACAGGCGAGAGCTGTAGCACACTCAAATGATCAAGTTGCTGTAAATGGATGAGCATTGTGCATGGAGTTGATCAGTCTGGGATTGTTGTTTGCATTTCCCTAAACCCTGAATCTGAATCAAACCCTAATTTGTGCTGAGTGTATAGAAAATTGAAGTTCATTTTTAGTTAAAAAGTGAGGACTTCTACCAGCTTTTGTGGGCTGTTGTTATTCCTTCTGACACATTTGATAGTAGGAAGGACCAAATTTTGACAGTGCTGTGCAAAGTAAGCATGATTGTTGAGAGCAAAATAAACTGCATGTGATCTTCCTGGAAACTGGAACTTCACATGACAGTGTCTATGCCTTGCTATCTGCACAGATGACAAAGGTCTCACCTGTGTTAAAGGGAACCGAAAAACTTCTCAGAAGTCCCCCCAGTGCATCCTGAACTTTCAGACAAAGAACCTAATTCCAGGAAGAGAATATAGTTTTAAAGTAATTTCTTTTTTCTTTCTTAAAATAATTTCCTCTTTCGTACCCACATGTATACTTTGTGGCTAATACATTAACATACTGTTACATGATTTGAAAGCTATTCAGTAATGGGCATATATTATTGCTACCTTAGGGTATAGTAATGTAGAGACCAGAATTAAGACAGATGCTTCCCTGTAATCAGCTACTTACAAATACTTTTAAGGCATATTCTGGCCCAAAGATATCACACTCTATTTTAAAAACAATTCCTTTCTGTGTTTGCTTTTTATCTCTGTCTTCATTTTGTGGGATAAAACCAGAGATTGCTACTTTACTGGGAGCCAAATATTTCTCTAACTAGAATGGAACATTTAATGTTACCAAAGGTTTACTCCTATCATTGGAGACACTAGTTCAGTTTTCTCCTTTTGGATCAGTGTTTAGGCTATGGGAGTTTTCATCGCAATGAGGTAATACTTCTATTTCGTCTTTTATTTATTAATTCTTTTCCCGCATTCTTCTGGCAGAGTGCAAAGGTTTGTAAAGCATAGGAGGCTCTGTCTGGTACTCTTTAGTTAGCATTACTCTTAGTAAACACAGTTACTTTTTCTAATTCTACACATTCTTAAATATTGTTAATACAAAACCAACAGCATGAAATACTTTTGTGCAAACAGTATGCTAACCTGTAACTAGTTTCTTCCTGAAATAATGGCCAAAACAAATAATGGTACCTTACCCCAGATTTTAGCTCCAACCAAGCATGGTTACAGGTTACTGGTTATGTGATTTACTTGTAAAGCACAAAGAAAATCAAAAGGAATCTGTCCAAGAGGTAGGCTAGTAACAGCCTATTTCCTAGATTGCTTGTGGAGAAGAAGGGCTTTTTTTTTTTAAGTGATTATTTACTTTTAAGTGATGCAAAAATTGCTATTCCAGGCATGTTTATCATTAAAATCAATTATTAGACTTTTACTAATTTAAAGACATTTAGATCAAACTTTAACAGGCAACCTCTGAGTACTTTTACAGGATCTGGTGGACTGCAAAGAAAATATTTCAACAACCTTTATGTGCTACTGCTGTTGACATCCCCACTGACAAGTCCAATGTGATAATTTCACTGTTTCCAGCTGGCATTAGATTTTGGAGCAGAATTATGGCTCTATTCCTCAGTGTGTTCACTCGTCCTGTAGCAGAAGTCAACATAACAGAAGCCAACAGAGACAAACTTGAAGTATCCTTGTACAGTTTGTTGGGGTGTATACAAGGAGATACGATGGTTATTTTTTTATCAGTTTTAAATGTGACACATAGAGACATGAAAATTACTGGGAGTTGCATTAAATGACCCAAAAGTTATCAGTACACTATTGTTTTTCGTCTTTAATTTTTGCTCTTTTCTCAGTATCTTAAAACGCTGTATACAAATTGCATACAGCTCAGATGTCTGTGTGTTAGCAAAGCAGAAGGTTGTCGTTTCAGAACACCACCGTGGGTTGAGTGACTGGTACCAGGGTGTCCTTTGAGGGGCCATGGGTCTGTTGCTGACTTTTCCGTCACAATAAAGGAAACTTCAGTGGGACCTGGTGTAATGCCGAGATACAGCTCACAGATATAGATAAGGAAAACTGTCCTCAGGAAAGAGAAAGCAGTGGGGGTGTACTGATTGCTCAAAGCCTGGGTATTGCCAACAGGCCCGCTCGCTTTTTCATTTTGTGCTGGATAAGATTGTTTGTGAATTCAGCTGCTTGTTCCTTGGTGTATCTGATGTAAATAAATCTATCCAAAATCTCTGTCCCTGCTCCACCACTGACTCCCATTTTTAAGGTTGCTCTGGGTAATGTTGAGAGCTGGACTAAGACGGACTCCCCAAGAGAAGCCTCAAGTCCTTGCCTTCTCTGCTGCATAGGCCTGATTGCTGCCCACCCTTCTGTCTTGCACTGGCTTTTCAGTACTTTCTGTTGTTAGAGTGCCAGGATAAACTCTTTTGATAGAGGTTTTTTTGAGTACTTCTTTGGGGTGCATGGAGGTGTGCCATACTGTATCTTTCATTTTGCTTTCTGTGGCATGGTGCCTATGTTTTTGACAAGTTTATGTCTCTCACCTGGATTTCATTTCCTCCAGCCTCTGGTGTACTTGTTCTTTATTGTTAGTTCTTCCAGTTTTGATGCATATTTTCAGCAAAGCACTTAGAATCATAGAATTATAGAATTATTCACGTTAGAAATGACCTTTAGGATCATTGAGTCCAGCCACTAACACCTATAGTTGGGCTTGGGCTGTTTCTCTCAGTGGTCAGTCCTTTAAATTGGAATCATCTGAATTATTCATCCTATCGGTGTTTAGTGAATCTTTCACGTCTCTAAATGTAAACACGAATACCAAGGCTCTTAGCCATCCATACATTACAGGCACGGATTTCCTTTGCTGATTACTGGAGCTGAAATGTTATTCTCCATTTTCAATCACTATTTATCAAATACATTTGTTGTGTATTCATCAATTATTTTAGATAATTGAATCTTCCTTTTGTGTTTCAAGCTAGTCAGACATCAAAGTATTCATTTTTAAATAATTTTCTTAATTTTCACATTTTTAATACACGTGATCTCCTTGGTCACGGACTGAATTCTTCTTTCCATGTTTATATAGGGCTTGAAATTTAGCTCTCCTGTTGTCCCAAGTCCCTTCTTTGTTCTGTGCTTAGTGATGTTTTTATTGTCTTCCTGTCAAATGTGATCTCCTCTTTGCTGTTGCTCTCACTGGACTGAAAGACTTTATATATTATTTGCCAGCGAATAACATAAGACTATGCCAGGCTTGCTAAATGTGTTTGGCTTCTTATAAAAATAACTCTATGGAAAGATTCATGACCCAATTACCAGTTCTATCCTGTATATGCCATTCTTTATCTAACTACCAGACAAGCCAGGAGCAAGCTGACTCTTCCAAACTCCTTCCTTCTGTAGGCTATGCTCCTTTCCTCTCGGCTAAAAACAGCCACGACTAAAAAGAACTGCAGCTAAACCCATTCATCTCTGGAGGTACAACAGTATCTGCTGTATCTCCTCCCTGGTACTTCTGTCAATACCTGTGGTGCAGTTGAGTTGTATGTCTTCAGAAGAGGATTAAATACATGGTATGCCTGCCCAGATTTGGGATACCACCCAGGAATGTAAAATTAGTTAAATGTAAGTGGGCTGATCTACAGAACAGATCACACAGAAACAGCCTCAGAATTGTAGGGAACTCTAAGGCATGTGATAAGGAAATCTTCTGCTACCCCAGAAATATTTGATCTGTTTGAGGACCTCACATGCGATGTGGAGGGCCATGGGTACTTGGCCTCAAGGTCAGCCCCTGATAATCAAATTTTCTGTATTCTCAAGCAAAGAAACCATCCTACACAATGGAGACCAAAAAAAAAAACCAAAAAAAAGTTGTTTTTTTGACAGAGTCTCATCTCTGAATTAATGCATTTTCAAGACTTCAGAGGGGAAGTTGTAGTACAAATTGCAGATTTTAGTTGGTTTCTTGCAAGCTGGATATGTTGTACAGTGCTGAATTTGGTTTCCTGTGTTGTTTCATACTGTGATTGTTTTGATTTTATTATCTGCATTATCTTAATACTTTAAAATCCTGATTTGTAGGAATCCCACTGTGCTGGGGTTTATACAGACAGAGCAAAAAAAAACAGCTCTGCCTGCTGAGTTTGCTTCTTAAGTAGAAACCAGGAGAAGAATATGGTCTGCCTGAGAAGCCGTCATGCCAGACGTGGTCTGCAACCTGGGAAATTCACTATTCAGAATTTTCATAGACTTTTTGTTGAGCTTCCAGAGATGTACACATCTTTATCATAACTGTGCATAAGTCTAATCAAATCTGGAAATAATAGTAAATAAATCTTTCCACTCAATTAATAAATTATATGGTCTAGATCTGTAGTATCATAATAAGGACTGTATTCATAGGTTGATTATTCTGTTTTCTTTGCCTGACCTCGTGGGAGCTGTGTTCAACTCCTTAGCTGATGTACTCCTAATCATCAGCTGTGCATTCGTTACCCCAAAACTTACTCCATGCACTTTGAGCATGAAGTAAAGGAAACCGATCTCTTCAGTTTTTCTTTAAGGAAAATTGACAAGCCGCTTTGAAGATGTGCTTTGAGGCTATTATTAGTTTTGCTGTGATTTTAAGGAAAAGTTAAAGACAGAAGGTGAAATTAGATCAGCAACAGACTGAAAGTCCTTTCCCAGAACACCTGGAGAGGTTAAATAAACTTCATATGGCCTACATTGAATTTACACATAGTTAAGACTTCTGAGAGTCAGGGGGAAAAGTAGGTAGGCTGCTAACTTGCAATCTTAAGCAGAAAGCTGCTGGGGGAATGATTATTGCAGTGTGAGATAAGCATAATATATAATGAGGTATACATCAAGCTTATAAAACATAATTCCTTAATGAGTCTAATTATGGCCCTGCATGCAAGGTCCTGAAAGCTAACCCCTGCAAGGTAAACTTTGTGTTTGATTTTCTTTGCAGTGTGGGGAATTTGAGGTTTGGTTTTGGATTTGTTAGGGTTAGTTGTTTGGCTTGGTTAGGGGATGCAGGCGGCAATGTATTTGTTTGGGATTTTTCCCTAAACTACTAATGCCCTGGTTCCCTATGGACTTGCAACAACATCTGAGTTTGCTGGTGTCCTGAAATTAATGGCAGTCACTGTATGCTTTCACTGAAGTATTCGGGGTATCAGGGTTGGTTCATTGAAGGACCATTTGACGCTATAAACTGACAATGTGCTTTTGAAGCCTCAGTCCTCGCCCTTCTAGTGTTAATCCAAGATCTTGGCTTGCTTTCAGGCTATAGAATTAACTGGGAAAAGCTGGAACTGCATGAGATCTCCCAGCTGCCTTGCACAACAGCTTTTCTTCCAGTGCAACTCCTGAAGGCAGTCAGAAGCAATTAACGTTAGAGGGCTGAAATAGTAAGGAATTTTGAAAAACTTGCAGAGATGAATTTAAAATCCACTGTCCTTCAACTGGCAGAAGACAACAAGTGGTAGCAAGCGAGTTATATGTTTCTTCTGGGAAATAGGAACAAAGTCACATTTTACTTAGATTTTTTTTGTGTGTCGTTCAGGTAGGTTAGTTCTCTCCATATTATACTCTGGGGGTGATTTAATTTTTTTACTGTTTTTGAGAAAGTATAGAGTCTTTACTGCTAGGAATAGTTGCTGAATGTGCAGAGCTTTTACTGTTCTGTTGTCATGCATTGAACCCTTCACTGATCTTACCAAACCTGTAACAACAGCCCATGAGAAAGGGGTCAAAAGAGCATTAAAACAGATTTTCACTCTAAAATCCTGGGATCATCACCTACACAGGGAAGCCTAAACTGTTCTCGCTGATAGATTACATCCGACACCCCACAAAAACTTATTTGAGGATCATTTCTCCATTGAACAGGTTAGTTGCCAGCATTTATGGCAAGAACTGGTTGAAGAGAATACCTCTGTTTTTTGATTGCATCTTATAAGTCCCAACTATATAAATATAGATATATCTGGAATATTTACTGATCTTTGGTCTATAAGTGCAGTATGTATGCTGCTGTATGCATGCTATTGTCCTGAATTTGGCAATCCTGTTCTCTGTTGACAGAAAAATAGTTTTGACTTCTGTAGATGCTTCTGAAACCTATTTGAAACCTAGTATTATGAGAGGTAGGAGGGGGAAGTCTTGACAAGCAAGCTTATGGTTTTGTGTTGTGTAGCCAGGTTAGTCTTTAAGTATGTGTGTCTGACAATAAGTTATGTACATGAGTGTCAGCTTGTGTTTAACTCAAGGCAATGGAAGGGAGGCAGAAAACAGACGTGGTGACTCATGTAATATTTTTGCATGCAAATAATAAAAGACACTGAAGAAGCAGCCCAACATAAAGATGACTATGTGGCTGATATGTGGAGAAGGCCAGGCCAGCGAAGTTCGTTCAAGAACTCTTACCAGGATCTAAGGTCTGTTATCATAGACACCACACCAATACATGACCAGGTAGAGTGACTGGCCAAAAAGATTTCACTCTGAAGAATTAAGAGACACACAAAATAGTGGCAGAAATAAGCACTCTGAAATAATGCAGCCAAATACAAAATCATACATCGAGGAACAGAGAATGCAGGTCACACTTAAAAGGTGGAAATCATTCCCATGAATGCAATAATATGAAAAGAGGATTGGGGTAATGACTGAAATCCAGGTAATCCTGGGCTCCCAAATGGATGCTGACTCTTAAAATGACAAATATGATTACTAGCTGTGTTAAGGAGTAGGAAGATAGGGAGACAACTCCTGGGTTACTGAGGCTCAACTTCATGGAATGTGTGGAAAAATTAGAAACAGCATTTAGGACAGAGATTCCAGAATGAGTTGAGGACTTGGAAAGATCTTTTGATCAGTGAAAGACGTGAAAGTGATGTTTTCCTACCAGTCCAACAGAATAACAGATGAGATGACCATAACTAATATGTGTGACTCTAACTCTACTAACAGACTTCTTAATGACACAACCTTCTAGATGCCTACTCTGGTGTATTTTGTATGGTTAAATGACGTCTATGAACCAGGGAATCATTCTTGGACAGTGGAGTGGATTATGGTATGTAGTCTTGCATAAGACTTCCCTCTTATCTCTCATTTTTCATCTTGATAAGAAGATGCCAATACTTGAGCTTTGCAGGGAGGTTAATTCTGGATTTTATCTTTGAAGTTTCAACCTTTCTCAACTGTATATGGAAAAGAATATTAATCCTCATGGTCTAGTTTCTTACACAAAATCAGTGGTAGCTGGCACTCTGATAGGCTCTCAAAAGAGCTGCTTAAAATTTTTTTCTTAAAAGTCAAAGCTTTCTATTGTGTTTCCAGATAGAATAATAGATGAAAGCTAAGAAGATACGCCAAGTAATTCTGAAATCAACTTCTAAGCACACGATCGTGTTTTGGCAATCTGAAAGCAGTGTATGGAGAAGAGAAAAGGGTTGGCAGAGGAATGAAGAAAAGTATTCTACAAAAAAAAAAAAATGGCATGTCTTGGCAGAGAGACAATGTTTGCTAACCTGTTGAAGGGTTCAGTTGTAAAAGAACTGTGCTCATGAGAACTGAAATAGAGCAGAAACCATTTACCACTTGATGTTTCAAAGCAAACTGCCAAATAAATTTCTGAAAGGTTTCATTTTGCAGATCAACTCAACCTTATCATGTGATAACATAGGAGGAAAATCTGTGCTATTACTAGGTTTCTTAATAATGTATCTGAGAAGGTAAGTCACATTCTGCTCTCAGTTACAGTGGAGTAAGCCATAATATATCTGCTGAATTCATATTTATTTTGGCATAGCTGAGAAAATGAGGTAGTCCAAAACGTGCAGAAGGAACAGAATCAGTTACTTGGGCGATAAATTAGAACTGTAAACCAGGAGTCAGATGTTGAGCAGGGCAGGTATCAATCTGTGCTGCGTGTGATTGATTTAAAAAGTACTGGAGATACTGTTAAACTGGTCTGGCACATCAACATCCTTAGAGTTCATTTTTTTTCAGACACAGACCATTAGTTTGCCTCCTCTTTTTGTGACTTTCTAGATCGTCTTTTACACAAATATATTACATCAAATGAGATAACTCAAGAGAAAAGGGAACCTTGAATGTAGCAGCAATCATGGGGAAAAACATCTGAAACACTTCTAAAAGTGGAAAGAAATGTGTGGGGCAGGTGAGGCTCTAGTAGCCTGGAGAAGGCCTGACTTCATGGGTCACTGTGGTTGTAGCTATCTTGTGCAGACGTGCCCTGGCATGACAGTCGGGCAGTGCCACTTCTTTTCTGCAGCACTGTCAAGAATGCCAAAACACATGACCGATCACCTCTGATAGGTTTTTTAGAAAAGATTATTTAGACTGAGGTTTTACTAATCAAGCAGGGAGCAGTTGAACTTTACTCACCCAGACAGAAGCCCTCTTACCCCTATGCAATGACAGATAACCCTGCTCTTTGCTCATCCAAGTGGATGCACAGGCAGGCACTGAAGCTGCGTTTGGATACATAGGGGTTTTGTCCAGCTTGAAAGATCTCTGTGTTTGCACTTAGCAATTAACTTTGTTGTTATCTGTTTTCAGTGTAACAGCTCAGCTGCGTGTGCTCCTCAGGAGGGCTCTGCTGTGAGTACCACAGTGGGTTGTATACAGCGAGGCCGTCTCATATGGATTGGTTGTGGCATGCAAGGTGTTTCTTCAATGACTTGCTTTTCCTGAGTAGCAGCTCTTGTTATATGAAGATAAAAGAAGTGTTAATACAAGCCCTTTTTCAGCCCCCCTTCTTTCTCCCCTGCCAAACACACACACACTCTCAACAAAAATCTCTAAATCATGCTCTCTTCCCAGAGCTTCAAGACTGAGTTACACATAGGACCTCTGTAGCTGCACAGTGCCACACTATTCTGAATGAGATGCTGAAGGCACTTGAGTTTCTTTTACTCTCTCCCGTCCACCCCAGATTTAACCTAGTTTTATGGCATGAACAGCCCCAAAGAAAGTCGAAGAGAAAAGAGATGAAGGCCAGAGAGCAGAGGAGGACCAATGAAAGAAGCAGTAACCATTCTGTCATTCCTTTGGAGAGCAACACTAGACACCTTTAAATGCAGAGAGTGTCCTCTGCCTTTTTGCCAAAGCCCTTTTATCTGTGTGAATAAAAAAGAGAGGCAGGTCAGCCTAGTTTCTGTTGCCAAATAAAAGCATGAATAAATTAGGCTATTCTTAGTAGGCAAGTGAAAGGGAGGAGGGGGGGAAAAGTCAGTATCTATTTCTAAAGCAATTTCATATTCTGCCCCAACTGTTTGCACATGATAGAAAGGGGCTGGAGCTGCCTACTATTATGATCAGTACTTTTGTTGTTGCTGAAGGGCCTCATTGTTCTAGAAGATGTTAGGTTTGCATGATTCACAATTCGTCTCTATTCATCCAGGAAAGTTTAGGAGAGAGGATCTGATATTCCGCAAAGGGTTTTCTCGCCCTCCCCCTGCCTTCTCCTTTACTGGCTTAAGGCAGAAAGCAGGCAGAATGTCTCCTATTAACTAGAATTAGGAAACAGGGATCTAGGTGCCTGGGAACAGCCGCTCAGTAGCTCTAATACCAGTGAGGACCTTAATTGTATCTGGTTTAACAGTTATTCATGTAGTTTTACTGCAGGCAGGCACGGTGATTAGGGACATTGGTTGGAATAATCTGTTCATTAGCCTAATAAAGGCTGCCTAAGCCTGCTTGTTCAGTCACTAATAATCCAACTGTTAGTGCCATGCTAGATGCTGTGATAGTAATATGTGTAGTTTACTAGTGTCAGGACAGCAATATGGGTCAATTTAGTCATTCCTTGATTTCATAGGCATCTTGTGCTGGAGCAAGAGAGAGAAGATGAATGAGTATGACAAAACAGACCACACCATATAATGATCCCCCAATATGATTTTGTATGCAATTCAGAGGCAGCCCAAGAGCCTTAGGAATAAGGTTGTTTTAGGACAAGAAAATTAGCCCCTTCCAGTCATAGATGTTCTTGAAAAGCATTTTGGTTTTTTATAGGTGGTTTGCTCATTTACTTCACAGAAGAGCTTTGGCTGTATATCAAATATTAACAGAGGGTAATTGTTGGGTGAGAGGGGTACTTTCCTTCCTCGCAGCATCGTGTGGTGCATGGGCACATACACCTCCTGGTATATGCTGTTGGTCCAGGTTGTCTTTGAAGGAAGAGAAAAGGGGGTATAGATGTCTTTTTCTCTGCTTCCTTGATTTCCCTCAGATGACCTAACCTAAAGTTTTCCTTTCCAGATAAAAGGAGGTAAAAATACTGCTCACATTTTAGGGAATTCATCTGCCCTAAACATAATCCTTGGTTTGTTAATTAGAGTGTCAATGGCTTCTTCTGTAATAAAATCCTGTCATTCACCTTTCTTTCTCATTTACGGGAATGATTTGTTGCATTTTCCAATGCAAGATGAAAATGACACTAATGTAATATTATAAATAACTTGTCAGATATCCTTCTATAGAAGCTCTTTCTAAAGATTTTAATGAGAGATTAGAACATTAAGAGATGGATTATTGCTTTTTCCTTCTACAGCCGATCTTTTCCTGCTTGTTTTCAATATGTCTTCCTGTGAGACATTACATGTAACCAAAATTAACTTTCAACCAGACTAGATTCATAACCACAAGCAGGGTACAGAATTAAGCATGTACACTCACTATGTGTGTCTGTTAATAGAAGTGACACCTGTGATAAAATGAGAAAAAATAAAACCAACAGACAGGTAGGTCACCTCTTATTACATATAGCTACCCATCCAAATCCAAAGGATGCATTCTATTACCCACTGATAAATACCCCTTAAAACACAAATGTCAAACCAAAGAGCATTCAACAGGAGAAAAAAAACAGTCTTTCAGCTTCACAGGCTCTCACTTGCTCTCCTCTTAAACCCAAAAAAAGCCTAAGCCAAACCCTTCTGCAAACAGCAAGAGCCAAAATCTGTCCTTGCTAAGTGCTGGGTTGTTTATGTAGGAATGATGTTGTAGAAGTATAAAAGAAGTTGGATATTGCTCAGTACCTTTAGAATAAGTAGATATGATAATGTATCCCTTTTCAGCTAATGACTTTGACTTCTATTCTAGGTGTGTACTTTAATTACAATTACTATATGCCCTTTTATTAAAAGATATTATTTTAATCCATTTGATTAGTATCTTGGGCAATTCATGTCAATGCTATTATTTTTATTTTTTTTAATAGTATTGCATTTGAGCTGTTTGTTTAGTGAGGTTAAGAGAGAACATAGCAGGTGAACATGTACTGTTTCCTGCCCTGCCCTTGTGCAAATGTCTACACCTGGGATGCTGCTGGTATACTAAGTGGTGCTACACATTTCATAAATTTCAGTCAAGTGAATAAGTGTATTTTTCATGCTCCTGTGATCATCAGCTTCATTTCCATGTTCTGAAACACTGCTTCCAGAATTACTGCTGCAGATACCCTGCAGATTCAGGCATCAGTGAAGGATGTACTTTCCTTCCACATAATATGTTGACTTGGTAAACAGGTGAACAATATTCACTTGTGAAAAATAATAGTGAGAGGGTTTATGTCTGATATTCTCTGATGTTTAAGGCTGGAATTCTAAATAGTTTTAAAGCTGGACTATTTCTAGGACTTCACTGAGAAACATTCCATGTTCTCATAATTCAGAAATGTCAGATTTTATCTTTTTAAGTAATTATAGTAGCTTAAAAAACATTATTAAAATAAATTTCTCCTCCCTACAGAATTAGACACAGGCAGTTGTTTAAAACATGGAAACCTTCATGAGTAGAAACAGTTTACCTTTGTATGATTCCTGCTGTGTCTCCCTTGCCTGAAGAGAGATGCTTTGTGTTGTAATATATTTTAAGATGTTTTATACAACTTTGTTAGAATTAATCAGGTTGATTTGATATGGCTGAAGTGAAAGATTTTTGAAGAAACTCTCATTCTGAATATAAGGTACCTTTGAAAAGTCCCAGATGTTGGCTATTACCACATTTAAACATAATACTTTTATTATTACCATAATTGCTTTTGCTCTTTGACATTCAGCTCTATATCTTTGTCAGCATTTTTTTTTTTTTTACATAAATTTAGTTTTAAATCAGCAATTATAGATATAGCAATATGTTATAGAGATTAAACAGTGGTGGGATTCTGGAAATAAGACCGTTCCCGTTTTTAAATAAAAGAAACATGGAAACGTTGCTACAGATGCTGCTGGTTTTGGAGTAATTCTGTAATAAGTACAGAAGAGGCAGCTCTCTTGTTCCCTATTTCCAACACTGATGGTGCTTGTGAAGAGTTTATCAAGAAAAATAAGCTGTTCATGAGTAGCTTCCAGAATCTGTAAAATTATTATAATGACACTTTCAGTCTGCAGAGGATCTTATAAGGTTGAACTATCTTGGGACTTCTGGATGAAAAGCTTATGAAAACCAACTTTTTTACTGGCTACATCTCTTACAGGCCAATATCTTTATTTCATGAACAAATTTCTTTGTTTATTAGTTTATTTTGGAGTCTGTATCTTAGATGCAGGGATGCAAAAGTTGTATAGGACAGCCTTGACTGCTTTTTAGCAGAGTGAAAAATAATTGCTCTACTAAGGCATTCAGGGGAATTAAAGTGAGGAACTTTTTCTGCTGGGGTGTAGCTAGACCTTCAAAATAAAAACTGTAGACTCTTCAATGAAATTAAGTGACCAATGACACGATTTTTCCATTGCATGTTGAAATTTGATAGTGCATTGTCCCTTCTCAGGGGTCATTCAGTGAAGAAAGGGCACTAGCTGTCGAATCATGCAAGCAGAGCCTCTCTTAGCACCTAAACTGTTGTTGGCAGCCAACAGCCTGTTGCATTAGTGACTTCATTGGGGAATATCAGAACACGTACAGTGATAGAAACAGTTGCTCACGGCAGCATGTGATGGAGAAGACAAACTGCAAGTTCTTGAAGAAAGTATAGTAGAATGAACCATACCTAACTGTATTTCAAGCCTGCATCCAGGGGGATGAGGGACTAAAGTAAAGTAGGCAGAATGCAAGAAAATGCCTAAATTTTGGAGAAGGTGTCCCATTTATGTAGATTTTATATCTATATGGACTGTGACAATGCAAGAGGATGTTTCTTAGCTCCCTTTAGTTCTTCAGTAAACAAACTTGGCCAGCAAAACTGAGATGCTCATAGTATATATATTAAAAGAGCCAACGTGAATATGGGTATTCAAACACTAAGGAAAAGAAATCGAGTATTGGACTAGTTGCCTATTGATAAATGAAAAATATAAAAAAATAAACAGTAATCTTTCATTTATATTGAGTGCATGCCCATCAGATGTTACTTCAAAAGATGAATTTATCCCACTTCAGCAGCAATAGATACTTTCAACAGAAGCTCAATGCAAACTTCTAATTCATACTATCAAGAGTTCATGAAAAGACAATTCAGTCTAGACTTCAGTACAGTTTTAATTGGCTTCCACAGATTTTAGATAAGCCTATGGCTGGAAGTCTAATTCTAAGAACCCTTAAGGAAATGGTAGCTTTTATTTCAACACCTACTAAAGAATGTCCATGGGGATGTCCAAAAATTAACTTCCACATGTGTCTTTCACATGCATCCGGTT
>VWZK01021249.1:183272-210894 GCA_013396935.1 Baryphthengus martii | reverse complement strand
GTGGAGTGTCTTCCTCTCTCCAGTTTTCCTCTCCTACTTCCAGTGACTGGGATTCCTGAGGGCTGGTCTTAGGAGTAAAGACTGAGGCAAAGAAAGCATTCAGCAACTCTGCCATCTCTGCATTCTCTGTCACCATATCTCCAACCTCATTTAGCAGTGGACCCACTTTTTCTCTACTCTACTTTTTCTCATTGATGTATTTGAAATAGTTCTTCTTGTTTTCTTTCACCTTCCTAGCCAGAATGAGTTCCAAGAGAGCCTTGGCCTTTCTTGTTGACTCTCTACATAGTCTGGTGGTATTTCTGTAAGCTCCCAATTAAGCAGATCCTTTTTCCACATATTGTAAATTTCCCTCTTCCATTTGAGTTTTTCCAGGAGCTCCTTGCTTATCCATGCAGGTCTCCTGCCTCCTCTACTTGACTTTTTTTCCAAGGTAATACATTTATCTTGAGCTTGGAGGAGGTAGTATTTGAATACTGACCAGCTCTCTTGGGCTGCCCTACCTTCTAGAGCCCTAGCCCACAGGATATTTCTAAGTAGATCTTTGAGGAGGACAAAGTTAGCCCTCTTAAAGTCCAGGGCAGAAATTTTACTTAGCACCCTTCTTCTTTCCCTAGCAATACTAAATTCTAACATGTTGTGGTCACTACAGCCAAGACTGCCCTCAACCTTAACATCCATAACCAGACCTTGTTTGTTTGTTAACACAAGGTCCAGTATCACACCTTTCCCTGTGGGTTCTTCAACCACCTGCAGCAGAAAGTTGTCATCAAGGCACCGCAGGAACCTTTTGGACTAGTTATTCCTGTCTGTGTGGTCTTTCCAATTGATATCAGGGTGATTGAAGTCACCCATGAGCACCAGGGCACATAATCTTGAGGCTACTTTCAGCTGCCTGTAGAAGGCCTCATTGACAACTTCTTAGTTTGGTGGTCTGTAGTAGACACCCAAAACAGTATCACCCATGTTTGCATATCCCTTAACTCTTACCCAGAAGCTTTCAACATTATCACCTTCCCCTAGGTTAAGCTCAATGCATTCTAGTTTTGTACTTACATAGAGAGCAATTCCACCACCTTGCCTTGTCAATCTACCCTTCCTAAAATGTACACAGTCATCCATTACCACGCTCCAGTCATGTGAGCTGTCCCATCATGTCTCTGTAATTGTAATGAGATCATAGCTCTACAACCGTACCCAGATTTCTAGTTCATTCTGTTTATTCCCCATGCTTCTTGCATTGGTATACAGACACTTCAGAGACTTAGTAGAGAAGCATTGTGGGTATGACATGGTCCACTATCCCCTACCTCCCCTGAGACAGCAGCGGAGCTGGCATACCATCCTACAAATATCCCACGCTTTTCTCCAGTGAGCCTGGTTTTTCCTGTTTCCCCCTTTGAACTTAGTTTAAAGCTCTGTCAGTGAGCCTGGCCAACTCCTGTGATAAAATCCTTCTCCCGCGTTGAGAGAGATGTACCCCATCTGCTGCCAGCAGGCCTGGCATTATGTAAATTGACCCACAGTCAAAAAACCCAAAGTCCTTCTGGTGGTCAAGCCAAGAATTAATCTGGTGAGTCCTCCTCAGTCTTTTTGGATTGGTCCCTGCAACTAGGGGGACAGGAGAGAACACTACCTGTGCTCCCACTCCCTTGACCAGGTGACCAAAGGCTCTGAAGTCTCTCTTGACAGACCTCAGTTTTCTTCTTTCAGGATCATTGCTGCCTCTCTAGAAAGTTAATAATGGATAATAATTTATGGGCTGTACCAGTGTAGGAAGCTTTCTTACCACATCCTTAACTCAGGTCCCAGGGAGGCAGCACGCTTCCCTCAGAAGTGGGTCAGGCCCGCATATCGGGCCTTCTGTTCCCTTCAGAAGGGAGTCTCCTATAACAATGACTCTTCTGTTTTGTAGAAGCAGTTTTGATGCTGGGCTTGGGCTTCCTTAATCTTGGGAACACTTCCAAGCCAGATGATTCATCTTCCTCATTGACTGGCTGCACTTGCAGGGCATCATAGCTGTTCTGCAAGGGCAACTGGGAGGTTGGGGGAGTAACTGGGGCAACACATCTGCTGCGCCAAGAAGGAACTTGTTGTCTTTGCCCCCTGTTGAGGGGATGGGAGAAGGTGGACAAGGCAGGAATTTGCCTGCTGCCTTTACCATGAATTTGCCTCCACTCCCACTTTGCATTTAGGCTTCTGCATTCACCCTGACAAGGGCAGGATACAGGGGGTACCTGATCCTGAGTGCTTATTAATGGGTGCTCCCGTTTCTGCATCAAGGCGGGCAGAGCCTGGCTCCACCAGTCTATCTCTTTTTCTGCATCTCTGATGCTCCTTAACCTTTCTACCTCATCTTGTAACTCAGCCACCTGTCCGAGTAGATCATCCATGATATGATATAGTTGTTAATATTGTAAAGACAAATGTCAATAACATCCAGAAGATTGCTGTTATTTCTTATTTAACAGCTTAGGAAGTTGCTGCTTGTCTTTAAAGCTGTTTTTAATAGCTACCATTCCTACTTAAATTTCACCTGGACACATCTGAATTTTATCTGACTACCCAATAATTGGCTGTTGTCAATCCAATCAGTGTTAAGAGTGGCTAAGCATTTTATTCTAAAATGCAAAAATTGTCACAACACTGTTTGACAATATTATACCATGATGATGTTAGGTACTTTGCCACCTCACCCACTGCACAATGGTTAATTTGAGTAACATTAATTGAATAACAGGATTTGGAATTTTTATGAGCCAGAATTTGCATGAGGAAGTCTTGGTACATAGAATATTTGTATGTAGTTTATTGGGATGAAGAACACCATAAGGAAAAAGATCTGTCATTTCCTATTGATATACTAAACCCTTCCAAGTAGAATGCCGCATCTAGATCTGAAAATAGTGGCTCTGGCCTATTTTGTGAGTTTCTCATTAGCTGACTGGGAGTTTATGCAGCGAGGAATCTAAGTGCTTGGGGTTCTGATGCTTTACTGTTTTGTGTGGCTATATATTTAATTCTGTCAGGGATGTATGGAAAACTCTGCACAGCATACACCTTGTACCTCCATGATGTATGGGAAGTGGGTGGTTTGCCTGGAAGTACACTTTTGTATATAAACTTTTCTGTTGATCTTCAGTTTCTCCATGGTTTCCTTGCTGCAACTAAACACTTCCAAAAAAAAAAATGTTAGCTTTAAGTGACCTTTAGTGGTGTTAAACATTGTCTGTGATGCAAGGAGGCTCTACTATTGGATTGTAATCTTTTTAATACCCAATACATGTGTTTTAATATACAACTGAGATTAATGAGGGCTTTAGCTGTGGACTGCTCATTAAACTGACATGTTCTAGGATTTCTGTATGTCACCACTTAACAGTACAGCTCCATGCACAAGTCAGCTGTTTGGAAAGAGTAGGTGTGTTATGAAACTCCAATGATCTTACACAAACTAAATGGCCTTGTTTCTGGAGAACCACAAGCACCCATGGAAGTTGCTGGTTTACCTACGTTTAGCCATGTTGCCTTCTCAGAGATGGAATTAGTGCCTGTCACACGTGTGTAGTGCACAGAACTTCTTTTCTTTAAAGACTGACAGCTCTGGCTATGTTTCTATAATGCAATTGTCAATCCCGTAATAAGCATCATCACACCAGTGTTTTGGGTGAGGAGACCCATTGTGTAAGCACAATGTCTGATTGAGGTGAAAAGTTCTCAGTGCGATGGCTGTCAGAAAAATAAGTGTTATCTCCCAGATACTGGGAAGCACTTAAAGGTAAGTTTTTAGGTTTTCAGGTCCACAGTGGTATCTTGCTAAGCACAGACTGTCCATAGCACATGTAACTCTTTCAGACAGCCCTCTCTGAAGATGGCGTATTACTCGTCACACATGTAGGATAAATCTACACGCTCACTCCTGCACTCCTGCACAATGGCTTTCACGGCTTATTTCAGGTCACCTTCCTTTCCCAAGGCACACATCTTCTGTGCAGTATCCTATGAAAAGAGCCTGACCAGAGGAAGGCAGCATGGACTGTGAGCATGCTGGAGCCTTTGTGTATTTGGTTATAAAGTCCTCCAAAATATTAATGTGAACTAATCCTTTAATCTTTGACATTTCTTTTAAGACTGAAAGCAATCTGTTACCCTAGATTATATCATCCACTAATTAAGAAAACTAGATAGAGTACTACAATATATATTCTCACCTGAGATGTTTCTTACAGCCCTTAACAAAGAGATTTACTGTGGTGAGTCTCAACACAGTGGAAAAGAAAAAAAGGCAGACATTTTGTGTATCACTGCAGTGGTAGAACAAAGGCTTAGCAGCTCCTCTATAAGTTGCTGGGGATCTCATTGCCTGTGATTTAAAGCTCTGGAAGAAATGTACAGCTTTTTGTTGTACATACATCAGCCACAGCTAAAATACCCTTCAAGCACACTATCACTTTCCTTTTTAAAAGTCAAAACAGATCAGCAAGGGTGACAGAAAGTTCTTTCTCCCATTTGCCTTCATTAACCTTTTGTTTAAAAAAAGAAGGGAGGAGGGACTGAAGCATGCAGCAATTGCTTTAATAACCTTGCAGCAAACTGCCAGAAAGTTTTCCAAGGCTCTCATGCAATTGAACCTGGTGAAAGGAACCTAGTCCCCTACTCCAGCCCACAGCTCTCCTTAATGAAGTGCTGGAAGTTGCTTTTTTTCTGAACACTTAATTGCACAGGTCTCCCAACAAACCAGTACTAGCCTGAGAGAATCAGAGCTGATGTTGCTAGCGGAGAAAGGAAAAAGCTGAGCTGAAGGAGGACGCTCAGGAGTGTACAAGAGACTGAAGATCTATAGTCTCCCGTTTCCACTGCCAGCCAGCACACAGAAGTCACCAGTTATGACTGGGTTACAGCTCATGACTATGTAGACTTGGACATGGACTTGAAGTCACTTCATGTCAGTACAAAGGGAGGAATGTAACACTGTCTCTCCAGTGCAGGGACGGGGATGGGGAGGGGGGAGGGGGGGAGATTTGTAGGTTGGTATGTGACCTTCACTGCTGGCCCATGCAGGTGCTGCTCAAAGACCCTGTCCATTCAGCTCTTGATACTGATACTAGATTAAAAAGAGGGAATGAAAAAAGTCGTTATTAAAAATATTCCTCTGTGTTTTTTCCCCTTTATCTCTGTGAACAAGTTGTCTTTTGATTTGCTTGGGTTTGTGGGTTTAGGAGGCTGTTTTCCTTTCAAGGACTTACTCTTGTACTATATATCTTTTCCTTTAGTGAATAACATTTAACTCACTGAAAGATTTGTCTTGAGGCAATTCTTGGGTCATTTAAAAAAAAAAAAAAAAGTTTGTGCACATGTCGTTTTGTCACACCATTTTTTTACACTTTAAATTGTACCTCCTTAATTTATACACATATTTCAGTGCGTGTGTTACAAGAGTTGAATCAACAGAAAGAGAAGCATGCAAAAGTCAGCAAATTCACATCACCAGGGCAATTACAACAATAGCTAATAATAATCTTACTGGCTGCCAATCAGGGAAGGGACTAGCAACCTCTCTGGTCTCTGGCACCATTTTCTCAGCGTCAGTCATATTTCTGAACAGCCCACTGTTCTGTGCGCTCAGGTAATTCATGGTATTTAAAACATCTTCAGAGATGACGTGTTTGAAAACCATTTCATGAATGTGCTACACCATCTCGTAGATGGAAGCGGAATAGGTCAGCCTTCCTCACCCTGCAAAGCAGATGACATCTATCAGCAAAGGAAGACTTTGCTTAGCACAGATGTTTGGGACTGACTTTTGGACTAGAAAGATCACAAGATATCTGAGGAGCTGAAGTGTGCAACAGAGCAAAGTTTATGTAAATGTCTTACGCTAGTAAATGCTTATGTCAAATTTCTTCTTGAGTCCTCTTTGGAAGACTGTAGAACTATGATGTCCTCTTTTAAAGATGGTTCTTTTCCTGTATGCATGCTAAAAGGACCAAAATACGTAGAACAGAACTGCTCTGTCTGCTTCCAAACTCCCTTCCCACAATGCTATGCAACAGAGCAAGCCTGACCCGTCTTAACAGAAATTTTTTCTTAACCCTTATAGGATTTCCCTATTGAAGTGGTTGGTATAATTAAACAACTGGGCTGTTTCTGATTTTCTTTGTTTTATATTTACTGGAGACATCTACTGGGTTGTTGATACTGAGGTTTTGAGTTATTATTTAATTACACTGAAGGATGATCCACGTTTTGGCCAATTTATTTTGAGTGCTACATTTTCCAGAGCCTCATTTGGTTCTGGTATTAATCCCTTTCCTTCACAGAAGTTTGTATACTGCTTTGGATTATTTATACTTCACTGTGCTTCCAAATCCATTATTAATCACACAGGTATTCAAAAGCATTTCCCAGATAATACTGGACATACTGCTGTATTGTTTGCTCACATAATAGTCATGCTTTCACTCGACGGGTTTCTTATACAACAAATTATCATTAGATAAGAAAAAAATGTTATGGTGAAGATTTGCCAACAATATAATGCTGAAGGCTCAAGCAAAACCCTGATGTTCCCAATTCCAGGTGGTGACCCCTGGGCACAATAAATGAGCAGATGCTCTAGTTAGATGAGAGCACGTCACCTTCAGGGAAATGAATGGTGCAAGGTTCTGCTCAAATGGACTTAAAGAGAACCTCTTGTTCATTTTTTTCTCCAGCAGCAGTCCAGATGACTAAACGTGAGAGATTTCTTTTATGGTTGCTCTTTGGTTAGTATAGAAAGGGACCATATTTTAGCTTTGAGAATGTCCTGCAGCTCTCAGTAACATAGGTCTGGAAAGGACCATCCGGGTCATGGTGTCCAGTTTCTGGGTCATCCAGCCTCTAGCAGCCCATGGGCTACTCGACTGCATCATTACAACCTCACAGCAAAAATTCAAAAACCTCAACTATAAAATTAAAGGAAAAATGTAAGACTGATCAAGAGTTTTAGAGACACTCTAGACCCTTGCAAAAGCAGAAAATATTGGATAAAGCTCCTTGATGACCTCAGAAGTCAGCCCTAGCCTCCTGTACAGAGAAAGGCAAATTCTCCTGTACCTTGCTTTCTTTGCAGGTTTTCCCACCTGAACCCTTGTGTAAAAATTGGCTTAACCTTGCAAGTTTGAACAAGTGCATCATCCAAGCTCTGGGAGATCCTGACACCACCAGGAGCTGCAGCACTTTCCATCTTGCATGTACTCACGGCTTACTCATCACCCCAGTGTGAGGTGTTTTAGAGCCAAATGAGAGCACAGTTTTGCACACTGCAGGCAGCTAACCCATGAGTGTGTTTCTCTGCACTGTACAGAAAAGGGCTGTTTGGAAGACAAAGATGCAACTGCATCCTCATATTGTAATATGGAGGTCCAGGTTGGGTCCTTGAGATGCTTTTACCATGCTTAGTCTGGTAGGGATCTCAGCATGGGTCCCTAGCTGTGTTATAACATGGTGATGACCCAAAAGCCTTTCTCAGATGGCACTGGTTAAGGGAGCTTTAATCTGGGCATACATACAATGCAGAAACTAGGGAAGAACACATGAAAATTAGAGATATCAGTGCTGATTCCAAGTCAGAAAAGAGTCTTCAAATATCTTTTTTTTTTCCCCCATTTCCACATCTATACTTAAGGGAAAGTAATAGCACTTTGACATATGGTCCTTGAATGAATGGTTGGTGCTGACATTAAGATACAAATCTGTTAAAGCTGAGGATTGGTTAAATTGAAATATTGTTATTACAGCAACTCAAATGTTCAAAATTACCTTTTTTTCTTAAATTAACACAACTGAAAAAGGAATAATTGTTTTCTGTCTACCTATGTAGTCGGGTACACATAAAGTCTTCTGGGTTTATCAGACTTCACAACAGAATGGAAGAGATCCACTGTGTCATCCTCATGGGTTTCTGCAGTGTCTGGCTCTTTTCAGCACAGTAAAAGGTTGGTTTCTGTAAAGAATAGCATCAGTAATCATGTTCACATCACTCGAATCTCTTATCTGAAATTCAGAGGAGTAGCAAGACAAGTTTACTGAATTTCCTTCCAGCAACCTCAAAGGACTCTGCAAGTAGAAAAAAACCCAACAATAAGAAAACCCCACACCCACCCAGTCATTGGGTCCTGGAGAAGTGTGACTATTTTGCAGGTGGTGAAGACATGTCACAAGCGAGAAGTGACTCATCAGATATACACAGGAGAGCCGGGGCACAATAAAGAGCAAAAGAACTTGACTCTGTTGCTCACCTGTGCTAAAAGGTAATCTTACAAAAAAATGGATAAATGTATAAGCTAAAAGTGAGAATTTGTTTCTTTTGCCCTTTGAATTTTATTTTAAGACATGAGCAAATGACCGTATCCTTTCCTCTAGTGTAATATCACCTTTAATTTGGCCTAGCCTTTGGGAAGGATGTTTTATTGACTGAATTAAAGAAGGAAGGTTGCCTGTTGCCTGTCCAATGGCAACTTTAACAAAATCATTTTAAAGGCTGGCTTAAATTCAGACCATTTTGGGGACTCATGAAATCTCTTTATATGGTGTTATTTATAATTTACATGGAATGATCTTAATCATTGTAATTTGTGTACTTGCAATATTTTAATGATTGCTCTAGATTAATTTTTCTGCAGACAAGCACCACTGTGCTTCCCAATGTACAGACTTACAGCTGGGCCAGAGTAGCATCATCTAACCTGTTACTCCTCTAGCTCAAAAATGGTTTTAAGAGCAGCAGTTTCGCTTGCCTTTATGCGTTTTTCGATCACATTTTTTCCTCCCAGAACTGTGTAGGAGCTCTCCTTGCTTTACTTGCTATTTCAAAAGCATCTGTGCTGCCTGATCTTAGACTGTTGGTTCTGGACTTGAAATAATGGGATTGCACAAGAGGAAGCAAAGGGGATTTCTTGGAGTGGAACAGTGTCTTTGATGCATCTAGATGAACAGCTCTCTGGAGACAGCACAGTCTTCCTGATTTTTTTCTTGAGTGTCCAGCAGGGGGCCTTGCTCTGCAACCTGCTCCTGGGGCAAGACAATTTTCCAAAGGGCAATTGGGTGCAATGTGAGAGAGCTTTACAGTAAAAGAGCTTGAGAGTTTATTTTCCTCTAAGAGAGGAAAAGGTTATCAAAGGAAAATGGAAGGTTTTTTGGGGGGAGGGAGAAGGTTCCTGGATTTTTTATTTTATTTTTTTTTTCTCAAAACAGCAACATCGTGACTTCTGTGTTCATGTGTCATTATTTCTGTAAAAATTCAGACTATCTCTTCTGTGTTCGGGTTTGCAACATCAAAAGGACCATAGAACGGACTTCTTTGATGTTAAATTTTTCTGCTGATGTTGTCTGTGGTCAGGTAAACATGCCACATGTTTAATGTGAAAAGATTTGACCTTTTCTTACTTTCCCATGTTCACTAGCAAGACAAAGATGCAGTGCATCAGTAGGATATGAGATATAGTCAATCAAGAAATTCCTCAGTATTAGAAAACAGATTTTTAGCTTCCCAAAATCAACCCTGATGTATTTTCTTTGTGTTTAATTGTGTGTGTGTTTGCATAATTGTTTAATATTAAAGAAAGAGAGTGTGGTTTGGTCATTCAGCTAGCTAAATCTTGAGACTATCAGGGGGAAGAATTGGCTCCTCTCACTCTGCTCGACTTGGCTATTGGCCAGCCTAAGCATGTAACGTTGACTCTTTACAAAATAAGGATAATGGTACCTCCATTGCAAAGATGTGAAATCTACTGCTGAAAAAGCAGTACATGATAGTTAGGTAATGTTATTTCTTGCTCTCCTACAGATGTGCTTAGTGTTCAGTTTTCCCATCCTTAATGTGGGGATGTTAGAACTAATCTACCTCCCAGAGTTGTTTTGCTTAATTCCATAAAGTACTTGAAAACCTCACACAAAAAGAGTTCTAGAAGCACAAGGTTTCTTAATAAAGCTCATTCAAGAGTAATGTATTTTTGAAGTAAGTGACTTGAACCTTCACCCATAGTTGGAAACCAGCATGAGCCAAGTCTTCTTTGTTGTTCAGCAAAGGTTGGTTGATATTTTTTTTCCTAACATATTTAATTCCCACAAGGCCTCACATTTCTGGTTTCTGGCTATGATTGAAAGCAGAAATGCCAAAATACCACAAGAGAAGACTGGAGGTTTTTACTTTTTTTCCCTGACCCTCCCAGAAGCTGGAAGTTTTGAAACACACAAGTCTTACCCACCAGCCCCAGTTCTCAGTTTCCCTCTGCAAATATAGGCGTCTGAAGTTATTTTCTATGAAAACAGATTTACCCAAATGCAGTTCGTACCATGCATCTTTTGAGACATGCCCACCCATGTTGAATATGATATACAAGTGACTCTTAGGTGCATCAGGGCTGCTCTGTTCAGACAACCAAGTGCTTTATCAGTGTTTATCTACTCTGCCTTGAGCTATACAAGACCACATTCAATCTCATCCACTGCACGATTATTGTTGTTGATTATTGCACAGAACATGGAAATGATCTTTTGAGGTGCTGCACAAATGCCAAGGCTGAGATGGTCTTTATGTGCAAAGGCCATGAGAGAAAATCGGCCAAAACTCATTTATCTCAATGTCAAAATTCCTGCTAACTGGGAGGAAGTGAAGGTGGACCTTCCTGGGAGTCTTTAGGCCTGGCCTTTGCACCATAGGATACATTAGAAACCGGGATTTGCAGATCTCTGCCTGAAAATAATCCATACTTAAAGTGCTCTGCACATCTCATATGATATGTGTAAAAGATGAATCGTGCCAAGAGCACAGAAGCTCTCTTGGAGTTTGGGGAAGTTTTCAATCAGTTTTGCCAGTTTCTCTACGTGGGAAGGCACGGACGGCTTTCTCCTGCCCCCTTCTGGTGCAGCTCTCAAAATGTGGCTCTGGGAAACACAACAGGCAACGAAGGGGCTGGGAAAAATGGCACGTTCATTTTTCAGGGGATTTGCATGTGGAGTATGTGGCAAAGGTCTGTTTTCTTGGCTCGAAAAGGAGGTGTTGTTTTTTGGTTTTTTTTTTTTGCTTCTTGACATTATAAATCCAGTTGAGCTCTGCGAAAGTAAACAGAAACTGGGTTTTGCACTTGCAGTTGAATGGACAGCAAAATTCAGACACTTTCAGGTGCTTCATCATGCCCTTCATCATAGGAGTGCATTGTCTTAGGAAATACTTTTTAAATTCTTTTTTAAGATGGCCTGATACTTAACCAACAGAAGGATAATGTAATGCAAATAACTTAAAGAAGGCAGATAAGAGTATGCAATCCTATACCAAATTTAGGGGATCCATTCTAGGGCATAGCTGGAAAACCAAAAATTAACTTCAAGAACAAAAATTGACAGTTTGTAAAATGGTCCCATTGTGCACTTGCACAAAAGACAGCCCCTAGGCACTGCACTACATGGAGGGATAGGGCTGCTTGACAGTGCAGAGGCTACTAGGATCTGCGGCACCACCTGTGCCACCACAGTTGGGTGGACACACCAATACAGTCTCCAGTTTTGCAATGTTTGCCCACAGAAACAATAAATCAAAGTGTAATAAGACAAAGTAGCTACTGTACAGGGCTGTTCTAGACTCAAACCCTTTAGCCTTTTGGATTGAGAACAGATTGAATGTTTTTGAATACACACTAAAAAGAGGGTCTCTAAAGGTGGGCATCCTAAATCTGGGCTATTAGCCTCTCTTCATCTCTGCATGAGGTTATTCCACTTTTAACAACTATTATCGTTCACCAGAACAGAAAAGGATAGCACAAGGACATTAAGGCCTTTCGGTTACAGTATTTTCTTGAAATAAGGCTAAATCTTCCTGTCTCTGGATTAAAAACTCTGCTTTGCTCTTGGTGCAAGTTACCTTGAAACCAATGTGTTTCTGAAAGAAAAGTTTATTTTTACAAATTTAGAGTTTTCTAATCAGAGCAAAAAGAACTAATGAACAGTTTCTGACCATTTTTTTAAATATCTGTTCCCTTTCACATACCTAAGATATGCTTATAGCAGAGATTGAGTCGTCTCCATTTTCCAACAGTTTTGTAACTTTTTTTTTTTTTTTTTTTAAAGTTTCAACCAGCTGTGATTATGCTGCATTTTCAGAGGCTGCTTGCATTTCATGGGAAGGTGTTGAAATTTTCATCAAGTCCCAAACTGGCGGGAGTACTCCTTCTGCACAGCTATATCTGAAGCTGAGCTGAAGTGGTAGGTGCCCACTAGGGTATTACCTTTTTTTAATATACATGTTTGAAAACCATATCTTGTAGCATTATATGAACAAACCTAATGATAGAGATTCTTCTTTATGAAAAACATCTCTTTCTTTTAAGTGTTTTGGCTGAGAAATTTCCATATGATGTCTTACAATTCAGCTCCTTCTGTGTACCAGGCTATCTGTGCAGTAGCTGGGGAAAGGTGAGGTGACAGGCTTTGTGGTCCTCATGGCTGAGTAGCTGCAGCATTGGAGGGAAGATAGAAAACAAAGTAATTTCTACTAAAGTAATTTCTACTAAATGGATAATATCAGAGAGGGGGGAAAAAAGGCAGGACTTTTAACTTTCTTTTAGTCGGATCCAGTAATTTTAAGAGAAGATCTGGCTGCACAGAGTTTTCTCCACCTGAGTGATGTTTTTTAGGGAAATTTCCAGAAATTAATTCACTTCATTGATTTTCTCTGGGCTCTTCCATTGGAGGGTGTATCTGGTGAGTTTTTGAAGGGCCATGATGTTCTGATGCTTTTTGATACCATCTGCATTCAACAGTGTATCTGTTGAAGATGAAATGCATAGAAAGGTCTGAACAAAGCCACAAAAAAAATTGGAGGGTTAATAAATTTTTCACCACTCAAAATTTCAGTTATGGATTAATTTTTCAAGAAAATTTTACATACATTTATGTTTATATGCAACAGACCATAAAGACAAAACAATTTCAAATCAAACAAAGTGGTTGAGTCGAACTGATGAAAATAACTTCATAGTACTTTCTGTCAAGAAACAGACATGAACTTCAGGGCAGTACAAATGTTTTTTCTTCCTTCAAGATCACCTGGCAAGCTGAAAAATTAGTTATTTGAACAGACCTGGTTGTGAATCATCTTGACTCCGATGTGTCCCTGCTGGGGAGGACATGTTAGCCCCTGTCACCTTTGCGTGGTGCTTTCAATTGTCTGCTTTTCAAGTTCACTGCGATCCAATTTGGCCTCAGATGGCCTGAAAAACATCATTTCTCAAAAAACACTCTTGAACTGCTACAGAGCTTCAGGGAAGGTAGGTACTGAGATAGGTATTAGATAACCAGAACGTCCACTTCTGATCTTTCCCAGACACAGGCATTTCCAAAGAAGAATAATAAAAATGCAGGCAGACAACCTTCTAAATAAAGTTTTGGAAAGTTTGTAACATCTTAGAATGTTATATTCAAATTTCCATGCAGTTAGATCTTCTGCATAACAGAGTACCTATCCCTCCTCACTAGTTTTAGCGTCATGCCTGTGACTTTTAGTTGAATCATAGCATAGAAATAATAGCAGCACATGAGACCTTAGAAGGTAGCCTAGTCCTATCCCTGCCCTAAGCAGAATCAGAGAAATAGAATAGAATAGAATAGAATAGAATAGAATAGAATAGAATAGAATAGAACAGAATATAGACTAGACTAGACTAGACTAGAATATTTTCATTGAAGAGACCTACAATTATCATCTAGTCCAACAGCCTGACCAATTCAGGGCTGACCAAAAGTTAAAGCATGTTGTTAAGGTCATTGTCCAAATGACTCTTAAACACTGTTGAGCTTGGGGCATCAACTACCTCTCTAAGAAGCTGTTAGTGTTTGACCACCTCCTCTGCTTAAACAAATGCTTTCTAACATCCAATCTAAATCAATCCTGGTGCAGCTTTGAATCGTTCCCACATATCCTGTTACTGGATCCCAGGGAGAAGAGATCAGCATGTCCCTCTCCACTTCTCCTCAGGAAACTCTAAAGAGCAATGAGTTTACCCATCATTGGGAAGGGGAACTGAGTGTGTTCCTCACAGAGATCTGTGTAAACAAGCCTTAAAAACTCCAGTGATGGTGACTCTACTACTTTGCTAGATAATAAAACTTCAATGATTACACCTAGAGAAGATTATTTCTGCCTCTCCTTCTAGTTCTTGATTGGGGTTTTTTGCTTGTTTTGTGGTTGTTTTTTATTTAAGAAATCCAGCCTAGATGTACTGTTCTTGGAGTTGTAATACTATCAGCATGTCCCGTGGTTAATTAGAGTTAATTTAATATTTGTAGCTCAATTTAAAGTTAGGTTTTAAAATATTTTTCCCTACTGGTCTGCATTGCTATATCAGATTAGAGATATCTTTCTTACAGACATTCAGAGGATCTACACGCAGAGAGGACCATGAAGTCATCACATTTTCTCTCTTACATGCCATAGGCTTTTATGTTTCATGATGTTCCCCACTAACTCGCATTTGAATTAAGCATAGCTTTTATTTTGGCTAAAACATATTTTTTGGAAAAGCATCTAATTTTGATATGAATTCATCAGGAAATGGGTAATCAATCATTTCCTTTAGAAGTCTGTCACAGTGGTTAATCGTTGTCACTGTTTGAAAAATTGTGACCGTTTTGAATTTCTGATTTCAACTTCCAGTTACCGGTTCTCATTATGCTCTTCTCTGCCAGATGTAAGAACCCTTTAGTATCCAGTATGTTCTTGTCTGGAAGTAACTACACAGTATAATCAAGACATCACTATTTTTTATCTTCTCAATAAACTCTGTAGATAGGTGTCTAAATCTCTCACAGTCAGGTATCTCCTTCATTCATTAGGTCAGTCTAACGCTTGTTCTCTGTTGCCATTTAGTTAATAGACGTTGGTAAAAATTGGACTCCTGGCTTCTGTGAAATGTTATACTGTGAGGAGGTTAAAATATGGTACTGCTTACTGCTCCCTTTTTTGTAGGTGTAGGGATCATGGGAACAACTTGCTTTTTTTTTGAGTCTCCCTGAAATTAGTAATGTCATGCTGCCATACTTGCTCACTGAAATTCCAAAATCATTCTCCATATTTACAGCTTGCCAGGATCCCAATATGTTTATTTTGCTCTCTGCCTTATAGATCACCTCTGTACTGACAGCATTTGGTTCAAATGGGCTCACTTTAACAAGCGACCCCAAATATTCTCTGCATGAGTATTTTCTCCTAATCATTATTTACCAGGTTGCTAATATTTGTGGCAGCCATCTGTCTATCAGTGCTGACTTTATATTCCCTTGCAGAGCATCAGTGAAAATGCTGAATAGTACTGAGTGTACTTCAAAGCCCTGCAGAAAGCCAACAAGCATTCTCATTTGATGATGGTCTGATTGACGCAGCTGCATTTTGAGTTATACTGAATAGCCATGTCTTAGCCATTTAAAATAAGCTTCCTCGATGCTATATAGTGTTTATCTAGTAAGTATGTCATGTACTGAGTCTCAAGTCTTGAGAAAGCCTGCTGTGTCTGTACAGTTCACTTTTCTGCAAGCAGAACATGAAACCAGTTTTATTCGAGCAGAGCTATTTTCCATAACCCATGTTGATTGGCAGTAATTAAAATCTTGTTCTATCACATTTCAGCAGTTCAGTCTTGTCTCAGCTTTTCCACTATTTTACCTAGGATCGATGTGAGGTTAACTGCTCAATAACTCCCCTGTAATTGCACTCAATTTTCTGTTCTCCCTCTCTATCTCTCACTTTCTCTATTTTTTTCCAGGCTACTACTCTGCTTCCAGTCACCTGGAATACCTGATATAAAAATTTATTTAAAATTAACATCAGCAAGTCAGAGTCCTCCTCAGTCAAATATTTTAGGACCCCTGGGTGTGATTTATCCAGACCTGCTGATTTGAAAATGTTTATCTCTACTAGATGATGTTTAACATCCTGCTTATTTCCTAATGGGCCAGAAAGTACTTATTCAGCCTATTTTGAAAATACCAAGCAGAAACATTTATTGAACAAGTCTGGCTTTTTGTATTGTTCGTAATTTTACATTATGCAGTTCAAACACTCTCCAAAAATCACCACGGACCAATTTGTCACAATCTCTTTATTTTCCATAACTCTACACTTCAGACAGTTGCTGTATTTTTCCCATTTGTTGAATGTTTAAAATACTTTTGGTTTACCACTTAAATAGCTAGGCCTTAGTCAGTCTGTCCTCAATGATGCTGATGGACTGACTCTATTCTGAAAGAACTTCTGATTTTCATTTATGTTTTCCTCTCAGATTTCTTCCTCCCACTCACTGTTTTTTCATAATTTTCCTCAGCTGGAGGATATTAGCCATTGGGAGGCACCAGCTACAACTGTCTTCATTTTGTCCACTTTTAATTATGAGCTCTTAGGATAATGTCACTCTACAGCTGTATGACTGATGTGGTTTTTGTTAATCAGAATGAGTTGCAAAATAAGTAGTTCATGTTGGATGCAGCATCCTTGCATAAATGTGTAAGTGCATGTTGCATCAGATCACTTCCTCACTCTCATTTGGATGAACTGTATTGCACCCAGGATTAATGAGATTATTAAGATTTCTCCAGAAACACAGATCAGATCTGGGAATCTCTGCACTGGATTCAGGCCTGAACCTTGGCTTCCCCAGGGGTTCAGACTTCACTTTTCATTCTGGCCTTATCTCACATTCAGTTCATTCCTCGCTGCCTATATTGCTCTATATTCTGATGCCTTCCTCAGGGCTTACTGCTGCAGATGGTGTATTTATATTAACTTAAAGATTGCATTCCATCTTTCAAATGAGATTAATAAATTTTTCAGACCATTGTGGTTACCCGACCTGACCTCCTATAAATGCAGCCTATAATTCTTCACCCAGATTCCAGCATCTGGCCCTGTAACTCATATGTGAAACACGGCATATCTTTTTCAAAAATGCACCTCATGAATGTAAAAAACCTCAGTCACTTGGACACCTTCTCCTTATTTAGAATGAAATCTAGTATTTTGGTGATGTATAGACATCACAGTACCTGTAGCTCGTGGTAAGTGTGTGACATTGGCATACTCCTAACTGTGTTTCAGTACCTGCCATCTCCTTACCTAAAAAACTGCCCCTAGTTTCTTTCAGTTGGATGTTGTTCTAGGCATGAACACGGGATATGAAAGCCCCTGAGAACTCTCAGATGGTTAATGAAAGATCCATGTTGAAAAAAAATGAAATAATCCAATTACCTATAGTGATACTCTTCTTAGACACATGTACAGGGGTATGTTGAACGTCTATATCTTTTTGAGTTTTGTGTTTTACTTTTCTAAGTCTTTTAAATGAGGATGGAGCTGTAGCTGCTGGAATTAGGAGAGCATTGTCATTTGCTATGTGAAAGGGCCATATCTTTTTGTATTTATGATTACTGTCAGAAAACAAGAACTAGAGTAGAGTGTCCAGTCTCTTACTAGTACTCCTGGGTTTTACACTTATTTTATATTTCATTTAATTTCTTTTTCTATGGTGAGATTTTACAGTGAACCCTAATATACTCCTGCAGAATGGCATTCTCCTGGGCCTATTTGAAATTCTTGATCTTTTCTACATCTGTTTAAATCCTGTGTTCATGCACGTACAGGACAAGGTCAACCCTTTTGTTTGTTATTTTTATGGAGTTTAAAGAAAGTCCAAATACCTGACTGAGGTACCTGTCTGGTGCAGTCTTGTGACAGTTGCAAAATCTTCAAACTCGGAGTCATGTGACTAATTGTTTCCTGAGGACTGCAAGAAACCACAAAATCAGAGGGCTTGCCACATAAAGGGTATGCTTTGCAGCTAATGGGTATTTAGGGCTGGCTCACAACTGATCAGAATCCAGAAGGTGGTGCATTGTATGCTCAAAGGAAACCAGTCAAGCAACGTGTTACTGACTTATGCTCCAAAAAGAGTCCCATGTATGGGGAGATTAACAGTTCACAAATCAACCAAAAAGCTCATCTCTACCTTAGACTTACCATCTTCAAATTAGATCTTACGCCACAGCACAGTTAACCAGCTGCACAGATCAAAAAGTATACAAGTAGAGATGATCTGCCAAGAACGTTTTGGGTCATTTCTACAGAAGTTACACACTTAAGTCCAGTACTGGCACTTTCCAAGTCAATATCGAACTGAGTCACCAGTTCTGCATTACTAGAGGTATCATACTCCTAGGAGGCTATTGTTCATCTGAAATACGAAGCTGAACTGCCTGTTGTGGAACTGACTGCACTGCTAAACTACCAAGAACGTGCTCATGAAGGATGCTGTTTTGGAATGGCTACAGTTAAACTTGGAATTATAATTACTTTCTCCTTTTTTTTTTGCCTTCTCAAAAGATAAACTCCCTTTAGACCTTTGAAGGGATTTTATTATATTTCTGCTACGTTTTATTCATGGGAATGTATGGGGAGAGGCTGATGTCTAAAAGAAATTTATTATTAGGAACTAGCTATACCGTTTCCAAGCAGTAAGCTTGTAACTGCCACATCTTCACCTAAACTCTGTAATTGGTAATTATGTTTGTCTGACCTACATTCTTTTGTGTAATTGTAGTGAGATATGGTATTTTTCAATTCCTGAGTAAAAACATCCACACCAGTTGTGGAGTGTTGCTGGGCAGAAGCTTCCACCCTCAAAAGGCAATAGCATTTTTGTGGTGGAGAATGCTTTTTTTTTTTTTTTTTTTTTAATGTATATAGCACTGGGATCCTATGGGGGTAAAAAGCAATGTAGAAAGAAGTTAGAAGTAATGACATGATTTTTCAGAACCTAGGAAAATAATGGTCAATTAAATCTCAGTGGAGGGTGCATATTAGCTTCCTAATTTGTTTTGGACCTATGACTGGAATGTGTCCGCACATACTGTTCAGTCCGGAGCGTTCCTGTGAAAGATCTGTTGGGTAATTTAAAAGCTACAAATGGCATTTCCATCTAAAAATTTTTATTCTGTTGTGTCTCTGCACCAGTTGAGTCTTTGGTAACAGATTTCGTGATCAGGCTAGAAAATTCTCCCTCTCCTACTGATTTTATCATCTTAAACACGAAAATTCCAATTGCTTCTGAGGTTCTTCAGTGGTACTTCCTTTCCACTTAACAAATCATTTTTGATTTCCCATAAATGATATGAGAAATATCTTCCCTACTGCTTCACCTCAGAAGTTTTCAAAATCTTGCACCCATAAAGACTAGAGGATCTAGTGGATTGATAGCATCTCCTAGTATGTGGACTAGATAATCCAACCATGAGCCTTGTTTCTGAGCCTTTCATTCTCTGTCTTATTGACCCAAAAGGTTTTCATCTGCTCCTTGGAGGCAACTGAGAATTCTGATATTTTCTCCATCTGTTTCTTGAAATTTCTCCTGTGAGCACTTGGTATGTTTCCCTGTTCTTTTTAGATGACCCTCTCCTGCTGTTCCCACTGAGTGTCATAAACTCCATGACTACTTCCAAGAAATGTTAAGGTGAGTCGCATTTTATTTATTGTGCTGAGTAACATCATTAACACATTTCAAATTGATCCTTCAAAGAAGTCAGCCTGGAGAGCCTGTTCAGTGGCAACTTCAGGTCAAATATGTAGGTGGGGGACTGCCATTCACCTGAGCACTACACGAACTTGTTATTGAAGTATATTGCCTAAAACGCCTCTCTGGGCTTTGCTGGAGTTGCTGGCATATTCCATGAAGCCGACCAGCTGCTCTTTTTAGAGTCCTTGTCTGAAATGTGAATATAGGATAGTGAAATTGTTGTCCCGCTGGATCATTCATCTGGAAGAGGCAATATTAATAAGGAGCAATAGAGTTCCCATTGAATTGGGACAAAGGTATGTTTATTTTATCAATGTTTTGTTTTCTCATCTTTTGAGTCCAGTGCTGAGCCACTGAGCACAGCCCAACTGAGACTGAGTCTTGCTTTAGAGAACACTTCCAATGGATGCAATGACTGTTGGCAAAAACAATCCCTTCACCTGAGGAAGAATAAAGTAGTAAAAACACCAGAATCAGATAATTCTCTGTGATGCATTAGAGATATGAGGGATGCTGTACGGAACTTCTCAGAAATTGCTTTTTGGTCTTCAAGCTGTCTATGGGGAACAAGGGACAGATTTGGGTTTGTTTTTTTTTTTTAAAAAAAAAAAAGAAAAAAAAAAGGAGTCCTTTTAAAAACCAAATAATAAACTTGTACTAAACCTATTTCTCTTTATGTACTTTTCCATGTGGCTTCACTGTGTTGTGGTTTCCTCTTGATGCTGTTCTCTTTCAACTGTGCATCCACTTTGGGCTGCTTTATGGTCCACTCTTTGGAAGAAGGGGAAGCAGCCTGTACTAGGACTCCCAGCCACAGGAGTCCTGGGCAAGCTGGAAGCCTGGCACACAGGGAGAACGGGAAGAACAAGACCACAGAATGACAGTGTCCCTGGTTACTAGGGAAACACTCCTAAATTGGGGTATTTTTATCTCAATCAGAATATTTGTTTTCATTTGAAATATTTTTATAAGGGGTTTGGATTTTGATTTAAAAATATTTTCAGGGGAAAATTTGTTTTTAAAGTCTTAACTTTTTTTTTTTTAATCAGTCTTTATAGTATACGGATGTGATTTTTAAAAAAAAATATGGTGAGTTACGTCATCACCACCTTTTCATAAACATGTAACTTGTACATAACTTAATAGAAATATAGACATCATTGATGGAGCCAGATGGACTTAGAAAGGTCCACCGGTACAGAATAGGATCAACACCACCTGAATTTCCCCCAACAAATATTTTTTTAACATGCTCATAGAGAGGTTCCCGTTGTGAGGACTGGGAATTCCAGAGTCATCATAGATGATCTTACAGTTTTCCTACCCCTGTGGTTAGTACATTTTCTCTGATATTAATCTAATCTTTGCCATAATTTTAAAGCAGTTAAATACAAATTTTAACTTCACTCTGCAAAGCAATCTTTTGCATATTTGCAGACCATTATGTATCCCCAGCATCTTTCAAATACTGTAATGTCAACATTACTTTCTTGGGCAGAGGTCTATAATCCATGAACTTTCATGCTTACTTCGTTCAGATTTGGTATCTTTCTTGAAGTGTCATTCCCACAGCTCCCATGAATGGTTTTATTCTAGCATGCACATTTCTAATTGCAGAAAGGATCTTACTTTTCAAGCAGTCTCTGCATCATCTTCTTTTAGCTGAACAGATATCTCACTATATCCAAAGCTGTGTGTTTAAACATATTTTACCCTTCATGCCTATATAACAACAATATTTTGACAATGTAATTCGTCAGTAGCATCCTCCTGTTAAGAGCTATCATCTATAATCTGAAGAAGTGATACAAATCTTAAGTACTCATAACCCTCTTGACTTGTTCATCGAAGATGATCTTACGTAGCCTTCACACCTGCCATTTCTATGGCATTTTCTTCCACAGTATCCATTTGATGCTCATTAGGTTTTCAAGTTATTTTCCCAGTTTTTTAACTATGTGTGCAATCGTGTATTCTAAATAGGGTTGTTTATGCCCCATGTGTTTCAGTGAGTATTTTGGTAACAGTACACATGCAGGCGATATATTTGTCCTACACATCTTTGTCCCAGCGTTCTGCAGTTCCTTCCCACTCATGCCTGAAAATTGGAGTACACTGTTTTTTCCCTTTATCTCATCATTGTTGTTGTATTTTTTTACCCTCTAGCATTTTTAGAACATAACATATTTTCATGTAAGTAGTGTTAATTATGTAATAGTAATTTATCTCAGATAAGATCTTTTATTTTTGTTGCAATTTGGCAATTAGAACGCAGAAAATTTCAGGCTTTGAACCCTGCCTTTTATGTCAAGTTGTCTGCCCACAACTGATGAGTATAAGTATCTCATGTGCCTCAGAAAAGGAAGTGAAAAAAGTACCATCTGCAAATTTATTGGGAATTTAAATATCTTGGAGGTATGCCTGAAGGTATAGATCATGGAGTAGTCAAACAGTTGCTCTGTAATAGTGACCACAAAGTACTTCAATTCAACACTCTAAGAACCATTATCAAAGGACATAAAGAATAAAAGCAGATCTCCTGCTTCAGACACATTAGGATAAGACAACTGGCCAGTGTATGATGGGCAGAGAATTGTATGGCAGGGAATCTAAATGAACCTTTTCGATTCATGCATCACAATTTACTAGGGTTCTTTGGAGTCAGCAAGCATATGGATAAGGGAAAGCCTATTCATATAGACTACACAGATGTCTATAAACTATTTATAATGCTTTTGTGGGAACCGAGTAATGATTGGAGAAGAAGACAGGCTATTGCATGAATTAAAATAGATTAAAATATGTAAAATAATAGAGTAAATGGAGTATCTCACAGTGGACTATTACAGGGATCTGTTTTGTCCTCTGATCCAACACGGATTTTATGATTGTTCTTATGTTCTAATTTAGTCAATGCACCATGCACTTGACCCAGGATTCCTGAGTGGATGCTAAGTCTGACTTCATGTCTCCTAAATATGTCGCTTCTGCACCAACTCCTTAAAGGGACTTCACCTAAACAGTTTTTGTTATAAAACTGGAACTAGTGGGCACTAGGTTCTCTAACACTTTGTTAGGAAGGTTCATTTTCTATCAATATTAATTACAACAGACACTTTAGTGTTGGGCACACAAAGAAATTTGATCCAGTGTTCCCTAGATGCCTTACTACAAATGTGGATGCTGATGTTTTATCATCTTTAAGATGCGAATGTTCTATCATCTTTAGGAGATTTTACTACGGTTGCAGAGCAAGCCAGTGCTGCTAGTCTTCCCATGAGAATAGCTGTAGTTGTCTGCTTTATTCTTTTAATCTTATGGAAAACATCTCTTCAGAGAGTCATCTATCTTTCCTCACTCCCTGGGATATCTTAGTGACGGAATTATCACAGTTACAGACCCTAGTTTAGGTATTTTTTCCATGTTGGTGGAACACCTTAAGTCCCATGTTCTCTATGATCTACCATGACACTGTTAGGCTATGGAGGATATTCCTCACTCTGCTGTATCTATCACTGTAAGATTTGCTTTGATTTTTTGTTTTAATTTCCTTATCGAGCCTATCAGCTGGCAAATATACTGTATTGCTTTGAACATCAGAGCAGATTTTTCTAACTAGGTCTACCTGCTGAGCATATGCAGGAGACAGAATAGCAGTTGCCTGGCTTTATTTCATCCTCCTCCTCTGACAAAGCTAAATTAGTTAATGGTCCCTGCCCAACATGACCTTTCAGGCCTTTTAGCTTCCTCTATTCAAACAACTTCTAACCCTCTGAATAAGAAATTTTAGCCCCTTCAAGTCTTCTGAGTGAAGATGATGGAGAGTAATTACCCTAGGTGGGTAGACCCTTGCACATATGTGACTTAAAGGATATCATATATTGCCAAGATCCATACATCTTCTAGACCTCTTCACATATGTAATTTTCTAACCTCGTATATCCATAGATCAGCATTCTTGTGACACTCTAGGCTGTACATCTAAAAAGAAGTGTAACCTAATCAGTGTTGAGTAAAGAAGAGACTGCTGTCTTTTACAATGTGGTAGCGTTAGTGCCCCTGCTGATTTGTAGCAGAGCTCCTTGATGTACAGAAAGTCCTAACGATACAAAGTCCCGATGATCCTCACTTGTATACCCCAGCAAGTGTCAGATCCTGCTCAGCGTGGCAAGGCCATTTTTTTTTGGGGGGAACCTTCATGACTCGAAGACTGGGATGCTTCCCAGGGATACACAGTGCTGAAGGACATGAGGGCCCATTCGGTGACTACTGTAGTGCTGTGAAGAACACACCTATTTGATATGCTTTCCTCATGCAGCCAGATTAAATCAGTTACCAGATTTGGGCTGAGAGAAGAGTATTTCTACAGCAGGTACTAATGTCTATCTCTCTGGTTCCTGTAGTGTTGTCCTCTTCTGCAACACAGTGCATGGTTTACTTCCCAAGAATGCTATGTCCCAAAGCTTGTCTACTGTATCCACCTAAATAAACTGGTCAAATAACAGTTATCAGCATTACTAATCTAACATCACCCACATAGTTCTAGCAACAAATGCCCATGAGTCACAGTGTCCTGTGCCCCTTGCAACTGTCTGTGTCATTAATTTATTCTGTTCTTGTCCTCTTGTATGGTCCAGTCACTGAAGCTTTTGATCTTTGATAACGAAAGTTTAAAACAGGTGTTGAGAGCTGTTTTGTGATTAGAGATGTCTAGGGCTGAGGAGGGAAGGTAAAAGGTGAATATGTATTTCCTTCCTTATTAGCCATTTGTATACAGTAGCAGGGACTATATAGACCTGGCCCTGATGACTCATCTAGGCTGTTCCAATTCTGGTTTTCCTCTCTCTTGAAGGACTGTGGCTCTTCAAAAAAAGGTAAATAACCCTGTTTCATCTGACCCAGAAATACTCATACGAGTCATAATGTTCTAAATGTGCTTGTCAGTGTAAAACTACATGCCAATGTGAAATCCTTCTTTGGGTTTCAAGGTTCTTTCAGAAGAAAGTGTGTTTTAATTCTTCACAAATGTTTTACTTCATCGCTTTTAGAACTGAGAATGAAGGAACCTATATATGATTTTATTAACACAGAGCAAATATATGACTGTTTACTTCTGAACTTGTAACTGAGCAAAGAAATGAAATGAGGAAGAGTGCAGAGATTTAAGCAATTTTGACAAAGACAGGAAAGAAATCAGTGCTTCTAGAGAGTCTCTGTCTCCTAAATTCAATAGTGTCTACTGTACCACCCATAACCCCCACAGAGCAAGACTTTCAGAAGTATTGGAGAGACCACAGAGACTTGAAGTCTTTTATAATTTGTCTTCCTAAGTCAGAGAGTCCCCTTAAACACCTTAAAGTTACTTAGCATAAGGTTATTCTAATTCAGTTAAGCAAAGGAAGCTCAACTTCTAATGAACTCAGCTGGACACAATAGCATAAATAAAACTTGCTCTTCAAACTTAAAGTTCTTTGAAACAAACTCCTTTGTGAGTGGAGGGACAGTAGGAGAGAAGGAGGTAGACCAAACTGAAAAATTGCTGGGAATATGATAATTATATAGGGCCAATAATGAGTTTATCACAAAGAAGAATTGGCTCAAAGCTGTAGGACAGTGATGGCTTTGCCAGGTTTTCTTGATTTTTTGTATCACTATTTTAAAATTTCTCAAAAACAATCTGTTCTATAGAAATAATGTTTTGGGATACTTTAAAATATGTGGTAGTCAGAAAAGCTTCTTAGAGCTCTAAAGGTTCTGATCTTTCCATATCTGGAGAAACACTGACTCTGCAGGTCTCAGGTAAAACCCCCTTTTAAGTATTTTTTGTCAAACAGTATAAACGGACTGTCTAACATGGGCATTAGAAAGTTGGGAGATGCTTAGCTAGATCTGGTAGCCTGGATCTGAACCTTTGGTGACTACAGAAGGTGGGGTAAAGGCAGTGAATGTCACTGTCATAGTCATTCAGAGAGTATTTACGATAGTCCCATAGAATGTGACTCTATTGCCTTGTGCTCCTTTTTGTAAACAAAGCCATGAATACATGGCACCATAACTGGTGTTACTGTAACAATTTTAGCTTTTTTGACAATGAGATGACCTATACTGCACCAGGCTTGCTGGCATCAAACGGGAGAGACCTTTCTGAAAGCGGGGAGAGAGACTTTGCACAAGAGACTGTGGGGTTGATTGACAGGACTTTAAACTAGATTTGAAGGAGGAGGGGGATGTAACTGAGGTTACTAGAGATGCCCCTGAATGTAGTAGCCCAGCACTTGTAGGGCAGTGTGAGAGCATTTTTGAGAACCGGGAGGTCTAGCACCCCTCAAGGATGAAAACTATGTGCTCCACTCCCTCTCTGAAATGCATATACACCAATGCACGTAGCATAGGGAATAAGCAGGAGGAACTGGAGATCTGTGTTTGGTCGCAGGGCCGTGATCTCATTGCAACTACTGAGACATGCTGGGGCAGCTCGCATGACTGGAATGTTGTCATGGATGGCTATGTCCTTTTTAGGAAAGATAAACCAACAAGGCGAGGCAGTGGAGCTGCTCTTTATGTGCAAGAGCAACTGGAATGCATTTTCTCAGGGGCAGATGAAGAAAGTGATGAAAGCTTATGGGTAAAAATTAAAGGTCATGCAAATATAGGCAAAACAGTTGTGGGTGTCTACTCTAGACCACCAAACCAGGAAGAAGCTGGAAGCTGGAAGTACCCTTAAGATCACATGCCGTGGTGCTCATGAATGACTTCAATCACCCTAATATTTGTTGGAAAGGCCACATAGCCAGGCATACTCAGTCTACAAGGCTCTTGCAGTGCCTTGATGACAACTTTCTGATGCAGATGGTGGAAGAGCCAATGAGGAGAGATGTGCTGATGGACCTTGTTTTAACCAACAAAGAAGGTCTGGTCACAGATGTGAAGGTTGGGGGCAGCCTTGGTGGTAGTGATCACAATGTAGTAGAATTTAGTATGATACAAGGAAGAAGCAGGTCAATAAATAGGATTGCAGCCCTGGACTTCAAGAGGGCTAGTTTTTGTCCTCTTCAAAGAACTACTTGGAGGAATCCCTTGGACTAAGATTTTAGAAGGTAGCGGGGCCAAATAGAGCTGGTTAATATTCAGACATTACTTTCTCTAAACTCAAGATAGGTGCATTCTTTTGAGTAAAAAAAAACAAGTAAAGGAGGCAGGAGTCCAGTATAGATGACCAACGAGATGCTTGGAAAACTCATGTGAAAGAAGGAAGTTCACAGTATGTAGAAAAAGGGACTGGTCACTTGGGAGAATTATAGGAATGTTGCCAGAGTATGTAAGGATGCAACAAGGAAGGCCAAGGCCCTCTTGGAAATAACTCTGGCAAAGGCAGTAAAAGAGAACAGGAAGGGCTTCTTCAAATACATCAATGGTAAAAGGAAGAATAGGGAAACTGTGGCCCACTGCTGAATGAGGTGGGAGCCCTGGTGACAGAGGACACACAGAAGACAGAGGTACTGAATGCCTTCTTTGCTTCACTCTTTACTGCTAAGAGCAGCCTTCAGGAATCCCAGTCATTGGAATTAAGAGAGAAAGCCCGGAGGGCGGAAGATTCTCCACTGGTGGATGAGGATTGTGTTAGAAATCACTCAGGTAAACTGAGTACTCACAAATCCATGGACACCGACAGGATGCACCCATGAGTCCTGAGAGAGCTGGCTGATGTTGTTGCTCTACCATTCTCTATCATTTTTTGAAAGATCATGGAGAATGAGAGAGGTGCCTGAGGATTGACAGAAAGCCAACATCACTCCAATCTTCAAAAAGGGCAAGAAGGAAGACTCTGGAAATTACAGGCCAGTCAGCCTCACCTCCATTCCTGGAAAGGTGATGGAACAGCTCATTCTGGAGGTCATCTCTAAGCACATGGAAGAAAAGAAGGTAATCAGGAGTAGCCAGCATGGATTTACCAAAGGGAAGCCATGCTTGACTAATCTGATAGCCTTCTACAATGGTGTGACTGAATGGATAGATGCAGTGAGAGCAGT
>VWZK01021249.1:164306-183038 GCA_013396935.1 Baryphthengus martii | reverse complement strand
AGGGAAGGGAAGGGAAGGGAAGGGAAGGGAAGGGAAGGGAAGGGAAGGGAAGACTTTCAAAACCCACCTGGATATGTTCCTGCATGGCCTGCCCTAGGTGATTCCCCTAGCTGCCCTAGGGGAGCTGGACTTGATGATCTCCAGAGGTCCATTCCAATCCCTACCATTCTGTAATTCTATGATTCTACGAGTTCCTTATCCTGCTGCAGATCTAAAGTTGAATTATGAGTACAAGTAAGCAAGGTGCAAGGCAATACCTGGTGCATCAAGAAATTAGGACTGAATGAGCTACTGGATCACAACAGACCTCAACAATCCCAGGCAACCATATTAACATATGGCATGGTTTTAAGGGTTTATATGTTCCTCTTTCTCCTGTATAGAAACCAACATCCTGGGCCATAAAATATTGTAAGAAACTTCAGAGCAGTAGTAAAAGCTGTGAAAGTGAAACTACAATATATTGCAGGATAAGAGCAAGAAGAGGTAGTCCTGCAAACATCCAAGGTCCTAGTGGTGTCTAGAAACTTGTGTTGGAGAAAATTCACCAATGCTTCTTGGGAAGCAGAGATGGGCAGTGGCAGGGGAACTCAACAGTACCCTTGCCAAAGAAGATCCTTCCACATCCAAATCTGTTTGTCAGCTTGAAATCAGATATGTGCTTGGACACCCTGACTATGCACTAGATTTAGCAATTGGGAAGACAGGGGTACAGGATGTTAGTGATACACTCCGGGCATGAAGCAGAGAGATGAGGAGAACCTGGGTCCTCGATCTTGTGATTTTTCACAATGGTAATTTCAAGACTAAAAGAGAAAAGCTTTGATCACAGAGAGCTACGATTATGCTTACACCTGTGCAGTGATCTGGGTTTTACTGCAAAGATGTTTTTGAGCTCAGATAAAGTCAAACAGAAGGGCTGGAAGCAGTGACAATAGTGTGAAGTACTTTTTTTTTTTTTCTTTTTCCCTTTTACACACACTGTAACTGCTGTACATTGGTGCCATCTACTGCTCACCCTGTGGCTGTCCCTGCCCAGGCCTCTGTGAACTTCATCAGAGCTTTGTATAGCAAAAGGGCAACACAGGTGGGAAAAACTACATTTCTCTGTCGATGCCCTGACATAAGAAGAAAAATTTTAACCATCTGTTGTGATGATAGCAGCACTGATTTAAAGAGAGCTGTTAACCAGCAATACAGCTCACTGGCTTTGGACGTAGGACAGAAACCATGGGTAAGCACCTCTTTAGCCTGAGGGAAACAAGAAGTGGATTCTTTAACTATGACGACATGCTATTGCACAATAATTCTCATCTGATCTTCTAGCAAATAGCAACAGCAGTGAGACAATACCCATGAGAGACAGGGGAGGAAGTGCTTCAGCTTTTGCAGTGCTGGTGGTATATGGCTGCTTCCCTGGTGTCAAAGCAGAGGTTCATGCAGTACCTGTGCCAGAAGCCTAGCGCTAAAGGATAGCCCTCAGCTCGCACCCTGCAGCTGCTGTGATTATCATCATGAGCAGGCAGCTGTGCACCTCTGAAACCCCTCTTTGCATGCCAGGGCTTTTCTGTAGTTTATGTCTCTCTTTTGATGTCATTACAATAACCCACTCGTAAAGTTTTCATGACAACACAAGAAAGACATCGAACCATTGGAATGGGTCCAGAGGAGGGCCATGAGGATGACTGGAGGGCTGGAGCCACTCTGCTATGAGGACAGGCTGAGGGAGTTGGGGCTGTTCAGCCTGGCAAAGAGCAGGCTTCAGGGAGACCTTATAGCAGCCTTCCAGTACCTGAAAGGGGCCTACAAGAAAGCTGGGCTGTTTGCAAGGGCTTGTAGTGACAGGACAAGGGGTAATGGTTTCAAGCTGGAACAGGGTAGGTTTAGACTGGAGGTCAGGAAGAAATTCTTCACAGTAAGAGTGGTGAGACACCGGAACAGGTTGCCCAGGGAGGTTGTGGATGCCCCCTCTTCAGAAGTGCTCAAGGCCAGGTTGGATGGGGCCTTGAGCAACCTGGTCTAGTGAGAGGTGGCCCTGCCTGTGGCAGTTGGGTTGGAACTAGATGATCTTCAATGTCCCTTCCAACCTTAACCATTCCATGAATTTATGAATTCCTTAAGTTACTGTTCACAGCTGCTGTAAAATTAATACACGTAAGGGATGTCTCGATTGGCTGGTCTGAGGTGTACAGAACAGTTCACACTATCACAGTTACCTTGACTGAGGCTACTCCAGAAAACTTTGTGTGCAGAAAAGACAGGAGAACGGTGTTTAAATATAAAGAGGAAAGAGTTTCTGGTTCTACAAACGGTTATGCTATTAGGGGACTAAATAATGCCAAACCAGTTCCTCACATATGTCAGATGTTGGCTTCTTAAGTAGCTGTATAAATTGCGAAACCTCTTTTAATCTAGCACAATTAATCAAATTAAACTTTAGTAATATCTTCATGTATGTTGAGTTGACATGCAGGATCCTTATTAAAAGCCTGTATGCTGCCTCACATTTAGAAGCAGGGGTGTTTTCAGTGAGCAGTGGCATCTGACAAAAAATCACAAAAATATGACAAGGAAAGAGAGAAGCAGAAAGAAATCTTAAAACTTCCCAGGAGAAGAAGGGCCTGACCTAAGCAAATGGAAATTCATCATGATGTGCTTTGTGCCTTGTATCCTCAGAAAGTCCTAAGGAGGAACACTTCATAAAATTAAAGGTCAGTAAATCTAAAATCTGAAAATAAATGTCTTTATGTCACATACTGTTGATGTAATTCACTGGGAGAGAGGGTATGACTGATAGCCAAGTGACTTTGACACTCAGGAGCACACTGTAGCATCCATCTCCTGAGGAACTGCTTGGGCAGGTAATGATGCTTCTTTCAAGTGGGACAACAAGAGGGATCAAGAAAGGGAGCTGATGCCCTTGCCTTGGACAATGGGAATAGGATTAATGTTTCTCTCAATTCCTGGCATTTGTTGTTCTTAAGAACTGTCAAACTGTGCATTATTTACAAGGTCCTTAGCACCACTGTGGACAAGGATTTCATCACATTCAATATACTGTACCTTCTTTGTGAGCACACTATCCTCCTTTTACAGGTAATAGCAGCCAAAATCCTGAGTCCCAGGTTTGTGACCAGCCACCAAGCCATTACCCAAGCCACAGGAGTGGTGCCTGCAGCATTATCAAATGCCATCTTCCCATAGACCTGCCCAGAGAAAAAGGGAGAAGAGTACTGAAAGACAGACACAGTGTTTTTCTGACTCATAGTTCAAGGTGAAGTCTCACTTAATGACAGAGGTCTCCATGTTTGCTTTGTGACAGAAACTGTCTCAAATCTTTACAATGTATGGCTAAAGGCTGACTTCTTTAACCTGTTATTCTGAAGTCTTGCATAATCGTTATGATTACAAGGTAATCTCACAACCAAGACTCCCTTAAGTTCCTATGAAATGCCTGGGTTCAAAAGTATCTGTCTCAGTTTCTCCACTCAATTTCCTTTGCTCCAAATGTGAAGATCAATATTAATCACAGATATCCCAGAGCCAATACTCATCTATGGATTAAAACCTTTTACAGATAAGAATGTATATTTTTGTTTTTAAGGAAACTACCATTTAAAAAAATAAAACACAAATAAAAGGGGTTTCATTCTCCTTTTAAGACAGAAATTCCTTAGAAGTTATGGAAAGCAGCCTTTCTTGATAATTCAGTCTTATACAAATTGAATGTAAGCTCTTTCTGAGAATATGAGAATAAAGAAAGAACATTTTCCCAGAGCTGCAAATCAGTGAAGATTGCCTTTCAGGAGAAGAAACTTGAGTCTTCCACTGAGACCTGATCCTACACATGACTTTCAGGAAGACCAGCCGCGGCCACACACAGACACACTGTCAGAGTCAAACTTTGGCCTTCAGGGGAATGTGATCTGACAAACAGCTGCCTCAGCTGAAAACTTTCTTTGTAGACCCTGGCATCTGGCTGCTTCAGCTGCCAAGCTTGGCCTCTTCCAAGGTGCCACAGGAGACAAGTCACTGCAGCAGGTAGGAAACCAGGAGGACAAAGATCAGAATTTGATGTGTCTGGGAAGTAGGAAATGAGGTTAGCTGGATGTAGGGCACTAATCTGCATGACCTTTATGACTCCCTTTATTTTCTACTCATTTCCTCATGATTTCGTAGTTCTAGATGCATAAATCATGGTAGCAGAAGAAGGGAAAGGTGAAAGAAGGAATGGGAAGGATTGCATTAGGACTTTTAATGTATGTTCACATGTTCAGAAGGTTGGGATAATTTGATCTGGCTTCAAACCAAAGCTCCAAATCCAAGTCCCTTGCTGTGCACAGCAATATTGAAAGTGTCAGCAGAAAGAAGTGAGATGGGGTAAGCAGACGTGCATTTGTGATTTCTGAGCATTAGGCACTGAGGATGGAAATGAAGGTTAACAAGGTGGTGGGTATTGGGGATCTGGTGATTGGATACTCACCTGCGTTTGTCATGGCACGGCAACATTCAGGTCTGTGAGCTGAGCTCCCCACTGGTGCACAGGGGGTTTGTTTGATGTACAGAGCGCCAGCAGTTCAACCCTTTTCCAGGTGAGACCACGCTGAGGCTTTTTCAGATACTGAATAAACCAAGATTTCATTTCAAGAAGTGGGCACTTGAGATCTGAATGGTGAAATGAGGTGAAGGGCAGTTCATGTGGCAACACAATGTGCGACTGCACCATGACAATGAAAACAAGGTATTGGTTTTCCATGGCTTGCCAACTGCTGGCTGTATCGGGAGGGAGGGAAAGATCAAGAAGAGTCACACTTTGAAAGCGGGGTTTCTTACTCCTTCCTCTGAAGTGTCTGGTCCCAATGTGGGACACAGGCTAGGTCACTGGTTTCAGCAAGGACAGCACTTTGTGTTGCCTCTTGGCAATGTGCAAATATCTGTTTTCCAAAAATTTTACATTATTCTTTGCTGAACAATCAGTTTTGCATATAATTGACTGAACTGTTTTGTTCAAAACTTGGCTCCTACTTAGACCTCAGTGAGAAGGAAAAGAAATTGCTTGAGTTTAAATACTCCCCTGTTTATAATCCAAACACTGCAGCATGGAGCTATTGCGTGAGATCTGGGAAGTGAACCTGACTACAAGCCAGCTTCTCACAAATGTGAAACAAATGTCAACCTTGCATTATTTGAGACGAAACATAAAGGAAACAACTACAGTGGTAATTCACTTTTTAACCTATCTCATGGACACATGAAAATGATGGTGGTATTCCTAGTAATGCAGAAGAGTGTCTTTACCACTAATATTTCAGCTTACGGGTCTTTAGCAAAAATCTTTTATATCCAGTATACATAGTTATTGACAGGAACTATTAAAGATTAAGCAGTACCTTTTAAAATCTACCACGAGATGGCAGAGTTGGACTTTGAACAAATACATTTTGCATAAACTAATGACTGAAACTTTGTGCTATAAAAATGGCTTTGTGTCCTGTAGAGATCAAACAAAAAAAGAAACAGTCATTAAAGAAACATCTTCCCATGACACGGAATTGCACATCTATATAAAACCAATAGTAGTAAACAAACTACCCAGCTCTGTCTACACCTAAAGTCAGACACCAAAATGTGAGCTCCCTTCTGAACATCCCTGGCCACAGTGGAGGGAATTACCTGGATCATGATGTGTAAAAGAATTGAGAGTGATTTTGTGGTACCTCTATTTTTTTCCCAGGTCAGCCACAAGCAGCTGCAAGCTGATTTCCACAGGTGCCAGAAATACAAAATGGCCACTGCAAACAGCCAGTGTTACCATTAAACTTCCATAAAAACGTTTACCAGAAAGAAAAAGCTGCACAATGCTTGGAAAGTGCTTACACTTACAGATTGTCCCTGCTAAGCAGTCCTCTCCAAAAAGATATCTTCCTACTGCTACAGTGGCATCTCCCACCCAAGAAAGTTTCTGTCTTGAGGGATATCTTGAGAATCAGATTTCCTATGCTTCAAAATGGTCGTATCATCCTCTGGATGCTAATAACCAACACGTACACTGGGTCTCTGATGTTTCTGCATGCTAAAATAAGGTAGGGAAGGGGGCTGTGTAACTTCACTGTTAGAAAGAAGTCAGCAACATGTGCCCAGGTATCTGGAAGATCAATATTCCTTGGCTGCTGACAGCAGAACGATACAGACTCCTATGGAGAAATCTGGCTCTGTCTGCACACCTTAGGACTGCTCTGAAACCACGTGCAGTCTCCCTTAGTTGTGCCAAAGTTTGGTTTTGGGTAGCTAGATGATAACTTAGGCCATGTTCAGTTGTCACATCGATGGAATGGGATATGATGACTTCTAATAAACTTCTGGCTAGTTATACTGTAAACATACAAGTGCACACACACAAATTATATTTTGAACATCTTATATGGTATAAATAAACGTTATACATAGGTGCTATAAATTCCTGGCCAGACACATTGCCCTTCGGCAATTAAAATGCCCACCTAGAGTCACTGACAGAGAGCCTTGCCTGTGCATCTCTCACCTTTCTAAAATGACTCATTTCACTCTTTCCAGATTTTGCGAAATTTTTTTAGTACTTCGAGACCGGTCGAGGTGCGATTTTCGCTTTTCCACTAGATGGCAGATTGTCATAATTGAAATCCTTTCTGGTCCATTAACGAACACCGTCTACTTGCCATCTTTGTAGTTGAACTGTATCATGTACAAAGAAAACCAGAATGGATATGGTGATACATTCTTCACCAATTTGTTTTAAATTCAACAAGGTCATTTGCTTATTAATAGAGCTTATTATACATCAGTCTGACATGTCAGTACATATGCAATAGGAAACTTGGTTCATGGGAACATCAGATGTACATGCACTTTGCAGCTCCATAGCACCTGCGTAGCTACTTTGGGGCTCTTCAGAAAGGAGTCATAGAATCATAGAATGGCTTAGGCTGGAAGGGACCTTAGAGATCATTTAATCCAACCTCCATGTCAGGGGCAGGGGCACCTCTCAACTAGACAAGGTTGCTCAAGGCCTCATCCATCCTGGCCTTGAACACCTCCAAGGAGGGGGCATCCGCAACCCCTCTGGGCAATCTATTCCAGAGTCTCGCCACCCTCATACTGAAGAACTTTTTCCTAAGATCCAGTCTAAATCCATTTCCCCACAGTTTAAAACCATTTCCCCTTGTCATATTGCTGGACACTCTTGTGAAGAGTCCCTCTTCAGCCTTCCTGTAAGTTCCCTTCAGGTAGGCAGTTATAAGGTCCCCCCGGAGCGTCCTCTTCTCCAAGCTGAACAATCCCAGCTCCCTCAGCCTATCCTCGTAGCAGAGGTCCTTCAGCCAAACCACCAGAGGTGTTGGCCAAACCACTCTTGTAGAGATCTAGGACGTGTGGTGTGCGTCTGTGATTTCTGGACACAGGGCACCACAAAAAGTTCAGCACTATGACACAAAACAATCTTTTTCCTCTCTGAACCCTAAAGGAATTTAACATACTTTCTAAGAACTGTTAGCTCAGCTGCTTGTGTATTGCAGTTTCAGTGCCCTTTCCTTTAAAAGTGGTGAATTCCCTTCACTAGAGCAGGTTAAGGTCTTTAAAAAGTCCCATCAATAAAATGTGCAGTCCTGATGCTCCTACATTTGCATGAGGTTCTCCAGCTTCCAATTCTGTCTTCAAAATTCAAAGCAAAGTCCACTATAGCTACCAGATTTTTCCTGTTCCACTCAAACCTATAAATTGTTACAGACCCCTGGAAAGATGATCTTAAGTCACAGAATCATTCAGCTGAGTCAGTTTCTCTCCTCTGGAATTTGTTATTTATAGCAAATTCTTCCGGGGATGAGCTTGTGTTAGTGTCATTTAATGTACTTTTTCCTGCTTTATTTTGGTGTAAGAAAGATCACGGTCAGTGGCGTGGATTTCTCCCCTACCAGTAAGTAAGTTTTCTACAGTGCTCTCCTGACTCCGCAATCAGTGCTAAGGAAGTAGCTTAGTTGTTTAAGCATCAAAGTCTCTCCAGTTAAAACCACAGAGCAAAAGACTTCACATGCCCAGCTCTAACAGTTACGGGTATTCGAGCTCCATTAGTCAGGAAGCAGTCACTGGCACTTGAAATTTCACTTCTGAAGAACATGAGTGAGCTTTGCATACAAAGGCAAATAACAAATTACTCTTCTGGAGGTGTCAGCTTTGTCATGTGCTGTTGCCTCAGCAATGGGGGCCTTTTAACAGCCCCAGAGAGGTGTGATGTACTCACACCTACCTGTATCTGTTTTCCTAAGTCTAGTGCAAGTCTTTCAAACTTTCATTTGGGAAGATCAGTGCTTCCTCTTGGGTTTTCAAAGGCATGGAGCAATCTCCCAATTTCCTGTTATCTATGTAAGGGATTTGGCATCTTGCAGTGCTAATTGGAGCTTGTTACAGCTGGACTGGTCTGTCTGACTGTGGCAGCATCAAGCACACAAAGGTCATCGAACCTCTTTATTTTTTGTAAATAATGCCTGGAGCTGGCCATGTCCCGGAAGGTGGTGATGTCACTTCTTCACACATCTAATCCTGTCATTGTGGATTAGAACTGATTGTCCTTGCTCATTGCAGGGAGGTTGGACTAGACGACCTTCAGAGGTCCCTTCCAACCCAAACCATTCTATGATTCTATGATTCCATAACAATCAAGACAATCCTGCTGCCCCATATTACTGGGAACTTCCTTACCCCTGCTACCGTATCTTTTCTTTGCATTTTTGTAGCTGGCAAGCTGGCAAAATAATTCTCTGGGTGTGTTTGTTTGTTTCCCTGCCCCACAATCCTGCTTGTTTGTTAAAGTAAAAGGCGGATTTTCAGATCCATCTCTCAGGGAGGGTTTCGCTCTTCAGACAGCTGTACACGTCCAGCGAATACAGCTATGCGGAAATACTTCATTTCCCCAGACATAGCCATTCCTTCAGGCTCCCAGCCTACTTCAAGCCTATTCCCATTTGTGTTCATCTGTAATTTCCTGCAAAAGTCTTTTGTTGCCAAATATTGTTTTCATTACACACAAACAGAATATCCCAAGAAACTACCTGAATTGATCTAAAGGAAATCTGAAGACTTGTGGCAATGAAAAGACCGGTTATACAGCAGTGATAGGTTTCCTGTGCATAAAAAGCCTGTGACTCAAAGTCCAGTACTTCATAGACTGCAGAAGAGGGATCTTTATATCATTTCCAGCTCACTAATAGTGTTGCCAATTGTCATGATCTTATCATGAGTCTTATGATACCCTTCTTAAAATCTTTGTTTCTGAACTCATGCAATTACATGAGAATCGTTCTCTTTTTCATTTTTTTTTTTCAACATTCTTTTCTTAGCAGCCAGTTTCTAGCCCTGCTGCTTTCAGAGGGGGTGAGAGGATGAGAGACGAAAGCGTGGATGATGAAAAGAAGTAAAAAAAAAAAAAAATAAATAGAAAAAGCTTTAAAACATGACTGGGATTTTTCCTGAAGACTCAAAAAATCCAAGAAAGCAAACTAAAAGGGGTACAAAGATATTACTGTTTATTCATTTATTTTTAATTTTGTGGGGGTTTTTTAGCCAATCTCATGCTCAACTCATGGTAACACTATTTTGATAGACCTAATACATATGTGTATCACTGGAAGTCCTGTTGTGGCATTTATTTTTAGAAAAGCTATTTTAGCTTATTTGGCACATTCTTTATAGCTCCATCTACCTTAGACTCATGGGCCAAGATCCTTCACTGGAGCAAATTAGAGCAAGACGAATGATTTAAACCATCTGGAGAGCTAGCCCATGGTGCAGTCACCTGGCTTTACTGGCAAAAGGATACAAAATACAGTGTCAATAATATATATTTTTTTAAACACCATAAAATGCGCCTAATAAAATCTTTCATCATTCTGGAGCAGATGTATATACAGAGAATACAAGATGGAAAGATTCAGAGGATTTTCTTGCTGCTTGTCTGAGAGCATCCTCATAGTTCACTCAGTCAGACCTGCCTCTCACAGGTTTCATGCACTTCCCAGGCACCGTGCCACAACTGAGCTGCTGCTTAAGTGTGTTTATGCTGGGTGCTGTGAAATCATCTTCACATGTATGATTTCCCTGTTACCTACTGTGCTTCTTTTTCTTCACAACATTTTACCCACTGCAGGGATGCCATGCAGCTTACTATGCATGAAGGAGTCCCTCGGATAAAAGCCAACACTCAAATCTCTTTGTGCTGGCCTCTCAAAAGTCCTCTGAGGTCAGACAAGGTCTGTGCCACTTGGATACTTCAACGACCACAGAGGAGCAGCAGGAAGCAGTCTTGGTGACTCAGTTGATGGCCATCCTCTTGCTGGTTCAGCACTGAGACGTTGTCCCAGCATGACATGAAAAGGCAATGTTTGCTTGGACATGCTTCAGATGAAGTGCAAGGTAGTGACTCTTACCACTTTGCTTCCAGAAGATATTACAAACCTTTTCTGTAGAAACAAAAATTGGAGTAATCTTTCTGGAGACTGAAGAGATCAGAGAAATGTGATTACTAATTCAAATCTAGGGAAATCTTCCTCTAGATGTTCTGCAATGAGAGTCCTGACAGCATCATGCAAAGTTGCTCAATGTCATTAAACCATTCCACTTGCTGGCTGTGCCTCATGAGGCTGAGTTCCCCTTGCTGAGCTGTTACCAGTGTTAATTAGAGTTGTTTGGAGCTACTCTTTGACTTTGACGGTATTGTCGACACTGCACTAGAAGCATGTGAGACTCTCTGCTATTATTCAGTAAATCCAGTGACAATCACCAGAGAAAATTAAACATCAATGCTCTCAGCCTCAGCAGTACCTTCTGCACAACTATCTCAAGTCACTTCATGGAAGCTGTGTTTTGCAGCTCACAACAACTCTCTTCAAAAGTAGCTGTGGAAAAGAGACCATAATTCAGTTGCAAACTGTGCAATGCTGTGAACCACGTTGTGGCTGCAGCATTTTGCTCCCAGAAAAGCGTTGTAGCTAGGATGGTCCATTTTCGAGGCCTGTACCTGCGCAAGACCCAGGGCTCAGCATGTTCTTCTGACCTGCAGATTTTGTTCGTTGTGGGCTTTCCTGTGTTTCAGTCTGTGTTACTCCTGGATTGACTTACTCTCCTACAATAAATTTAGTGCTTACTACTGTTTGCAGAGTATATATACACTGTCTCATGTAATATCACCCTTTTCTTTGTTCTTTTTTTTCCCTTGACTCATCCAGAACCTGATTAAACAACTTTTTCCTGGCAGAAGAGCTGGAGAGAATAGGTATTGGCCAAAGCAACACTGGAAAGCAACACAGAGGAGGGCTGTGCGTAATATCCCTGGGAGGGTCAGGGACTCTACATAGGCTGATGGAAAGCACTGTAATTCTCTGTAGACTCACTCTCTTTTCACAATCTTCAAAGGTGGCACAAGCTTCAGATGGTAACAGTGGTGTTCTCTGAAAGATGAGGAAAAGGCTGGGCAAGCACAATCACACAGAATCACAGAATGTTAGGGGTTGGAAGGGACCTCGAAAGATCGTCTAGTCCAACTCCCCTGCCAGAGCAGGATCACCTAGATTAAGTCGCATAGAAACAGATTCAGGTGGGTTTTGAATGTCTTCAGAGAAGGAGACTCCACAACCTCTCTGGGCAGCCTGTTCCAGGATTCATCACCCTAACTGTAAAAAAGCCTTTCCTTATGTTTACCTGGAACCTCCTGTGCTCCAGTTTGCACCCATTGTCCCTTGTCCTATCATTGGATGGCACGGAGAAGAGCCTGTCTCTGTCCTGACACTCACCCTTTACATATTTATAATATTCATGTCTCCTCAGAGTATGCCTGATTTCCTTTACCACTAATATTCTTTCGTCATCAGAAGGGGAAAATGTAATTTAGTGACATAACAAAATGTTTGCTGCATTAATATGTTCATGTCAGAATATTGCACATTTTTCAGGCAAGTTGTGGGAGGTATGTTGAGAGAAGTCTCAGGATGGGGCAAACTGCTGGGCTGCACTAGGATCCCGTGAGTTACGAGCCCTGTTCTGCTTAAGGGTACTGTGGTTGAATGACAGAAGGAATTTAAACAGTATGCTCTCTGATATTTGGAATTTGTTAATAAGCCAGTACTACTGGGCTGTATTCAGTATTTGTCAGCATCTAAAGATGATCTTTGCAGAGAGGAACATTGTTATTTACATTGATTGCAATCCACATGGTCAGTACAGAGGTGTTCACACTCAAAGCTCAGCTCCCTTTGGGGCTGCCTGGGCAGCTGCAGGGAAAGCACAGCTTCTCCAAAGGGGGATTCACAGCAAAACCCCAACTTACGTGCTCTGACAAGACCCGTGCATAAGTCTCTCCCTCTGCATTAATACATAGGAAATCAAGAGCAATATCTTCCTAGATTAAATACTCAACAGAGACAGCAGGATTCAGGCTCTGTTTTGGAAATATTTGGGATTTTTCTTGAAGAAAGGAATTATATTAGTGTTATAGAGCTACCTCTCTGTACACAGTCTCCTGAAAACAAATAACACAGAGAAGTGCTTTAGTTCTGTGGAAAGGTTTGATGCTGTGCATTTCAATGGAAGTAGCTTTTGTCTCTGTGGATGTGTAACTTTATAGCATCGGTTCCCTAAGTACATGTAAACCATATTCTGACAATAAACAATTTCTTGAGTAATCAATATGCATATTTATTGGTAAAACATCTGCACACAGTCATCTGTCAAATGTTCTACATGTTACCCATTTTCAAATGAGTAGAATAAAATAACTGCATTAGACTGCAGTATATTGGTAAAACACACCTATTTTCTTATCTCAAGAGGAAGTTCTGCACCTCACTAGTGACTGTGGTTCATAACACAAAACCATACTGAACAGAGTATAAAATCTTGCCACGGTGGCAGTTTGGGCTGTATTTCCTTCATGAGGAGCTCTGAGCAACACAGGAAGTTCAGCAAAGAATCTAGAGAAAATGGGTATCCAAGCATTAATCATTCATTACAATGTTTCAGAAAAGAAATCTCAGTGAAAACAAAAGCAGGAAACTCAACTATTCTGAGTAGCACTTTAAAGTTGCATTGGTTTCAGCTACCAGGTATTTGCACTATCAATCAAAATACATTTATTTATCAGTTGAATCATATATTAAAACTCCAGGCTATGCAGAATAAGAGGCAGAAGAGAAATAATGAATGTATACATATAAAAATACTGAAGCCCACACTTTCTGGAAATAATACATAAATGTCATTTGCTGACAGAAAAACAGATTGTTGTAAAAGGAACTCCAGAAATGACCTGATATCAGAATCACAATTTCCTGTGTCACAGGTTAGTGAGAAATTGCTTCTTTACAGCCTAACAATTCAAGGAATAATGACCTAATATTGTTCCACTGTGATTTGGGGCCAAGAGATATATTTTTGCAGGTAGCTACAAATAAGAATAAACCTTGCAAAGAACTGCAATGCATAAATCCCAAAGCACACCAGAGAATTCACCAGTTTTGACATAAGCAATCTGTAAACAATATAACCAATTCGAAATATATTAGGTATGATTGCAAACATTACTTGTCTTTTCAGCAAAACCCAGGCCGGACCTCTGTGGGCACTATATAGGAGGGCTATTATTTAGGGATTTGGAGTCCTTTTGATTCCAGATGTTGATGCCACTCATTTCTTCAACAAATGTAATGAAAATTCACATTGGCTTGATAGAGTTTTCCGTCACTTCATGCTGTTCAGCTAATTTATCATCCTAAGATTTTAGTCAAGATTTGCAGTAAAGGATTGGTACTTTGGATGCTTGACTTGAGATAATTCACAGACATCTGATTTTCAAAGAAGATAAGCTACCTCTGAAAATTTGCGTATGGAAAATTAAGAGCCCTTTTCAACACTCTTAGCATTTATACAACTTTGGCTGTCGTTCTGCAACCCTTGGAGATGTTATCTTGAGAGAGGGGCCCCCAGTACACAAGAACTCAGATGTCATATTCTTGTTTCTAATCTTTATATTCCTTTACAGCTTTCTACAACTAGGACTAGTGCAACAGTCCATACTTTTGCTGAAAAGTCATCTAGAAGATTTGTAATTCCTCCAAAAGACTTAGGAAAAGTGACTTACAAAAGCAAATACAGTGAGATGTTTTCAGACACTTTATATACCCTGAAAGTCAGGGCAGCAGAAAGAAGACTAGGCTCTGATAAAGAATTTCTTCTTGACACAGCACTATCTGAGTTTCGGTCAAGGAATTGGGATTTCCTTTCCAGCTTTATCAGGGACTCTTTATCTGGCCTTGGATTTTATAAGTGTTAGATATCCTAATTGATACTTATAGAACCATAAAGGTTAAATGGATAAAGTTTTTTTGGCTGATGGAAAGAACAAACTTTTAGTTGAATCACTGGCCCCTGTAGATAATGTTTCAACAGTCTGACATCGGGGCAAATCAGTGCAAATTATTCATCAGCATATATACACTGATACACAGCATGTACACGCAATATAGTATAACATGTAAAGCACCAGATTATACATTTTGTATTGACAGGAATTTCTGTTTTTCTGCAAAACCCAACAAATTTTCTCTTCCTGGAACAAATGGAAAGTCTTCTCCTTAGTTTTCCCTCATGAAATACAAATACAGCTTCCAACAAATGTCATCAATTTCATATCTATGGCTGAGTTTTGCTTTCTGTACATTGTCAGCTCCAGTTTGCAGCTTTTCACACAGTGCCACATACAGTTATCCCAGTTACTTTTATGTGCTTCCCACTCTCTGCTCTCCTCTCCTCCCTCTAAAGAGACAATAGACTTGGAGTAACCCAATCAACTCTGAGCAAGAAAATTGTTATCTGAGAGAGATTTTTACCATGAGAGGCATGGATCCAGACCCAGCTTTTTATGTTAAATTTTCTGTAGTTTGGGAACTTCGAGTTCCTACGCTTAGAGCAAAATATGCATTCTGTTTCAGATCCGAATGGAGAAGGGACCTCTTACTGTTTGAGGGTCTGGTAAGAGAAGCCACAAGCGTGACACTTGTTGAAAACTGTCACACATGACTGGCAATGCGCATTTTGAAGAAGCTTCTGACCTGTCAAGACAGATAATGGATGGCATGTGTATTCCTAGTTCATGGCGAATGCATTTTCAAATGGTTTCCTTATCATTTTACATGCAGTAATTTCAGTGTATGTAGTCATATGAATAAGGTCTTGTTTTAGTAGGACATTCAATTTGTGTTTAAAGTTGAGTAAGAACTTGCATGCTCTCTGATATGAAAGGCAGTCTTCCAGGCCAGTTTTGCAGTAAATGAAAGTACCACTTCATTTGCTGATGTAGCATGGAAGAAACCATTCATAATCACAGAAAAACCTTAGCAAAGTTTGTGGCACTAGCTCAATATTCATGATCTAATATTGACTAAATTTGGCAAGAATGGATCCTTCCAGTGAGAGAAAAAAAAAATATTAGGAAATTGGCATTGAAGTTAAACTTTGGATGTACTTCAGAGAAAGGAAAAATAAAATAAGGCTTAATCAAAATGCAGTATGCAGGAAGACGGGTCCTGCCTTCAAGCAACTTACCACTGAAGCTTAAACAAGAGACGACACATACATGGAGGCAGATAGGAATCAGAACTGCATATCATCTCGATGAGCATTGTCTCATTGTCTACCCACAGTTAACGATTTGCCCCAGGTAAGAGGGCTACTTTAAAAAAAAAAGGGAATGTATTGTGCCAAAAAATATTCCCCATTCTCCTAGCAAATTCTGATCTAGCATTGCACGTGGCATAGTTAATTTATTTATATTCTATAGATACAAGGTGCATTTAGACTTGGTGCAACATCATTGATGCCAGAGCTGGTACAGCTGTTTGAATCAGGGCAGAACTAACCATGTACTACTTCCCACTTGGACATAAACCAGACATCATAAACATAAGAGTTCCCTGAAACATGATTTTAGGCCTCTATCTCCTAGTGATCATCCCACATATAATTATTTTCTTCACTCTAAAAGAGAAACATATTTAAATGTGAATATTTTGTGTTACCTTCTGCCCATGAGTACCCTTTGGAATACTCAAATGGGCCTTTTAATTTATTGTGAAGATCTCTGAAGATTTATAGAAATAAATCCTATAAGACATGAACAGAACAGAATGAAGCATCCTTCATTGGTTTTTCAACTATTTTCTTTAATAAAACATCACCGTCCTCTTTTAAAACCATATCAAACATTTTAAAAGCCACATTTGTGCATTTTGAGATGAGTCTAACTTCCTCTGTGGTTAATCAGATTGGTTCCATTGACCTAACAGAAGTGGGACAGATCCCAGATTAGCAATCCTGGACCTGATGGTATGCCAATCTTTGTGAAAGCCTTTTTTTTAAAAAAAAAAAAGTGATTAAAAAATGATCTTTCTTTAGTCCAGAACATTTTTTAATGTATACTCTATATCCACATACTCATGCTACAGCGTCATAGTAAGTGCACTTTGCCATATAACTTTATATCCCTACTTGGTTTCATCCCTGTCAAGTTGTTCAAGAGCAGGAGGGAAGACCAGAGGCAAGAGCTGCACTTTAATCCCTTGTTCATATTTTGTTTCTTTTATATATTCCAAATATCAGTCATTCTGTCATCTATTTAATCTTGGATACCTATGGAAGATTAAGAGTAGTAGCAGAAGGAAGGATGGATGAGCTACAGCAGTCAGATAGTGTAGAAACTGACTCAAAGTTCTCAAAAAACTCCAGCCGTCACCAGCCACCATCCTTCTGACAAAAGGACAAGTTTCCTTTCAGGCTTAAAAACCACCACCTTCTGAAGGATCGATGTGTATGAATTCTAGAAAGGAAAATTGTCCTTCTTAATCACATAACTGCTCTGAAGTAATCCTTTAATTCTTCCTTCTTTTGATTTAAAAAAATATTCTTGGTCAACAGTCTTGGACGTACACATGTTTGTAACTATGCAGCAAGAATTTAGAACATATCTAACGTTAATTTTTTGCCAGTTCTTCTTGGTACATCCAAAATCCTCTTATTCTAACCCACCTCCCAAGCTGCCAGGTCATCTTCCCCCAGCAAAATAACCTGAGAATACAAGTGTGCTTTGTTTTCTGGAGATCAAAGACCTGGTTTGTTCCTACTTTGATAACCAAAGCCACTCTTTCCATTGTTGTAGTGCTCTTCAGTGGTAGGTGCCGTGAAACTCCTCTCAGCACAAAATTATTCACTTGCACGGGGTAAGGTTACACTGCTGTGCCAGCACTGGTTGTATGCCTACCATGGGGAATGTGTTTGGATGAGATTGTAGGTGCATGCTAGTGCTAGTCTTTGACTCCCAAATAAGTTGCAATGTTGGTGGCTGGCAAAATAACCTGTTGCCTCGCAGTCCTCTCCAAGCTATCTGAATGGGATTTCGGGGTGCAAGGGGAGCAAGTTATCACCCTCAAATATCAGTCTTCTAATACCATCAAAAAAAAAAATTAAAAAAAATGCAAACTTTCAGACAGAAGGCACCCAAAATGGTGGCAGGTTTTTAAGATTATAATTGTAGTATCAAGCCTGGAGTCCAGGCTTGCAAAGGCTAGAAGAGGAAAGCTTCTGAGCGGTATAAAGATCATTTTCTACTTGCAGACCTGGGCTGTGTGGGGCAAATCTGCTGGCAAATGTAAACACTGCCCAAGGGACTGTAAGTGAAGCTGGGGGCTAATGTGGCATGTGGTTGCCATGGTAATGGCCATAGTCCTGTTGGAGTCAGATACCCTGATGATATGGCAAATTTCAGCTTGCTCTTGAGTACAGCCCAGTTGCCCTCTCCACCAGCATCTGGTTGCGTTTTAAACTTTTGATAAATAGCCAAAAAAACGCACAACAAAACAAGTAACAAGCCCAGTCTGCTCAAAGTCCAAGTTAAAACTGCTGCATTTCGCATTGATATTACTGTTAGTGCATCGGATTAGTGCAAAAGTGAAGATATTTGGGATGGAAGGGGAGCACTTTTTAGACATTCTTTTTTCCTCTCCTCGTAGTTTCGGTCCCAGGCCACAAGTATTAAAATAGATTATCATGCTCCAGTGAGGTTTGTTACCGAGTTTAGGGAACAATCTTTAACGAACACTTCTCCAATCGAAGATGTTTCCGAAGGCTAAAGTCGCCTGTATGCTAGGCTGGCTCCCTACCGGGCTACAGCCACAGCCCGAGCCACGGTTGCCGAGATGCTTCGCCGAGCTTTGCTGCCTCCGGGCCCGCCGGGGTAGGGGCTTGAAAAGAGCGCAAACTCACGGGATAGAAGGGGGAAACTGCACCAAAGTTGGAGGAAAATCACAGGCCAGCTCCACCCCCGCCTCTGAGCGAATGAATTTACACAAGGCCAAACTTTTGTTTGGGAGAAGAGGAGGGCTACTTTCCTCGAAGAAGGGGGATTTTTGTGGGTTTATTGCAGATGTCCTCCAGCTGAGCAGGGAGGGGCTGCCGGCGGCCCCGCTAGCGAGCGGCACGGCGGGGCCAGGATAGGGGAGCGGAGGATCCGACTCTGGCTGTGAGAAAGCCCCGCACCCAAAATCGTGCGGTTGGCCGAGGCGAGGGAGTGACCTGAGATGAATAGACGACGGGGGGAAGGAGAGAGAGGATCAGGAGCGGTCCGTTGCTCCCGCGCTGCAAGGGTAGGATGGTTTTGATTTT
>VWZK01021249.1:118985-163638 GCA_013396935.1 Baryphthengus martii | reverse complement strand
AAACTAAAAAAAAAAAAAAAAAAAAAAAAAAGCGGGGGCGAAGGGGAAGAAAACAGACCTACGGCCAGTTTTCTTGTGTCACGGCTTGAAAGCACTCCAGCGTCTTCCTTGCAGGCTGCTCAACTTCNCCCCCCGCTTTTGTCGGAGGTGCCCTGCGCCGGGATGGGGTGAGGGAGGGTATAAATTTTGTGAGAGGCTCTCTTCGTAGCGGGTGCCCGGAGGGTGTCCTGTCCCACGTGTGTGACCCCTGCTCTGCAGGTGAGGGGGGCGGATGCGGCCGTGAGTGTGTGTCTGGTGTGTGCCTCTCACCCCCCGCCCCGGCCCAGACCCCGCCGGGACCGGGCTTTGGGCCAGGCCTCCACGGCCGTTGTTTTTACCGGGGTTTGCGGTGACAGTCCCAGCTTCGAGCCGCTGCCTTGCCCCGGGTCCCGGCGGACACCCGGGGTGCGCAAAGTGAATTTGCCTTTTTAAAAATTTATTTATTTATTAAAAAGCCCCACTCCTCCTTGTTACAGCCTCTCTCCCTTCGGGAGGGACAATCTTTCGGCAAGTATATTTGCTGAGGAATTTAAAAAATTCCCTGCTGCAACTTGATCCCTGTGTGATGAGGAGCGGTTTGGAAAGACCCGGACTCCAATCCTATTAAGGACTTAAGAGTTGAGAGTTTTTTCCTCGGACTCGGTGGCTTTAAAACAATCAGGGAGGAGGGGAGAGAGATCAGCTCTTCTAGATGCCTTTTTTTGTCTAAAGTGATTGCCATTATTTCCTGAGAAACCTGACTTTTCCAGTGCAGAGGCTGAGGATGGTTTATCAGCGGTCCTGAGCTGGCCCTACTGCCGACTTTTGCGACGGTTACGGGATTTTTAAACATATATATATACGATTTTTATTTTGCTGACCTGCAGCCTGGGCTTCAAAATTTCGCGGGACGGGGCCTCGCCTCTGCGCGGGCGCGGTAGCGATGCGCGGTGCTCGCAAAGCCTCGCCCCCTCTGCGGGGCCGTGCCCAGCTCTCCCGGGTGAGCCGGGGTCGGGGCCCGGCTTGGCCTCCCGGAACGTGCCCGCGGATGAGCAAACGTTCAGACGTGGGTGTTACCGGGGCTGAGCTGGCAAAACTTGTGCCGTTCTATAAATGCCCTCGTATTTCATACAGCTCCAGATGCTGGAAACCTGTGTGCCCACTTTCGTGCTTATAGAAATTGGCATTTTATTGGTATGTCATATTTTTATTTTTACAGCCTCAGATAAAGGGACTAGTTGTAAAGCTTTGTCCAGCCCCAGTCAATGTCCTTCACTTTTTAATTTAATTTTACACTTTTTTTGCAACTGAGGCTCTAGGGATGTACAAGAATTTAAAAGTAAGCATGTCACTAGCATGTTGCATAAAACAGTATTTAAGCAATTATTGTATTGGCATGCATTGTGGAGTTGGTGACAAGAACATAAAGGAAATAAGCCATGAAATTCAAAATAGACAGAAGTGGAATAGACTGATTTGGTATAAGACTTGCTGATTTGATCTGTTTGTTCTAGCTACTTTGCTTAAAAAAAAAACAAACGGTTTGGTTTTTTTCAGTTCTAAATCTAACTTTTTTTGCTAGAAAAGAAATTACCTTCACCTGGAAAAGAGAGTCCTGATAAATAATTGTTTATGCGTCTGGGATGTTTGAAATGCATGGTAATTGCTGCATACAGTTGGTGAATTAGTTTGGTTCAACTTTTCTCATGGGCAGATACGATAATTTGTATTTTGGCTGAAACTTCAGGAAATGTCGACACCTGTCAAACTTGAATTGCAATTAAAATGTCATATTGAACATTATTGCAAAACTGACATCTTTTAAGAAGTGAATGAAATTCATTATGGATTTTCCACTGTAAACAACTCTTGGAAAGTTGTCATTTGATTGAAAATATGACCTATCTGTAGCGCTGAAAAGTGCCTGATCCACTAAAGGGTACGTGTATATCCAAGCTTCTGGTGTATGTTTGTGAAAGCGGTGATTTTTAAAGCAAGGGGAGGTAAGATTCACTTGATTTTGAATGTTGTTATTACTTAAAGTATGTGACTTTGAAGTGCCCAGAAATGCAACTGCTGTTCTTCAAAGAAAAACAGATCTCAAGGACTGTTTTCAACTTTCTTTCAGTGTCTCTTTTTTTCAATGTGTCAAAGGGGATGTATACAGATGGACAAATACTGTTGGTGTTAGGTCATTCATTCAGAGGAAAATAGGAGCTTTAGAAGAATTTGAACCAGATGCATATGGCAGTATAAATCTAGTTAATTTCATTGAAGGTGCTCCAGTTTATACTCGTATAAAAGAAATCAGAATTTTACCTCAAGATATACACTAGACATCAGCCTGCATTCCCTAATGTGGCACTGAACACTGAAGTCACACTTAGAAAATTCTGACAGGCTTTTTGTGACACCTGTATAATGATCAGGATTTTTGGCATTGTTTTGAAAACTAGTTTAAACTTTTATGGCAAAGAACCATTTTTGACTATGATCTCTGTGATTCTAACAATCTTAAGGGTTTATACCACAACTTCGCCTTCAGTGGCACATTTGTATAGCTGTACAGGCTCTGGGGCTATGTGATCAGCTGTATAGAAGAAGGGTTATGTGATCAATACAACACCATATAACCTGAAAATATCTTTTTCATGATCCTGATATTTTATTTCTTTTTAGAGAGTCTAACATTTTCTAATGAGTTTTTGAGTTATATGGCTCTATCTTTTTGTTTTGTTCTGTTTAAAGATATCCACATTCTCTGCTTCTAAGTGTAGAGGACACTTGGTTAACCATCTCCCCCTGGTTTTGGTGGCCTACTGTAAGCCAGTTGTTTGCCCTGTGGTCCGAAAGGTACACAGATACTTCATGCTTTTGTACTCTGAGAAGTACTCTGTTCATAGAGAAGTTTCCAGTGCAGATTAGTGAAGAGAGTGCATTCAGTAAGCAGTCACCAAAATCTGTATGTATTTGTGCAGCAAACACCTATCTAGTGCTCAATCACAAAGCCTCCACTTAATCATCTGGCCAAGAATTTCAAGGCAGCAAGATTTTTCAAAAGAAGCTACTTAGGAACATTAGATGTGACTATAGCTTCAAACTAATTAGTTACCACTCCATTTCTATGAAGCTTCCAGGGCTTTATAGAACTGTGATATTTGCACTTCCCACTTGCTGCTGAGGCATTGAGGTTAAACAGCCTCTGCTTTTTGTCTGCTTTTTTTATTGATGGGAAAGATTCCAGGGCATTATTCGAGAGCTTCACAACCCCGTTACACACCTTCATAAATATTTTAAACAGTTGTACATTTGGACAACTTGCCACAAAGGATTAAGTGGTATTTAGGGTTTTGTTCAGTTCTGTTCCCAGGGCCCTTTTAAAGAAAACCAAAACAAGGTGTTGGGGGGGGGTATTTTGAAATTAATCGAAACAACACTAAATAAAATGATAACAAAAAATGAATCCTAGTGTGAATGATGACAAGAAGGCATTGTGTTCAAAAGTAAATACATGTGTACCCGTGCATTTCTATGTATATATACACATGTGTGTATGTATGCATGTAATCCTGTATATATGCATCTTGTGGAAATTAATTGCTATTGAGTATACAAATAATGAGATAGATCTTGCACAGTAATCTTGATACTTGCAGAGGCAAAATTGCAGGTTTCCCGTGTGAACAAGTGACTGGAATGGAAATACTGGGTAATCAGCTCTAATTTTCTGCAGGTCAGTTCTGGTTGGGAGTAAATACATGGTAGATGTGTACAGTCCTGGAAAGGCCACAACTTTTCTTCGTTCATGTTTGTCTACTGTAAAATCACACCCCATACCCTTTAACTTCTTGTAAACAAAGCAAAACCAAGTACACAAAAGCTGAAATGTACTGCATGACGGAAATAGGAAAGTAGTTGTCCTGTAATTCAGAAGTTCATTGCAGTAAAAGTTGTTTGGGATTTGTGAATATTCAGTACCACTGAAAAAGAGGCCTTGGTGCCTGGAAGTGGAAACCTAAATTAGGAAACATTTGACATTAGGCTTCTTGGGACCTCCACGGCAATGAGGGGAGATGTATTTTGGCAGCCATGCACATGACAGCACCAGAAACATCAGTCACTGGTGAATCTTTTCTCGTAATTTTCACAGTTATTTGCAATTGGCTGTGACCTTTTTGCAATTATAAATATTCCAAGAGGAAATAATACAAATTAGAACTGTAGGTACCAGAATCCTTTTACTTCTAAGTGTTCTTTTTCATATGAAAAGAGTTTAGCAGCTTTAGCCTTATTCAAGTCTTTTCTTTTTGTATCCGCTGGAGAGAAAACCCTTAATTTTGAGGAATGGTAAGAGTAAGCCTTAAGCTGTCTTTGACATTTTATTCTAACTTGAATAGGTTAATTTTTTATTATTTTTTTTTAAAGAAAACAGGTTGGTGGGAAGTGTGTTTTAACTGTGGCCGCCTGATTTCAACTATTAGCATAAGAAAAAAAGTTTCAGTGCATTTACTATTGTATTGAATGGAGAGTTCCAACAGCCAGGGAAAAGAAAGTAAAAGGCTGTAAAGAAATGATGGTCTATTCAGATTATTCAGCAACCCAAAGCTCTGGTCATCTGCCTCTGAAATCTGTGATCGGGATATCACTTTTATCTTCCTGTCCCTTTCTCTCCTCTTTTTCACATTTCACTTTTGTAAAGGTTTATTGATCACGTTTTCTTTTCTGCAAATCTGTGGAAAATTTAATGAACCAAAACCAACAGACAAATAAAAGGAACTTTTTATTCATTAGAACTAGATTGAATTTTGTTCTATAGTCACTACCCTCTTTGCCTCCCTCACATGCGCATCGTTGTGTCACTCCTGCAACACTTACAGTGGGGATGGGTGCATTATTAATTCTCTTACAGGGAAAAGTTTGTTTAACGTTCTGATCTCACAGCAGATTTAGTCCTGCTGCTTGTCCCTTTTCTGCCTGCCTGACAACCAGATTCTTGACTGCGATACTTCTGACACTAAATACCTTAAAGTGTGTATTCCGTAGAGCATTTAGCTTTTCAATAATGAACTGTATTTGCTGCCTGGCAATTAAACCCAAATTTAAATGATTGCAGATTAGCAGCAGTTATTTACAATCCTGATTGTTTTGGTGCCGTGATCCTTGTTCATTAAACATCTGCTTTGCCGTGGTGCTGCCCCAGAGTGCTTTGTGATGCAAATGCTTTTGTTAACTTACAAATAGTTTCAGTATCTAGATCATCTCAGGTGACATATTTAAGTCTCTTCTTTTTTTTCCCAGATGGATTTAAAAAGCTGTAATTAAATGTGGCTTCCAATATGATTAAGCTTTGCTAACATTTTCCATGGAACAATTTACTTGAACTCTGGCACTTTCTGATCCTGTTGCTGGAAGATTTTTCAATAAAGGTCCTTTAAACATTAATTTATTTTCATTTACTGCAGCTTGTAAATGTAGGGAAATGAGCTATAATGGAGCATATATCTGTCATGAGAGATTTCATGGATGTCTCTTGATTCCAAAGAACTTCACTGCTACCCTATGTTAAATTCTAAGGTGTAAATCCCAGGGAAAGAAAAACTGTAGTTCTGTAGAATAGTCCCAAATACTCTTGTAGTGACTAGTATCATCAATGCTGATACTTTTAAGGGGTGAGCTAAAAGCCATAAAAGGGCATCCATACTTGATCTTGCAATTTCAGCTACAGTGATGGCATCATCTGTACCTGCATCTGTTTTTCTGTGCAGTTGCGTAGGAATACGCAACTGCAATTTTAAAGTGCTTCTAAATCTAGAGAAAGGACTTTGTGCCCAGCAGAATGAGCCCTTCTGGGAAAATCTGGGCTTCTGTCTAAAGAAAAAAAGAAGTCTTCTATCCCTTGTGAAAGGTGGGATTTTATTGTAGATAATTCGTTCAAATGAAACTAATGAAATCTCTCCAGAGGAACATGACTTCTCTGGGATGCTCTGCTGCACAGCAGAAGCCAGTATGGGTCCAGCTCCTTGGTGGTGCGCACCCTGTGGTCACAGTTCATCGCCCTTGCCAAGAGGTGCCAAGCATCCCCAGTGGGAGACCAGCTGGTCCTCCCCAGGATCTGTAAGGGATAGTCAGCTTAATCCTGCAGCAGCAGTGGAAAAACTTCAAGTGTTACAAATGCAATTCGAGTGAGTAGGAGATGCTGCAATATTGCATCACTGTGGTTTATATTCATCGAGAGCTTTAAATAGCCAGTCTCTACAAGTTAAATTCTTTTTTTTCCTTTAAATTTCCTGTATATGTAGTGTTTACATTCACTTTGAGCAAGTGCATCACCTGCAAGTGGTCTAGCACTGTGCTAAGCAGTTTGATTCTGTTATTAAAATTCATTGAAAAGCCCGTGAGAGCATCCTACCAGTTTGTTGTTGTTTGTTTGTTTTTTCAGCTTGGAAAGCAGCATTGCTAGCTAAAATCAGTGTGTTGCTCCCTTCTATACTGATCTGTGGAGTTCTATTAGAGCCCTTTGTATCATATCTTCTTCAAAAGTAAGGTCTGTTGTTAAAAGAGCATCACTTCCCAACACCAAGATAGCTCCTTTTCAGAGTAGTCCTTAGCAATGCCTCTTTGTGCGGTGGACAATGCAATAAGTCAGACGGGACTTTCTGAGCCACCTCTATAAGGAACTGTAAGGGCTGCTGAAGTACACTTGTGTTAAGTTGAATTGATTGAAATTTAATGGCTGTTAGTAGCTATGAATGGTAATGATTTTCTAGAGTATCTTCACTATGCTTGACATTAATAACTGGAGAGTGTGTATGTGTGGCGCTAGTGTGTTATTAATTTTTAAAGATGCTTTCTCCCAGCCCTCTTTCCTATAATTTAGTTGTTTTGATGCTTCAGAAAAAAAAAATCTTGGACTTCGAAGAGCACGTACATCTTGTCAACATAATTTCGTGCTCACGATTTTTTTTTTCCCAATTCCAACATAAATCAGACTACAATATAGAGAGAGTGATGAATTTGGTTTACATATTATCATGAATTAATGTTATGCAAATAGAAGTTTTACAGGTACTATGATTTACTTAATAATCTCAAGTTTTAATATTTAAACTCATTTGTTATGTCTGAGTAAAAAAACCCCCAGTGTGTTCATATTTTTAAACATGAGATATGAGATTTGTGTGCATTTGCTGCATGCAGTTGCTGTGTAAGCACATTTGATGGCTGAGAAAGAATCAGTGTTTGCATTCAGCGTCTTATTCCTCTAGAAGTTACAGAGACATTTCAAAGAGAATAATCAAATATTTGCATGTAAGGAGAGAAAGATCCTGGTGAAACATCCTTCAAGGATATAAAGAAACAGAAAACTTCCAAAGTAAAGATTTTCAACTTTTAAAAATTGAACAGAGTGGTGTGATTTTTGCCATGCAAAGTGGCCCTTATTTCATCCTAAACAGCTCTCTGCAAATTGCTCCCGGACCAGCCGTCTTCGTCGTGCAGTGAGGATGAGTCGAGGAGCTGGTGAGAGCTATAGGTGTCCCAGGTCAAAGGTGAATGTGAAAGTGATTGCAGGGCTTTCAGTCTTTGATATCATTTTTAGTGTGCTTCCCAAAGGCTAAGGGAAGAGGTTTGACACATAAATACATCTTGAATCTCTGAAGATATTAACGGATTTTGATTTTATTTCTTAAAAAAAACTGAGGTCCCTGTGGTCTGATGACAGGCTGAAAGCCCATCACTCAATTTTTTTCTTTTTCTTACCTTTGTTTTTTTCTCCAAACGAACACATAGAAGCTTATTTTTGATACATTATACACAATGAATTAGTGACAGCATATTCAGGTTTTGAAGTTTATGGCCCCAGGGTCAACATTTAGCATCAACATCTGGGGATCCCTGCCTAGGTAGTAATATTACTTATTATGCCATGAAAAAAACAAACCTCTTAAGTTTAGTAATATAGAGGCATTAAAGGTGAAGCTTTATAAAATGCATTTGCTCCATGCAACAGAACCATGTACTTCCATGCTTGCTACAGCCATGAGTCATGGCAATATGCTCAAAAATTGATCCTTGACCTCTTCATGCCCAGGGCACAATTGGTCAGGGAGCAGAGTGGTACTTGGCTTTTAGTAATTTTGACAACTTCTTTTACTGTGTGAGTTCTTGCCAAAACTCAGAGGAGAAATTCATCCTGATGCTCCATTGAAGCCAAGGGTTTAGTTGGGTGTTAAAGGGCCATTTGGGAAGTGGTGCGCAGTGCATGTACCTTGATCGAGTTAATTATGTTGCTTTGGCAACCACAGCTTTGGTATTTCCTGACGGGCTCTTTAATGGAGTCATATTCCAATATCTGACATCATCAACACTAGAACCTGTTTTAAAATCAGGTCAGCCTTGTCAAAAAAGTGGCAGAAAAAAAAGAGAGGGAGGATTTTTCTGACAGTGTTAAAAATTATTTTTTCTTACAGGTTTTGTGTTGAAATAAGTTTATGTTTAGAATTCTAAAATATAATTCGATTGTAAGAATGGAATTATATTATACAGTAGCATTAAAATTGATTCTCCAGTAGGTTTCAAGTGATTGTTTTAATATCCATTTTATGGAGAATTTTAGCATTTTGGGGTTTTGTTCCAATTCACAATAAGTCAGATTTGGAAGTCTTAAATTCCTTTGTGAATCAAAGTAACTATTCCTAACTTTGCTTTTCCCTTCTCAGAACTATAAGGAATGCAAAGTTAAGCATAGTACACGTTACCAAATCATGTCCGTGCATAATTTTATTTTTTTTTCCTTTGATTTATTGTGTGTGTTGTTGGGGTCTTTTTCCCAATTTTTTTTAAAGAAAAGGGAGTGAAAGGGAAAACTTTGCACATATTGTCTCAGCAAAGCCTAACATCTGACCCTGCTGCAGCACTCTTAAGCTCTATTTTCTATTTGAGAAAATGTTCCTACTTCTGCATTTTACTCCAAGGCCTCTGTCAGGGCTTGCTAAAATTGAAACTATGTGTTGGACTTACTCTGAGAAATTCACTGGTGCTAGAGGTGAGTTCATCCCTCTGGGACAAAACACACAGGGGGAGGTGGGTGGCAAAAGGCAGGTCTGGATCTGTGTCATGGGAATGGCGATGAAACTGCAGCACTGGCAGCCACCGGAGGTTGCACCATTGTCTCAGGAACATGCAAGATGAGGGATACTCCTCTGCTTACCAGAGGGCATCTCCAGCAGTGCAGGTGGAAGCAGGATCTTTGCCAAGGCATTAATTTCCTTTAATCTCTTCTTAGGGTAGAGATATCCAAGAGCGAGACACCATCCAGGCTGCTGCAGGTGGGAGATGAGCAGGGCTTTCTTGGTGGGGGGAACTCACTGACAGTGAGCTGGCATCGCTCTCTGCTGCCCATTGTGGGCCGGTCCATTTCAGGTAACCTTGGGTACCTCCACACTACCTGATAGCTTGCTGGGTAAGAGCTGCCTTAGATTAGGCTGGAAATTTTTAGTTTGTTGGGTGCAGTCAGATAGATGATGGCTCCAGCAGTCAGCATGAAGGAAGGACACACAGAATAACTTGGGATCCCTAGCCCCCAAGTTATCTTCCTCCTTTGCTGTTGAAGATGGAACTTTGCAGCCTAAGAGGACCTCCTGGCTTCACTCCAGTTCTCCCTCCTGTTGCTGTATGTGGAATAAGCAGCATATTCATGGGGTTTGCCAGGAGATCTTCTCAGTGTAGTGTAGGACCTACCAGTGGAGGTGAAGAAGACAACCACTCAGGATGTCCTCTTCAAAGTGGCTTTTCCCTCCTCTCCTTGGCTGCTCTCTTCTCCTGATATGGTGCAGCTGAGGGACTGCTAGCTCTTGTAACAAAGGGGAGCAGTTGGATTTTTGTTTTGTTGGGTTTTTTCCCCTCTTGTGTTGTCAGTTGCTAGGATGAGATCTGTGCTTCTCACATGCCAAATAGCCTGCCTTCTGGGTGTACTGAATTACACATCCCCGCCAACCTCCCATGTCTGCTGCCGTTGGTGCAGCAGTTCAAATAAAGTGCACTGCTCCAGGTGCTCTTTTGCTGGCTGGTTGCTTCAAATGTTGCACCTCTCCTCATCTTAACGTCTATGCTATTTCAATGTCTCATGTGAGCTAATGGAACCCGTTTCTCTCTGTCTCACTGGAGATTACAGATTTCCAGACACCCTTGAGATGGAATTTTGAGGTCATTGGTGGCACTTTTAGGTCATAGAAATGTAGCACTCAGTCTTCCCACCAGCTAATCAAATGACTAATTAGTTCTTATATCACTGCCATTGTCTGTTTCTGTAGCTTTGGTTCAGCTCTGCAGGATGAAGCCTGCTAGGAGACATCTGAGAATTATTTGATTGGAGACTTAGAGGCAGATATGGTCAGGAGGCTCCACATGAGCAATCATCAGAGCCTGTGTTTGTCCATGTATATGAGGGCATCTGTCAAGCAGTGTTTAAAAACAGCCTTCCTATGATTATAGCAGTGAAAATGCCAAATACACAGCTCTATTAATTCTGTTGTAATTTGGGTTATTTCCACAATATCTGTTTTTAACAAAAGCAGCCGTGTACATATATTTTAATTTATTTTAGTGTATGTGCATTTTTGCATCAGGGCACTTCATCATGCACCTTCTAAAATGCCCATAAATAGGGACTTGGGCATTGCAAACCTTTGTGTGTATCACGGCCACATTAATCCACTTTATTTCCCACTTTTCTCAGGTGTTGATGGCATCTGGTTGTGACAGATGCTTTCTGATAAAGCCTTTGGAGACATCAGTGCTCTGTGTTGGTACTTGCAGAATGCTGTATTCAAATACTCTTCTTTAATTGTCTTATTAAGTAGAGAATTAAGCTCCGTGCTTTGACTGTTTTGGTGCCAGTGATTCCTATTGCAGGCTTTGGCACAGCACCGTGTTTTTTTTTAAAGAGACAGCATCGCTTTAATAATGTGGGAATTGAGTTGGAGGATAAAAATCTGCTGAGAACAATGGCTGACTGAGAGTACGGTACGTAAAATCTGATTTTATGTTCTTTCCTTCAGACTGTTAGGTGGGGGGTTTAGTTCAAATGCCTGCAATGATTTAAGAAATAAAAAGCAGAAATTCTCACTGCTGCCAGACCACAGGCTCCTCAGCGCCAAACTTGCAGACGAATGTCACATGTTGCTGTATGTTTTGAAAACATACCATGTGTTACTCTTTAGCTCTTCCAGTCTTCGCCCCAGCTGTATCATCTTCTCCCTAGCCAATCTCACAGAAATCTTTTAACAAAATATCCTCCCCTCCTGTGCAGGCTGTGGGATGTATTCCCCCATACCTGTCACTCCACAGAAAGGTCTATGTCTGCAAACTTGCAGAAGTGATTTTAACTTTTATCTATGATTCTATGAACTTGACTTCATGTAACTCTGCCTCTTGTGCTTTAAATTAGGCACTTTTGACACTGATACTGCAGCTTATGTTCTGTGTTAGATCAAGAGCTCATGCATGACTAAACATATGGTTAAAACTTTTTTTTTTTCATGCAGTATAAAATGTTTTAGCTTAACTCAACTGTAGGTATAGATAATGCATATTTGCCATTAATCATTACATTTCCAGAAACATTTTTTTACTTCTTTTCTACTGTCCTGCTAATGACAGGACCAGACATGCAAACTAGATTAGAGCATAGTGTGAATCGTATGAGCTGAAAATGCTGGCATCTTGCTTTATTACCTACTAGGTTAAGCAGTTTACTGTGAGGTCGCAAGAATTAAACTGAAAGCAGTCAGATTAATTCAGATCTCTTGGGTCCCTCCTATGGCGAGAGCAGTTCCCAAGGGATTTGCCTTTGAAATGTGCTTCGAAATCCTCCTCTTGCCCATCTTCCCAACGAGGGGCGATACCGAGCATTCCCACTGATGGCCAAATTGCTTGTAGGCGGGAGGTCCGAATGTCACTCACTGCTGCTCCTCCTCCTGATCTGCAGCGCTAGGATGGCTGTAAGAGAAGCAGGGGTGGCAGCGGCAGCGGCAGGCTGTGGCTGCCCGGAACGGCCAAGGCTGCTTCCCATTAGAGCCGCTCTGGGGGCTGCCTGCCGGAGGAGCTCTGCTCTTCAGGCCCGCTGGCGCTCCAAGGAGCCAGCGCTTTTTGCTCGACATCTCTATTAAGTTTGCTGCACCAAAAATCACGCGACTTGGAGGAGCCTGCTGAGTTGATCTGGTGGCAGGACTTCAGATCACATCTCCCATAAGCAAGAAACTGCTGGAGACTTAAAATAAAGGATCGATGGTGAGGGCTAGGGAAACCAGAGCAGCCGGTACAAGGGATCATACATGCATAGCTACGTGTGCTAGCTGTAGGTGTGTTCTAGACCTCTGCTGAAAATCCATCGTGTTTCACTTATATTCCTGCCATTTTTTCCCCCTTCTCGCTCTCTCTTTTTTCCCCCTTCTCGCTCTCTCTTTTTTCCCCCTTCTCGCTCTCTCTTTTTTCCCCCTTCTCGCTCTCTCTTTTTTCCCCCTTCTCGCTCTCTCTTTTTTCCCCCTTCTCGCTCTCTCTTTTTTCCTTCTCTTTCTCTGAACAATCATGAGTAGGAGTCATGCAAGTGCCTGCATCCTGCCGTACCTTGTAATTGTAGGTGGTGCTCCCACCAGCCTGGAACCTTAGATGCTTGGTGTGTCAGCTGGTATCCCAGTTTGCAACGCTGCTGGTCATACTGGACACTGGATGGGTCTGCGTATCTATGCTACTCAAAAGCTTAGATTTGAATCGAAAGAATTGAAAGGCAGGATGCTAGCCTGTCTTGGGTGTTTGGGCTTGGATTTCTCTCTCTAGTAGAAATGAATGATTTGTTTTCTATGAAAACCAGACAATAATAGAAAGCTTGTGTTTCATATTTAGGTGTAATTATGAGTGCAGTGCTTGAATGATGAGGTGTACAGTGTTCAGACAAAAAGCTGGCACCATCCCATATGAGCGCATGGTTTCCACCAAGCTATGTCTCTGATGGATCAATCTGAAAAGTCCTGCTGTGACTGAGAATTCTTTTCTCTCCGGTTCCTCAAGTTTACTGGAGAACTGCAGTGCTCAAACTGGGCTCAGCAACCAACTGTGTTGTAGTAGCAGAAATATTGCTGGGACATGGCAAGTCCCTGTGCTGGGCCCACCAGTATAATGGACAGCAAGTGCTGTGTCCTGCCCAGTCCTCTCCAGGTTGTGTGTATGGGGAGCAAGATCCTCATCTTCCACTGGGGATATCACAAGGGAGCCTGATGGAGAACAGGGAGCAGATGGGCTACAGTGGGATGTGGGGAGCATGTGGAATCAAGGTAAAAAGACAACAGAAAAAAACTGAGAAAGCAGGAGGAATGATGCCTCTACTCTCAAAACAACTTGTTAATTTTGAAGTGACTTTTCTTCAGTTCAGAAATGAGTTCATTGTAGCAAGACTCTAAAACTGCTTGATCATAGAATCATAGAATGGCTAAGGTTGGAAGGGACCTTAGAGATCATCTAATCCAACCTCCCTGTCATGGGCAGGGGCACCTCTCAACTAGACAAGGTTGCTCAAGGCCTCATCCAACCTGGCCTTGAACACCTCCAAGGAGGGGGCATCCGCAACCCCTCTGGGCAATCTATTCCAGAGTCTCACCACCCTCATACTGAAGAATTTCCTAAGATTCAGTCTAAATCTATTTTCCCTCAGTTAAAAACCATTTCCCCTTGTCATATTGCTGGACACTCTTGTGAAAAGTCCCTCTTCAGCCTTTCTGTAGGTTCCATTCAGGTATTGGAAGGCAGTTATAAGGTCCCCCCGGAGCGTCCTCTTCTCCAAGCTGAACAATCCCAGCTCCCTCAGCCTATCCTCGTAGCCCATGGATCATCTTTGTGGCCTGCGTCTGGACTCGTTCCAACAGATCTATGGCCCTCTTGTGGTGGGGACACCAGAACTGGACGCAGTATTCAAGGTGGGGTCTCACAAGAGCACAGTAAAGGGGGAAAATCATCTTTCTTGATCTGCTGGCCGTATTCCTCTTCATGCATCCTAGGATACGGTTGGCCTTCAGGGCTGCATGAGCGCACTGCTGGCTCATGTTGAGCTTCTCATCAATTAACACCCACAAGTCCTTCTCTTCAGGGCTACTCCCTACCCACTCTGTACCCAGTTTGTAATTGTGCCTGGGATTGGCCTGACCCAGATGCAGGACCTTGCACTTTGACTCTCTGAACCTCATGCAATTTGCACTGGCCCATTTCTCAAGCCTGCCAATGTCCCGCTGGATGGCATCCCTTCCCTCAAGCGAGTCCACGGCACCACACAGCTTGCTGTCGTCGGCAAACTTGCTGAGGGTGCGCTCGATGCCATTGTCCATGTCGTTGACAAAGATGTTGAACAGCACTGGACCCAGAACAGACCCCTGAGGAGCTCCACTTGTCACAGGTCTCCACCTGAATATCAAGCCATTGATCACAACTCTTTGAGTGTAACTTTCCAGCCAGTTCCTTATCCACCGAGTGGTCCATCCATCCAGTCCATGTCTCACCATCTTAGAGACAAGGATGTCATGTGGGACAGTGTCAAATGCTTTGCACAAGTCCAGGTAGCTGACATCAGTTGCTCTTCCCCTATCAACTAGTGATGTAACTCTGCTGTAGAAGGCCACCAAATTAGTCAGGCACAATTTGCCCTTAGTGAAGCCATGTTGGCTGTCACCAATTTTAGGCTGGTCCTGCTCACTGAGACAATGTAGGGGGGAATTTGGGCTTTATTTGGAGCTAGGCCAATTTTTGTCTTAGTGGATAAAAGATGTATCTAAGGAACTGATTAAGCCTCTGTCAGGGTACAGCTTTCCAAATGTACGGTTAGGTGGCACTGGTTGCCTTTGTCAGTAATTTGAAGGGAACTCAAGAAAAAACTGCTGTCTGCTGCCATCCAACTGTATCATTCTTCCCTTGGGAGAGCACATGGGGGAAGGTGTAGGGTACAGTTCCAAGGCATGTGAAGTCTTGAGAGACGTGTTTTTGAGATAAGGACTTGGAGCAGAAAACTCTGCTGCTTATATGGACAGGTTGTCTGCATCTGGCAGCAGAGGTGGATGAGGAGTTTTTTATTATTATTATTACAGCTGCTATTAAGGCTAATCCACCTTTAGCATTTCACAGGATAGTTCTGAGCTCTCTGGAGTTATTTAGCAGGGCTGTCTCTGTCTCATCTTCTGGGGAAATATCAGAAATGCAGTTTCCCAGACATTTCTACTTCCTGAAGAGACTCTAAGTTGCAGTGCTGCAGGTTGCCCTCTCTTCTCTGCTGACCTGAGCTGCCATGGGTGAGATTGTTTGTAGGGCCATTGGGAGGATGTTTGCAAAACAAAAGGCATGAAGCCCTGAATCAGTGTCTAACCTATTTTTCTAGAGACAGGTGAATGGGTGCCCAGGAGTTTTTACAAGATAGACATACGCAAAAGGGTAGCTTGACTTAGTCCCTGAGAAATAACCAGTAAATGTTGCAGCTCTGGCATCCTCATCAAGGGCGCATTGCTGCTTTTTTATAACACAGGTTCTTAACGAAAACCTAGTCAGTGATGACTGCTTTGTGAGACCAAGTGGGCTTTCTTCCAGTCTCATGTCTGTTACTGTTTCCCTCTCATGCAGACTCTGGTGACCTGCTTGTGCTAACGTACTAGACATGGATCTATGCCTTGAAATCAGCCAGAGCTTGTGTAAGAGCAGAATGGCCATTTAGCCTGCAGTCCTCCATTGACAGCAAGCGATACACGTGTTCTGCAGCATGCTTTGTCTGCATACAAGTATGCAGAAGCTGTTCAGGATAACTGGTATAAATTAGAAATGCTTACCAGGTTTGAGACTTGCATTGCTATGACGGACCTTTCCTTTCTAACTTTCTCATGGTGGTGCATGCAAATTACCCGAACCTGATCGCCTTGATTTATGAAAGATCTGGTTGTAGGTTTAGTTATTTTGCCTGGGGCTTCTCAGAAAGCAATGCTTTTCCTGCCCTTTCCTTTCTGAGAGAGCCTTTCCTGTACACTGCAAAGATAACCTTATCTTTCAGGACATTTGTGGGACACATGTTATAGCTCTAGTTGGTAGCAGTGCCTCTGTGGATTATTTTAGGCTGAAGAACTATAGTAACATTATGTGGGAAATTCATAGACCTTTTAAAGTCTCTTTTTTCAAGGGCGATCTTTGCCTTAAGTTCATTGATCTTCAGTAGAGGAGCCAGTGCCCTATCGAAGAGAAGGCTGGAATGTGCAATTATCAGCTCTGTGTTCCATGAGACCTGCAGGCTAGTGCAAAACCAGCTTTAGCTCACAGCCAGCCACAGCATGTGCTGCCTCTTGGCTCATGTGTAGTTAAGGGACATGAAGAGAGGTCACATAGAGATAGGCTCCCAGGCAACCTGCTGGCAGCAGTGGTAAATACTGCTGGAGAAAGAAGGCACCAAACTTGTAGGAAACCAGTCTTCATTAGTTCTGCAACCCATCAGACAACTTGTGTTCTTTGATTGACTGTTTATTACAGAAAAAAATGGCTAGAATAAAAATAATCTAGTGCCAAGGGGATAAACAGTGAATTGAAAGTATTTAAGTCTGAACATTTTATTGCTTTTAGAAATATGTTACTAGATTTGCTAGCTTAAGTTAAATTTATATGATTGAATTACTTCTTAACTTAGTAATGAGTTTTGTGGGAAAAACCCCATCTGTTCAGGTGTTCTAGAAGGACTTAATCCAGAATATATCATAACTCTTTAGGCCATTATGGAAGAGTAGAGCCCTTATCCTTTCTGTCATAAACTAAACAGATGCTGATGGGTCATTTGAGTCTCTTGGAAGTCCGCAGGACCCGCACATTGTATAGGAATTCATAGCAACTCCAGTGTGTAAGATAGCAAGGGAACTATTCACGATGTTAGGTTAGTTACATTGGCAACTGTGATATTTTAGGTCATTGCAGTTTTCATAAACTCTTAATACAGTTCAAGATAACTTGGCGGGTTTTTTTAACATATAAAAGCCTTTATTTTCTGAAGGCAACTCATGGCAAACTGATGACTGACATTGGCAATTCTGTTTGAGGTCAGCTGCGAAAAACTGCTCTCCTGATACTCATTGACATAGTCAAGTCAAGCCAAGCTCCAAGCTCCTGCCCTTTGTAAGGGTTCAGCGTTGCTGGTGGTGTGTGTGTTGGCTTATTCTGAATCCACAGTAATTGTATGTGGCTCTTTTCCCCCCAAAAAGCTCCTCACGCAGCACACTTGCGTGTTGGACAGAGTCCAAATTTCCTTGCTCCTGGGGATTTCTTTGCTGTTAATTTAAGTGATGGCAAATGCAAACTTCTTGACAGAGCTTGCTGTGTGTTTTTGAATGCTTTTTTTCAGTTGTTCCCTGAGGGGTCAGCTTTTTTTCTTTCCCACTATATTCTCTGTTGTAGGGAGAGAGGCCTTGGGCTGGAGCTGATTGGTCCCACCTGGCTTTGAAGGTATCTCTGACATGGCTTCAGTACCTAACTGTCTGTCACAGTTTTCCAGTTCTTTTCCTTTGCTGGTGTTTGTACAAAGCTGGGTTTATAATAACATGAGTGTATATGTAATCTTTATCTTAATAGCAGAATGAATCATTCATGCCTGTAATAGAATGTGTCTAAGTTTGTATTAGATGGTTGTCTGCAGCACTGTGACTTGATGATTTTACATGCTGAATGGAAGTTAAAATTAGGGGGAAAATGACGACTTTTATTAAGTATACAAAATAGCTTCTCTTTTCAAAAGTCATGTGGTGAAGACATGGTGTTAATATGAGACAGAGTGAATATGTTGAAGGTGAGTGAGTGCCCATCTACTCTAAGTTCAAACTCAAGATTTATGGGATATCTTATCAAACTGGAGTTGTGCAGATAGATCAGACCACGGTCTGGACAAGAGCTCAGTGGCTACAGTCTCCTTCCAGGAAGATCATCAGTAGCCAAGAGAGTGTGCTTTCTAGGAAAGCTGGAGGGCAACTCTCCTAGCTGAAGTTATCTGTGCCTTTGCTTACTTCCCTTTGAGGAGTCTGCCCTTTTTACCGGAGGGGGCATTGGCACCTGTCTCAGCACCAAGCTCTGCTGCCCAGGGTTATTCTCCAGGGCCATCTCCTGCCGTGAGGCTTGTGCTTGCACAGCAGAGAGCTGGTTCAGTTTTGGTTTTACTCCCCGTGAGCTATTTTCAGCAGTCCTCTTTGTTGAAAGAACTGTGCAGCAGACCGTGTTTTCAGGACGGGGAGCAGCATTGGCTTTATGAAGACGTAGGTGTTGGAGGAATTTAATCTGTTTATGCTTTGTTTTGCACTGGGCTTCTGTGGAGCACTGAGTTTTCTGTGATCATCCAGGCTGTATTGTGAAAGCAAAGTATTTGGCTTAGCACAGAGGTATGTGACCCCAGCCAGTGCATAAAGTGGAAAGGCCTTGGTGTAGTCTCCCCTTTCCTGGTGGATAGACAAGTGGAAATGATAGCAAGGGAGTGCTCCAGCATAGCCTTGTGGATGAAGGGATCAGCCTTGAAGTCTGGGAGCAGTGTGGCAGGCACACTCAGCATTTGGTGAAGTTACAAGGTGACTTGTGGAGAGCACACAAGCAACAGTACAGCAATTCAAAATGATACTTAAGTAAGAAAAACACTTAGACTATCTGGAGGAAAACATAAAGGAGCAGTCATCTAGGAATAAGCATCTTCTAGGATACCAGGGTCCTCAGGAATCAATGACTGAGTATGAAGAGGCTGCAAATTTGTTGCTTTTGGTAACCTGTAAAGACCCAAAGAGAGTTTGGGTGCTAATCCAGCTGTGAGGAGGCAGCCAGGACTCAAGATGTATCACTGCTAAGCACAAGAAAGGTAATACATTCAGGTCTGCTTCACTCCATTCTAACGTAGATTGACAAATTGGAGAGAGTTCCAGCGGAAAAAAAAAAAAAGTAACGAGAGCTTGAGGGATTGGCTTGTGAGAGAAGACTGAAAGAGCTGAATATGGATAACTTGGCTAAAAGATGACAAATAGAGTGGTTGAGATCATAAATCTACAAATATCTGAAGGGTGTAAACACCAAGGCTATGAAGAATTATTTAGAGTGGTACAGTGGGGTGTAACTAGAAGTAATGGGATGAAATTTAAGAGAAGGCAAATTTCAGTTGAATAATGGGAGAAGCTTTTTGCCAGTGTGATATATTAGGCCATGGGATGCTCTTCAACTAGTAGTTCTATTGCTCACTACTTAGGGCACAACCCTGTTTATTAATAAGCCAGACTTTTCCAGAGTCTTTATTAAGGACAGTTTCAAATCATGCCTTTTGAATTTTATGTATTTGATGCAAAAGCATGCAAACTGTATGCCAGAATTGCCGTGCTCCTCAACATGTGCAGCGTGTCTGGGTGTGATGTAGGAGCTCTTGGTGTCACGGCGGTGTAGGAGAGGGCATGAGTCGGAGCAGCCCCTCAAGCTGCAACTCGGCCTAGATGGCCCCTCTGGCATGGAAAGTTTGGCCGGGTCAGTAGTGTCCGCTCTTTGCTTGGAACCTCCTTTTACCTCCTGTGCTTCTCCCTGTCTGGGCATTGTAGTATTACAATTTAGGGGTTAGTTCAGTTATGGTCTCTGGAACTGACATCAAAGTTACACTGCAGCTCTGTGTAAAACCCAAAAAAGCTCCCACTTTGCTTCAAAGAAATCAGGACAAACAAGATCCCGATGATGCACATGATCTATGGTCTTTCAGAAGAAATCTACAATACTGTACCTTAACTTTTTCTTTAGAAACTCTCATTTCTTCTGCTTTTCACTTCACTTGAAATGCAAACTAAGGTCAAAGGATCACTTTCCTACTGGCAGAACACACTGCATTGTCTGTCATTTTAAAATGTCTTCCACAGTAACTGAGGAGAGGCTCATTGCTCTTTACACGTAAGAGTGACTCTCTTGAATGCAGTTTGCTTTTCTTCATCTTGAAGGGCTGAATTAGAAAATTAAGTAAACTATCTGTGTAAATCAAGTTAGAGCATCTCAACTAAAATGGTAGTTCATCTTCGGCATGGGGAAAATGGCAAATTCATGTAATTAGAGAAATAAATGCATCTGGAGCACTTAACATACACTGAAATCAGCTATTCTGTTGAAAAGAGGGAGGACAGAAAACTTTAAAGCATTGGCATGCTTGAAGCATAAATGAGGCAAGAGCTGAAAGTGTCTTTTAAAACTGTTCTTAAATGTGTTTTGTATTACTTGTGCTGTCCCTGAAGAGGTCTATGTCTGTATGCTTCAGGGAAATTTCTGAATTATATCCTCTCTCAGGCTGTGGGAAGAAAACTGTGGAAGGGTTTCATGCTCTTCTGGATGGGGATGAATATTTTCTTTGCTGAAAAATGAAGTTTTGGTCTCCTCGGAACTGGATTAATTTGGTGAATGCTTTTCATAGGGAATTTCATATGTGGAAAAATGTCAAAACAATTGTGTCTTCATTGCAGCCCTTCCCATCACTGAGGGCTGTGGTGAGAACACACTTCTGGATAGGAGAGCTTTTCATATCCAGACCAAGGGTGGATGTGTGCTCAGGCTCTCTTGTTTCAGGAAAGCAGCATAACCACTAAGGTACCTCAAGTTTGCTACCTTAATCTAAGTGGTTTCCATTCAGCAGAAATAAATCATTTATGTCAGTATGACTCCAGAATTATTTTTTAAAAATTGTTTAGTTTCAATACTATGTATGAGTATCAGTTATTCTTCCTACCCTACCTCTGAGGCCACTTTAAAAAGGGATTTTAATTATTCATCTGGGGGTCACTAATAGCATTTGCGGGAGACATCATTGTTCTTTTTTTCCTGCAGTTTGACTCATGATACACTTGCACCTCTATTAGTAGACTTGAACCCTACTCATCTAACCTCTATTAGTAGACCTGAACCCTACTCATCTACAAGGCAGACTTTCCAGACATGCACTCCTCACGAAGAAGAAGGGGAAAAATGTGGTCAGATTTCTCTCAACGGCTGTTGCAAACTCCTCTGAATACCGCTACTAAAGTACCTCTTTGCCTGGCACGCACCAAGGAAGTGCAGGATCATGAAGGAGGGCTTGTGAGAAAGGGTACCTTAGAATAAGACGCAGAAAGTCTAGTGGTCACTGTAGCAGTCCAGGCCACTTACTTTGGTGATGGAGGTCTTGGTGCATCCTTGCAAAATGTGGATGTGTAACTGCAGCTTCCTGTCCTTCCTCTACCACCTTGCAGATGTGCCTGTACCACCCAGTTCCCAGGCTGGTAGTTTAGAGCTAATCCTTCACAGCAGAGCTGGATTATGACCTGGAGCATTTGAGTATTTCCACTGTGATGGTCTGGGTTGATAATCTACAGCTAAAGGGCCAGGGAGATTGGAAGCCATGGAGTCCCAGCAGGAGCTGCATGAATTCATCTCCCAGAGGCCCAGCTTGCAAGAGCCACATGAATTCAGCTCCCAGAGGCCCATCTTGCAAGAGCCAAACTGTGCAGTGTGGCAGACTTTAAGGCACAGTAAATACACTTTTATCAGTATAAGAAAGAAGAAAAGTTGCCCTCCCACCTTATCTATTGAGGGCAATGAAAATCTTGAGCCAGCGTGTGCAGTGAAAGAATTAGTTTGCTGTGGATGTTTGATTAATAAAAGAGTAGTTATCTTCTTACATTTCCCCATAGCAATTGCGAAAGAGTTTCAGATGTGCATGACCTTTCCTGCTTCCCTTCTACTGTGAAACAGATGTTTCACTTACTGCCCCTCAAAAGGACAGGCCAGCACGCAAACCCACTTTCTGGCAGGACATGAAGAGAAACCCAAATAGAAGGAATCAGCCTGAGTGCAAGGAACACACCTTTCTTTTTCTTCTACCATATGGCCAACTATGTAAATGTGCATGCATGAAAACCACCCTGTGGAATTGGGTTATTTTGACTCAAAAAACTCTATTGCTTTTCTTTAGCAGCATTTAAAGGCTAGAGAGGTTTTAGCTAATTGTACTGGAGGGTTGCACAGTTTCTCTGCTGCCTTGTGTCTTTCCTGGGCTTTTATTGTCCATTACCCTCATACTAGTGCCCTGCCTTTATCTGCTCCAAGGCCTGCTCTTTGGCCTACCACTGAGGGCCTCTGAGGGTAAGGGTCTATAATGTTCATTTAGCTTTCAGTGAAATCTATTCCAGCTTTCAAAGAAAGATCTTTAGTTTGGTCTGCACAGATGTAAACTTTCCATAGGAGAAATTTCCTGGATTCAACTAATGGCTTCAGGACTCCAAGTGCTGCTGATACGTTCAGTGTCCTTGCAACTCCATTTAAAAACTGTGCTACCTCTGATTTTGAGTTTAAGCATTCCACAAGAGTGGATATAGGCCTTCTAGACTTGCAGCAGTACCTATTTTTGTTTACATATAAATAAGATGTCTCTCCACAAGATCTGCTGAAGGCCAAGCTTGGGGTTTAAAAAGGAATAAATAAGCAATGGAAGCATTATTCTGTCATAAGGTGCATTGTGTCAACAGAAGTTTATTTTATTTACTTGTTAGAGTAGGAAGTGCTCTGACTTGTTACAGTTTGTTACTGCTCTCTGTCTTGTTAGCTGCTAACATGGCTCTCACTCACTTTTGTGTTCTGTTTTCCCAGGAAAAAACAATCATACCAGCTTCTTTTTATGGTTATTTTCCTTGGCAAAAGTTAGAATTTTATTTATTGTTAGCTGCTATAGACTATAGATGAATGAACTCATCCTTGGAGGTACATAATTCACTTACTTACTTTGCATATTTATTTAAAAAAAGTTGAAGGGGTAGGGCCATGCTGTGAAATGAGAACAACCAGGGAAAATCTTCCATTTCACAGCAAATCCAGATCAGTAGTGACTGAAGTTTGTGATAACGAAGGGCTATTTGCTCTACTCACCAGTACCCACACAAGTACTTTCCACACATATCTCTCAAAGTGCTTTAAAAAATGCCTGAGCGTTATATGCCAGATGGATGTATTAAGAAGTGGAATCACTGATGGGTGGTTGGGGTTATCAGGACATCTGATAATAGTGTCTGGAAATGGGGACCCTTGGCTCCCTGTCCTGGGAATTGGACCACTGCTTGACAGCACTGTGTGCACTGAATTTCCTTTAAGGTCAGATTGTTGGTGAATGATGGTCCCCACTTATGTCCCACCATATCCTGCAGAACTTGGAACATGTCACTTAAGGTCTTGGCCACCTGCCTGCATTGGCAGGATACTGTTTTCTAATGCAGAACAATTTCCCAGGATTTATTTGGATGTCCAGAAAAATCAGCTGGTTTTGCAGTACATCCACCCTGGATGAATGATTTCTTGTCATTTTCTCTGACAGGACTGGAAAGTGAATGGCCGTGACTCTAAACTGTGTTCTCAGCGTCTCTCATGAGGACAAGGAGGAAAGGGCAGCACTGGAACTGGGTGCCGTCGATCTGTGCCATGTGGTGAAGTGCAGCTCCTGCACCTCTAAGTTAGCATCGGAGAAGCAATTGATAAGGCCAGTTTATCAATGTCTGGCAGTTCACTGACAAGGTCATGCAGCCTAGTACTGGGCTGCCTTGAACTGGACAGCCACAGCCTGGAGGTGTCTAACATGCTCCACTCAGCACAGACGTGGCTGCAAACAGCTTCCAGAACTGCCAGGCTGGAGACTTCTGCTAAGCTAAAACTCCTTTGGAAATGTAGAAATAAAGGTAAAATAATTAGCAGCCAACCAATGCTCGTGGTCTCAATTGGTCTTCCTTTGTTATGGTTTACAGTCATAAATCCTGATAGCTGTTGTAGGGGAGTGTGTGTGTATGTGAGTGGGGAGAGGAGGAGAAAACTGCTGGTATTGATCAAACTAGATCTTAAACTCTGGTTTGTGTTGAACCAAAAGGAACTAATTTATATTTAACACACAGCAAAAAACAACATTGGACTTGGGTAGACCATGTGTGTAAGTGCTGCTTGGGATGATTGAGAGCTGCTGAACCAGGCTTTAGATTTTGGAGATTTGGTTCAGACGCAGAATTGTGCTGATATCTCTAAATTTTCCTAGTTTTGAATAACATTTTTATAGTTGAGGTTTTTCAAGTATGAAGCCTGAAGGCAGCTTAAGGATACTTTATGATGTGAAAATTTTCTCTAGTAAGCTGCAGTTTGTCAAAACAACAGCACGCATTCCAGTTGGGCTACAATTTGGAATGATGCAAAGATTTCATCTCTCCCTTTGAATATCAGAAGAAAGTGGAAACCTGGCATCTTAGTGCTGTATGGGTTTCTACACATCCTTTTCAACAGCTGGGATAAGGTACTCTGCTTTATCCTACATTTCCCTTGTGTTATGAATCACCACCTTCTCTTCAGGGGGTTCACATACAGGATTCTTCAGTCTTTGGAAGCTCATGTGTTTGGCTAAGGGAAGGAAAAAAAGGTTGTAGAGGGACTTGCCCAAGAATAAGATGGATCTTAAATTTGGTTGTCTGACAAGAAAGGAATTGGAGCTGGTTCTAACTGATATTTCTGCTTTTGGGGGAAACATTTTGGGAAAATTCACTCTGTTTCCCAACAAAGTCTCACAGAAAGGAAATTCCATATGTTTGTTTGTTCTCTAGAAGCAAAATAAAATAAAAAAAACCCAACTAGTTTTAGCTGATTAATTCAAAATGAAAGAGAGCAGCTGTCTGCCCTGATTGCCAGAGCAGAGGCCTTAAAGACTCCCCTAAACTTCACTGTAGAGCTTGTAATCGTGGAGCTCACAAGCTTTCTGCTCCTGCCAGCATCCTGGGATGGGTGTCCAGGCTCCCAGCTGCAAAAGGCTATCCATGAGGTGGGGCTGTCTGGGAATGGCAGAATCTGGAGGCTTTGACTGGTGAGCTGGTGAGAAAATAGGCAGTTTTCTGACCAATCCCACCAGCGGTTACCTTAAATTGATGCACAGCTCGAGACGTTTCCAGTGAAGATAACTCAACATTTTATACTGGAAGCCTCTTGCGACAGGAGGCTCCTAATCTGTTATGTGCATGTCGGTGTACATGCAATGTACAGGATATTGCTAATAAGGTTGTATAAAGCCATTAAGATTTGAAGTCTTGTTAGATCAGAACTCAGTTGGGAAAGCTGCTTGGAAGGTCACCATTTGGAGAGAAGCTAAATGGAGGTGCCTAAGCAGTTGTCAGCAGATAGTCAATAAACCAAAAATATCTGAGCTATTCCTTTTCTGCTTTGCAACCATGGTATTTTAGAGCTTTCCCCTTTATGAAACTTGCCCTTGTGTGAATTCACTCACAGGTGTAAGAACAATTTAGTTCCACTCATTAGTGATGAAGCAAAGGTACATAATAAAAAAAAGAAAGGATAATACATCAACTAATGTATTTTTTCCTATGCTTGGTGCATATAGGGCACTTTAAACTATTAGCTGTTTCCAGATACAGTAGGAGTACTGTTGTGTATTTTGGAAGACCTGACTGTCTAAGTAATAGGAGACCTCGGCCATACGTTCCACTATTCAATCTTTGCTGAGAACTATGGAGAAACTGGTTTGCTCTCTGTGTTTATGTGAATTATGGGCTGTTCACATCAGCAAAGTGCAAATTATCAGTCCTCTACTGTCTTGTAAGTCAAGATATGACAATAACAGAGTTCAGAAGTTCATTGCTTGGGGAAGGCAAAAAAAAAAAAAAAAGGTTTGCTCTGACTTACTTGTGCTTTTGTGGAGACTGTCTGGAGCTGAATAACCCCTGGTGAACTTATATCCTCCACCCCAGCTGCAGCCTTTCAGCTCCGACAAAGACCACTCACTAACTCCAGGAAACAGAGCGGCGTGTGGGTGAGGGACTGACTCCACGTTCATACCCTGCCCGCTGGCCGAGAGGAAAGCTGCTCCTCCTTGGCTGATTCGCTCACAGCTGGCAACAAAACCTTCTGCATATGTGTGTGTGGAAAAAAGAATTCTTTACCACACAGAGAAAGCTGCACTTTCCGTTGAGTTTTTCCAGCAGTGCAGCTTTTTAGAAACCACAATAAAAACTGAGGGCAGCAGGATTTTTATTCTTAGCATACCTCACTGCACAAAAAGGGACGCCAAATATTTTTTTTTCCGGAAGCAGGATTTTGAGCCGCGAGCAATGATTTAGGATGGTGAGAATATCAGTTTTGAAGAATGTTTCATTTGGAAGATCCTAAGTTTTACTCAAGACTGATGATCCCTTTTCTCTGCTTTGATTACTTGGCTTCCATATTCATTAAGTAACTAGCTGTACTTTTACCTTCCAAAAATCTAGTTTGATGCCCTAAACATCATCATCTTTGTTATGCTAACACAGGAGACCAAGCGGCAGGCAGAGAGAGATAAAAGCAGCGTTGTTTTATGGATCCCACGCAGTGTACTTTGCAGGAACTTTAACGATACTTTGCACAGTGGTCCTTAGTGGTATAAATATTCTTTAAAACCAATTACAAAACACAAACAAAAGAATATTGACAAAGATGAGTAAGCATAGACGGAAACCATTACGAGTCCTCCAGTACAAATGCCAACTGTTGAGGGGCTGAAAAGTTTTCCCAGATGCCTTGTGGAGACTTTTCTGGCCCCTTTACTTGCACCATGATTCCCCAGTCTCTACTGAAGCATTTAGGAGTTTTTCTCTGCAAGGTGTTGGTCAAAGGCAACTTAAAATGGTGCAACTGTTACAGTCCTGTTTTCATCTTTATCCCTCTGGCACTTGTGGTCACACAATATATACATTCAGATACTGATTTTTATTTTTTTTTTGTTCTTTCTTTCTTCCCAGTATCAGCTTTTTGGCTCAATCAGTTCCCTGGTTTGATACTGTAATTGCACTAATGTGAGTGCAAAAGAATGGAGGATGGGAATAGGAGGGATGATGAGATCACAGCATCTCCAGCTCCGTTTGGTGTAAACTGCTTTCTCGGTTTCTGGGACAGGTTGCATTTGTGATGGCCAGTGCGGCATAAATTTGAAGATAATGCGTACAGGAGAATACATCAAAAAATCCATTGACTGACCTCCTAGGCTACAGGAGGTAATCCTCTATGTCAGCTACTACGCAGCCTAAATAATACTGTCTCTTAGACTTTTTATTTTATTTTGATCAGCTGGCCTTGCAGTGGTTTCACTCTCTGTCATCTGCACTTTGTCTTGCTTCTGCAGTGTGATACTGCTGTTAAGGAGTACTGGGATTATGCTACAGCCGGAGCTGAATCTCTCACTGAGCGGCTCCAGGAAGAGAGCTCGTCCCCAGGGTGGGGTCAGAGCAGATTTCCACCGAAGAGTTTTGCAGCCTGCAAATGTCAGGATGATGTTTTTTCCTCTTCTGTATGGATGTTTCTGTGTCGCTGTAAGTGTAGGTACCACTGCTTTTTCTTCAGTTGCCTACAGTATCAGGACAGAAATGACTTTGGTTTTTAGTGCTTACAGTTGGGTGATTTTCTCTATCATAGCACTGGAATCCAAGGACACAAACTAACTGTTGTGATCTAGATTGCTTGCAAGCTGCTCCCTGCATGCTTTTAGCTGTGCTTCACTTATGTTTCCAAATGGCTTTGCCAGTAAACTGGAATCATCTGTCTTGCAAATGGTCTTGCCTTCAATTAGAAAATCTTTAATATCTGCAAAGTCACATGTGGGTGACAGAATTTGTAGCTCTGTAATCTAAGTTCTATTGCTTGCTGGTGTTGGGCATAAAGATTTAAAAAATAATCTTGAGCCTCAGAATAACTGTACTTGTTGCAACTTGCTAGCAGATGTTCCATAGGTTAATTCTGACTAAAAAAGCCAAACCCTCTTGCTCATATTTTTCCTCTAGTGAAACACTAGAAAAGGTTTTCCATCCATTTTCTCATCTTCATCCCCTATGACCAGCTGTATGTGCAGACTGTTTTTGTTTTCACTGTCTGGGTGCAAGTGCTACTGTTCTGCGGGTTTTGTTGTGTTTTTTGTTGTTGTTGGGTTTGTTTGTTGTTTGTTTGTTTAATTTTGGTTTGTTTTTTTTTTTGTTTTGAGTTTTGTTTTGATCCTGCTGTCCAGTAAACTGAGCCTGTTTGCTTTGTGTCAAGCATTAGCTTGTTTTTCTATTAATCACATACTTCTACTGGCTGTAGCTTTTTCTATCTGGGTGCTGCCACCAAATTTCGTCTGTATCATGTGCTGGGTAGTACTGAGACAGCAGAATGTGAGTCCAAACTGCCACTCCTTTCTGATAAGAGGGCTCTACAGAAATGCTGAGACTTCAGCCGGTGCACAGACCATGTAGGCTTCCTGGTGTACCCTCAAAATGTCTCTCTTTCATGTCCAATCTGTGTTAGAGGAACCTACCTTGTTCCAGACTTAGAAGGAGCCATGTCTAAGGGCAGGACCTTGAGCAAGTTCTTTACAAATAAAACCCTAGAACATTTTCCCAACTTTGTAGGAAACAAAAAACAATGCCTGTGGTTCAGGTCATGGTGTTTTGGAGGTAGCAAAGTCTTTCCACTGAGATTGAATAGGAGCTGCCCCAAAAGAGACATATCTCGAGACTTCATGGACCATAGGTCACCTGTTTCCTGTATCATTCCTGTAAATTGTTCCTATATATTGTAGTATCAGGAAAATATGTTGGTTCTTTCCACAGACTAAAACGTCCAGCTCCGAGAAGCACTTTGTGGACAGAGCTCATTGAGTTGTGCAGAGAAGAATATTAATGAAATAAAACAGCTTCCTAAGAAGCAACACTTAGTTCTTTGTCTGCAAAGGAATCAGTCTTTCTTGAAAGACTTCGTGTTCCCCTGACTTATTTATTTATTTTTCCATTGAATGAGCAAGACTTTTTAAAAAGGGTGGTGGGGAAGGTCACTGGGGAAAAGGCCCCTCCTCTACTCACTCATCAATTCTTATAACATAAAAAAAATTAATTTAAATTGCCACTTTTCTCAAAATGAAGTGTAAAGCTTTCCTAGTTCTGTTGTTTAATTTCCCAACTGGATATGAAATTAAGGAAATTGTAATTGTTTGACCTCTCACATCAGGGAGTCTAGGTATTTTTTCTTTTATTTCACAGGAGTACATCTATATGAGAATAATGACTTCCCTAGAGGATCCACTTCTTGTAAAATCCGATCTAATGAATTAAAGTATGTCTTCTCTTGTTGGTGCTTTTGCACGCTGTAACCTGCCTTGGGTTTGAGTTCGAGATGCTTCCTGTTCAATTGTTTGAAGGCTCTCTGCACACTTTCTCCTGGTGAATTGTTCTTCCTGAAATTTGTCCATTGATTATATCCTCTGGATTAGGTCAGTTGTCTTTCTTACATAATTCATTAATTTTTCCTCACTAAGTATTGCTAACGTGCCTTCCATATATTTGCAGTGTTTTGAACTTTGATGCAGGAAGCTTTCCAAATTCAGCAAAAACAACTAAAGAAGCTGGACTTTCCCCCACCTTTTCTTTGTATCCTTTGTTACTGAAGAGGGCTGCAAATATTTAAAACCATTTAAAGCCAGACAAAACCAACCTTCTCTTTTGGTGATTTCTCCAAAATACCCGTTGATTATTGTTGGCAAAGACATTACACTGGAAAGGACTAGCTGTTCCATGTGGTTTTGAAGCCAGGATACTGCACAGATTGTCCCCCAGTGGCTGGGTGGAGCTTGCTGGGTACCTGCCTGAGTGCCATGGGGTCCCCATGCAGCAGATTGACCTCTCTTGGAGGGAAAATAAGTTGACACCAAAGAACAAAGCTCCTCTCCACTGAAGGGTGAAAAAAAATTTACACTGAATATCACTGAGAAAGTGGCAAACGTTAGTCTTGAGATCTCTACTCTATATGTCTGATCAGATGTATATAAGGTTTTTCAGAGGTTCTAATATACTGTCTTTTTGAGAATAGCTAGACATATCAGAATGTGGGATAAGGATGCATTCATTTTGAAGGCTCTAGCAGAGCAATTTTTGTAGTGTAGCATTTTGAGGGGTTTCCCATGTGGTGGAAATGGAGGCTGAGTTGACTACCATTCTGTGATGTGCCACCAGAGTAAGGATATTTTGTTCTTAAACAGAAAAGGTGAGCAAACATCAAGCTCACTGGTATATTTATTTCTCAGTGATTGTAAGGATGAGTTCAACTGGATCTGTGATCTTTTGCTTAGCTCTTATTTCCCGAACAGGCCACACCAGTGGCCTTATGCACACCTATAGAAGGTGGTAAAACAGCTGCCCTTGTGCAATGAAAAGAAATTGACAGGGGAGAACTGTTAGGATGATCTTGCTGGGAGTTCATGGCAGAAAGGTGACTGTCAAGGCCAAAGAAGAGTTGTGTCCAGACCTAATCAGAAGACAGGACCTGCTCTGTCATGTTTTAGGTATTAGAAGCTCTGGCTTATGTAACATATGTACCGGGGTTTTCAATATGTAAACAAACCTTGTATTTGTTTCCCTTTCTGCAATTCCCATTGCTTTAAAAGGAGAGAAACTTTCCAGCACGCCCCAAACAAGAAAGTAGCAAAAAGCAGAGGGTTGATTGTGCTTCAGCACAGCCCTCTCCATCCCAGTCTGGCAGAGGAGACTCTGCAGATGTTGGCACCTGCAGGAGCTGGGGGAAGGCAGGGGCTGCTCAGCGTGGCACTGCCAGACTGTGTGGATGTGCCAGCAGTGAGCAGCAGGAGCGAAAGCTCTGCCTGTGGCTGGCAGGCAGCTGCAGTCCAGGCAGTGGCAGCCAGCTCACTGATGGCATGGCTCTGGCACCACAAAGAATCAAGCCCTTTGTGTTTAACCATCCAGACCTAATATACTGACATGGTCGTCATCAGCTACACTTGACACGTGTTTAAATGGTGTATCTTGCTGCTTTGAACAAGTGCGAATGTGTTCTTGGACTGCTTTGCTCTCTGCATTTCTACGGAGTTTCCCACTGTCCATTTTCCATAGTTAGTTACAGCAATTAACTGGAATTGAGGGCGGCAGTGGCTGCATGCATGGTCTCTCAAACCACACCTGTGGCTTTTTTTGTGTCATGTATAATTCATTACTGAGTGATGCTTCCTGCCTTGTCATCTTTAGTCCTAGATGAATGAACAGTGCAGCTAAATCAGCTTAGCGCCAAACTCAATTGGTGGTTCATGTTCAGCTGTGGCTCTCTCACAAGTCGTGCGTAAACTTATTTGTGTTGGTATGGGTGGGTGTTCACCGAAGGCTCTTTTGATATCAGATCCACTTACAGCTTGTGGGTTCTACCTCAGCTCTATTGTCCCTTCCAGAGGCATAGATACTGCCTGATTCACTGTGTCTGCAGAGGCTTCAATGAGCAAAGGCATTTGTGCTGAAACCTCACCAGGCTGTAATTAATCTGTAGACGAAAGGAAATGGTTTTGTGACTGCTAAATGAAGACCAAATAATGCAATGTGATGAAAGGTATGCTCAGCAGTTTATTCGAGATCTGAAGTTTATATGCGTTTAACTTTACGGTGAGCTGAAAAACATCTGAAACGAGAATTGCCTTAAGTCCCACTTAGTAGCTGACAAAAGTAGACAAAGGAAAATCTGCATGTAATTATATAATAATATGCAGAAAACTGAACAGAGATTAAAAAAATTACACCGTGTATTTGAAAACATTCCGGAAGCATACATACAAACTGTATACAAGTGCTATACACTGAGAGGCATGTGTTTTATGCATTAGATCTGAGGGATCAGTATACGTTCCAATGAACAGGCTGTCTCCTCCTCAGGCTTTTGTTATGCCGAGATAGAAAACATCTGATAACTTCAAAAAAAAAAACCCATTGCTGGCTTTGTAAGTAAGGCTGGACTTTTCTTTTCCAGATTTGGATTGTTTTGCAGAAGGAAAGAAGTTGCTGATCATATGTTTGAAGGTTAAATATTTCTCCAGTGAAATGTTTTGAGTTTTATTTTGTTTTATTTTAAAAGAATGAAGTAATACTTTGAATTCATGTTTCAGCTTGTTAATCATCAGTTGCACCTTTGATGCAGGTTCTCTCACACTACTTCATGCATAGCATTTGTTTTTAGCAAAAAGACACAATGGTTAAACCTGGTAGCTTCCCTGTATTTTGGTGACAGTGACCTTTGCAATAGGCACTCTGGTTGATATTTAACATTTCAAGCAGCAACAGCAGTGGGTCCTTAGCTAACTAGATGATCTTCCGGATCATTGCTATTTCTCAACTTCACCTGTGTAGAATCACAGAATCCTAGAATTTCAGGGGGGCTCTAGTCCAGTCTCCTGCCCCAGTCGGGACTGTCATCAACACCAGGTCAAGTTTGCCTAATGAAGTCTTGAAAACCTCCAGGGATGGAGGTGCCACAGAGCCTGTCTGTATTTAAGCTAAGACCCGATCAGGTTTATAAAATTTTTATGAAATCTTAATTTCACTATGGCTGTGTAATAACTATACCTTAGTACCATTGTAAGACTGTGACAGTACTGTTATTATGACTACTATTGCTATCATCATCTCAGTCTCTATACTTCATGTGAATGCACTACTTCAGGTTGCTATCCCTGTTTTTGACAGCAGAAAGCAGCATTTTTTATGACATACTGGTAGGAGAAAAAGTTGGAGTCTGTCATGACTTTAGCATTATCAACAAAATTATCAAGTACTGTAAATTTAATTATGATGTCAGTCAAAAACAATATAACTTGATTGACAAAGAATTTGGAGGGAATATATTAATCTAATTTGGAAGCTGAATAAGACCAAACAGATGTACTTCAAGAATATATATATATGTAGTTCAGTGATGCTATATTCAGCAAGCATTTTCTAATTAGTCCAAATTTTAAGGCCAGAACATTTCATATTTGGTTCCTGTTTTATGTACTTGTAATAAATGAAAGGATTCTGCACCATTTTAATATTTTTTTTAATATAATTTGCACCCTATACAGCTACAGCAATACTTTTTTTTGTTGTCATTGCTTTTTCCTTTTTGTCTGAGATGTGAATTGTTCATCCAAGCAAGCAGGTTGTAGATAACGTGAATCTTGAGAAATGAATGATGGAGGAAAAGCTCTATTTTCAATACTTTGGTTTAGACGTAGGTCAGTATTTTCAAACGTGTGTAGTAAATTGGCTGCTGGACTTCTTAGGGACACTCTGGAACATCTTTATGTGCATAGGTGGGCTGGGTACCTAACTCCTCCTGGCTGTATAATTTTTTTAAAGCATCTTGTCATGGACATCTAAAATCCTCCACACGTTAACGATGACAATTTCTGAGTCACACTTTGCCTCTGTTAGAGAAGATATCCAAAGCCATATAGGACCTCAGCTGCTTCTCAGAGTCACCTGAAAGGGATCGTTTCTTTTCAAAACAAATCTTTGTACTTCTAGTGACTTGAGCATTCAGAAGGATCTTGTCTTCCAGATCTTTCCGATTCCTCCTTTAGAAAGACTCCTCTCAGTCCTGCTCAGGGTTCTATGGGCTATTCAGGATCACTTCAATGGGGTGACGAAAACAAAGAGCAAAGTAACGTGAAGATGGTGTCGTTTCTTATACCACAGTGGGTATGTGAGCACATCTGCTGTGATATGAAGCAGTAGCTCTTCCAACAGCAACTGATTTTACTGCTGTTTGTGCTGGTGTCTGGTACCAGTCAGCTGCTTTATGAACAAACAGCAACCACTGGAGCTGAGCACCTTGACTGTGCAGCAACATGGTTCTGTGAATTTGCTTTCTTACCTTCCTGCCTCCCTCCTCCCCTTTCCCTGCAGTTTCTACTACATTTTCTCTTGTAGATCACAATATAGAATCAGGCTGCTTTTCATTTCTATTGCTTTTTGCTGCTGTGACTGAATCTGTTACAATTAAATTTTAATTGAGATGCACACTGCTTAAATAGACAGAAGACAGCTACAGCTATTGCTAATTAATTTTCTTCCAAAATGACAACATTTAATCATTATATTCCATATCACTTACATTATTTATACAAATTTAACTCTGGGATTTTTTTTAAAGACACATGAGCTGAGAAAGTGCTTTATGGTGTTAATCTCCTGTAAGGAAATTGTGATTAGCTTGAAGTGAATGCACATTTATGGTGCATTTAGTAAAATAGCACGTAGCTCTGCAAGTTGCAAGAAAGATTGAGATGTTTCTATGAAAAGGTAATAGTGTTTCTGGTTACAGAACTCAAATTTAGAGAAACTCTAATGGTAATAATTTGTGCTTCTGCATCATCTTTGATCTGAGGATCTCTAAATATTTTCTGCCTATGAATAAACAAGCTCACACTTAATGACTGAGATTCCTCCCTAGGTTCTCACGTCACCTTGCATAACACAAAGAGATCATCTGCTATCCGAGCTTGCAAAATCCCTTGCCCTTTGCTACCTTGCTCTAATACCAAGCAAAGAAAATGACCTTTTTGTATTTTAGTCTGGAGAATCTGGTTGCTGTCAGGGTGTTGGATGATCAAGACCATTTGTCTGTTCAGTGTGGCAGTCTGTAGGCAGAACTGTTACAATCTGGGGAGTCTGCGAGAAAACGTACTTGCTGCATCATGACATGACTTGATGTTTGTGAAGAGGCGCATTGTCAACCTTTGAACTTCAAATGTTCACAAAACAGGTAGAAAATTCTTGGGACAACTGTGAGGACAATTTTTTTCCAGCTTCTCCTGTGAGGATGCACAAGGATGACACTCCTTCCACAGAACAAAGGAGCCGGCTATGAAAGGTGAGATGCATCAGCCCAAGGGACTTACTGGTAAAACAGGAAGCATTGGGAAGGACTGGAGAATCAGAGGACGTCGTCATTTTTTTCTCAGCAAGAGTCCCATCTAAGGTGAAAGTAAAAGCTGGAAGCTACAGCTGAGGGATTTTTATGGGTCAGAGAAAAAAATATGGGAGGGAGGAATGGATAAGATTTTTTTGATCCTTCGAGGACTCAAGACTGATAAAAGTCAAAACCAGGTAAGAAAGTGACTGCAGGTACCTGGTTGTGCATATCTCTACTGCTAGCATAGAATAACTCTTTCGAAACCTCCACACGTTTCTGGTTGTCACTATCATGTATCTGTGCAAAGTTAAGCTGCTGTGGAAAAGTGTATTTGCATTTACAAAGGGCTTTGGGGATTAGTACTGATATTGTACAGCAGAATTATTTGGATGGTGCAACTCTGTTCCAGGAAGGCACAACAGAGAAATTTTCCAAAGATGGCATAAAAAGCAATTGTACTGTATGCTTCTGTGTTCAGAGGAGGTTAAGGTTTTGTGGACATAAGAGGGCTGATCAACAGGGCAATCTGAGTGTCTCAGTAAAAGGAAATTTGATTTAAATGTGTTGAATGGGTATATAGTGAAACTCTTTTGTTGGATATAGGGGACTATCATATACTAGTCACCACACATAAATTTTGGTGTCGTCCTGAAGCTAGTCATTTTATTTCCTTTTATAGTGAATATGTAGCAAACCAAAGTACCTTCAGAACTATTTTACTCTGTGTTAAGATAGATTTGAATGAGAGGCTGGCTGGTCATCTGTCTAGCCTCGTGTACTGTCATAGAAGCAAAATTGCATTAAAAAAGTACAACTTTTTGTTACTTTATTTTCCCCTCAACTTTGAAACTAGAAAAACAGACCGGGCAATCATTAGCTCTATTTTGGTGTCTATTTGATTTCTTGAGCATTGCTGTACAGTGGCAGGGTTAGGTACTTCAGGTTCTCTAGGAGTAACAGAAACTTTTTGTGCCTTTATCACTTCTCTTGGTATGTTATAGCTTATTCTACTCCCCTCCTAGCAGGTACTACAGTTAATGATATACAGATTTTTGTACTTATTGGTAATACAGTCATGATTTTTTGCAAAGACACGGTCCCTTGGTAGCACAGCGGGGTAGGACAACGGTGTGTGCAGCCTCCTTTCTCCCCAGTGGGCCTGTCCTGGGAGGCGAGAGCAGCTCCGTTGCACCTGATGAGACCGAAATAATTTATTCCTCTAACAAATAGACCTCTTCCTCTGTGTGTTTTCCCTGAAGTTATTTACACGTGATATTGTTTGCTTTGAGGTCTCACGTGCACTGTAATTTGCATATAGTTCTGCAGTTACTGACGGTTTGATCCTTTGACTGCTGATTCTCATGGTCCTGAAATACACCTTTAGCTACCAGTGGAGTTGTGTAGCTGTAGAATCTGTAACCCAAAAGGCCACAGATTTGGTAAATACTAGAAGAGTTTTCTCCAAGAGACATAATATTAGTGGTTATGTCCAGATCCCAACCAAAATACAGGGCGAGAACCACATGGCTTTAGGTCTGTTTTGTATCGTTTCACTGGACAGCAAAAGAGGAGGCTTAAACATGAGCAAATGTTCACAGCTACCAGTCTTCTGCTCTAAAATTCTCAGTGGGATGCAGCAGTGAACAGCCAACCCTGGGCATTCTTTAGGTCTGTTTCTCTGAAGGCATTCGCCTGGATATCATAGACAATGACTGATGTTCAGTTACAGGAGTGCTAAGGAAAGACATCTAATGCTTTGTGAATACGCCTCTAATGATTTGGGGACAGATAATATTTTCTTTTTTTCCAAAAGATATGTTTTCCCTAACTGTTTTTCTAATAAGCATTTTATAAATTAGCAGTAAATCTGTGAAAAGGTAAGTTTGCAGCAGAGACTCTGGCTCCAAAATAGAAAGTGTGTTGAACTCTCTCACTCATAATTTGTGAAAGGCTGGGAAAGCCAAAGGAGACCAAGTAGTACCAAGTGATGAGTAGCTGTGGAGATGGTTTAAGTACAAGAAATTGTGCAGGCATCTGTAGCCTGTGACATGTCCTCCATCTGTGGCTTCAGTTCTCTGAAACTTTGGGCTTAAATAGGTGACTGTAGAGATGGGAGATATAACATATGTTTAATGTCTTTAATAGAGAAAAACCTAACTTGCTTTTCAGTCAAGGGCTAGGTTATGACAGCAATTAAGACAAATACTTGAAGAGGTATTTCAGTATTTCTGGTGTATAATTTTGAATGTCGATGCTTGCTCTTTTAGTGAGGGACAAGTGAATTATGATAAATGCGTTATGCAAATGATTATTCCCTTACTTGAGGAAAAATACAGTGCAAAGACAGTTAACAGAACTCTAGTATTTCTCCTAAAATAGAACGGTGAATCCTAACAGATACGCTCATTGGTTCCTGATTTTCTGAGGGGATCTGATTCTTATCTTGGAGACCTAGAATAGAACAGAGGGCATTCCAAGTCAGTAGTTTCACTGGCTGAAAATTGTTATGAATGAGACTAGGAGTGGATGGATCTGTCTGGTTTGTATGACCAATCCGACTCAAAGAACAGGTATTTAGGCCTTGGTTGAAGAAAGTGCATAGGCATTTGCTGAAGCCTCCCTGAAGCCAATGAGATTGAAAGCATAGTGTGGTGGACTTTGAAGGGCTTTGAAGGAGGAGACAATGGCTGAGGCAAAACAAAAGAGCAGGCTATCAAAGGATGTAAAGCAAAGTGACAGAAACAAAGATACAAGCTAGGAAAGTGTTCTTTAGTCTCACATTCTGAATGGCTGTGAAATCGGCTTTGTACTCATTCGAGCCAATGTAAAGGAACTTGCTGTAAGTGAAAATGAATGGGTTAGAGACTTCTGTTTTGATTTCAGATGTGTAGGTGAGTGGCAGGAAGCTCAAGGAAGAGCCAAACTGAGACATTGTGCAGAAGGATGAGGCAGGAGTTGGCGGTGGCCTAGAGGCAAAATCCTACAGTGAACTCAGAGGAACCTGAGGACCACCCCAGGTTTCAGCTTAAGTAACAAACAAGATGCTCTACACCTCTACAGTATTTGGCATCTTTTGCCACCTTCTAACCACAGCCAGGCTACTGTGAAAAGATATCTGAGAGGTAGACTGAGGTTTGTATGTGATCGAAGGGAATCAGGTCTGTACTAGGTTGATCTATGAGCAAAATGTAGGAAAATATGGGGAGAAATCCCAGAGGCAACAGAGTACAAAAGACTGGATACAGCATAGCTGTGAGTTAGGAGAAAGATGGAATGAGAATCACAGACATGAGTGGAATTTTAATTTTATAGAGAGGCAGACCAAAGCAAATCGGGTTTGTGAGGAAAAACAGCAGAGAAAGAGAAAAAGGGCAAGGAGAGCAAGAACAGTGTCTGTGACATGGTTTAGAAGATTGTTATGGAGGAGTGAGGTGATTAGAGAACAGATGGAATTTTAGGAGCAGGGAGGATACTGTAGACGGGAGGTAAAAAACTTATTTTGACTGTTTTCTCTGGGAAGAACTCAACAAGCTTGTGTGCAGAAAAAAAGTGGATACAGAGATAGAATATAATTACTGTATGTAGTAATATGTAACAGAAATAATGTACAATAACTACAAAGTAAATAATAATTACTAGCACTACTAAAAAGCTACATATATATACAAGTGTGTATATGTATATACACAAGCTCTTTATAAAAGGGTTTTGTCCTGAATAATTTATTTTAATCCTCTGCGTTTCATCTTAAATTAGGTAGTATTAAGGAACAGAAGCAAACAAGGAGGAAGTATTTACAAGGTCTTCTCGGGGCAGTCTTAATGATTTGAGTCTTACGTAATGAGATAGTAAAACCCATCTTTTTTGTGTGTGCTGTCTAGTGGCCACAGCAGTCACCATGCCCCAAAGTCTGGTATAGCCTCTGAATAGCGGTGAGGACCCTGTAAGAGTGACTGCAGTTTCCACTCTCAGCTCCTGACCTGATTACCACCAGATACAGTACTTTTGCTTCACTCACTTCAACTACCCAGTTGCATAAACACAACCTGGTTCCTAAACTGTTCCTCTGAGCCATATCAACCTGCTGACATTTGTTAAAAGTTTACTGCTAGCCTGGGTTTTGTTCCACTCAGTTTTGTGAACATGAAATGTGCTGGTATGTCAGCCCAGCTTGTTTTGTATGTGAAACAGATACTGCAGGGCAGTGGAGGATCAGACCTCCTCTTCAGTGGTCTCATCAGACCAATTCTGTAGGCTATGGAAGCACCACTGCTGAGGTTGAGAAGAAAGATTTTTCCATTAGCTTTTATAACAAAAGAATGAAACAATTTCTAATGTTACTTCTTTCCTTTTCTTCATGCTGGCAGCTACTTGCCAGACCAAGAAACCAAGTCAGTTCTTGTAGGCTACCAAGAAAAAAATTCATATATTTTGTTGGTGAATGGTTTTATATCTGTCTCAGTCATCAAATCGCTTGTAGTACAGTAGACATAACTGCATAGTAAAGGAATGTATACTTGACAATGTTGCTATTGGCAGGACATAGACACCTTAGAGTTATCAGTGTTCTGGGAGATGTTTATTAGTTGAGTCTTACCAAGTCCTTATCATGAAAGAAAAAAAGAAGTTGGAAGGTAGAAGTTAGTTTCATTTATAAGTAGAGATGGGCATGGTAAGATTCAGTTATTATAAATGCAGATGTTTTGATCTATGAAGGTATGGCAAATTAACCATTTATAACATAAGATATATAGGTGCATAAGATCACAGAGGATCAAGGTACTGACCTAGCCTAGCTTTCTCTATAACACCATAACACCTGTACTTAACGCCATCCATGTCCAGTGATGAGTCTTAGACTACAGCATATCTTCTGGAAAAATACCTAAACAAAATGTGAACTCTACAGTGCCAGAGTCTGTTACCATCCTGAATTCAGTGCTCTTCACTGCTGAAACTGAGAGTCTTGTTTCTAGTCAGAATTTCTGTAGTTTAACTTCTAGCTCTTAGTCTTTGTAATTGATACTGGGTAACTATTATTGGTTTAGCCATAGACTCATGGAATGTCCCTTACTTCTGGGTCAAAAAGCATCTGTTGTTACATTTTTGTTGATTATATATCTATTAATATTACAGATCAAGTCACCCTGCAAGCATTTCTCTTTTGAACTCTCATTTTTCTTATGGATAGCACTGAAGCCTTTGCAATTTTCATCTTTCTGCTTGAATTGTGGACACCAGAGCTGGGCACAGTGCTCCACTAACACTCAGTTCAGAGTTAGAGAGGAAGGTATTACAACCTCCCAAATTCTGCATCGACAAACACTTTTTGCTTTAGTTGTGTGGATACCAGCAACTTCCATAGAGCTTGTCAACCACTATTTACCCACCATAAACTTGAAGTCATCTCCAGTGAGTATTTCTTAAAACAGTCTTAATTTTGTTCCACTGTTTTTCAGATGTGTGGCCTTGTATGTGATTGCTTTAAAATATATAATCTTTGTATGCAGCCCATCTAGGGATAGAGAGCAGGTCAGTGGTACAAAGCAATCACCTTTATTTACCGTATTGGTAGTCCTTTGTCACTGACAAACTTCATGAGTCTGTATGTTTCCAGTCCCTGATATGCTCTCTGATGTAGCCTTCCAATCATATGAATGCTTCCACCAGATTCAGTAATACTGGTCAGGAATAATTTGTATATTAAATGAGCTATTCTGTCTGTTGTTTATTACTCGGGTTCGCAGCATTTGAGTCTACACAATTAAGGAATCTCTTGTCTTTGAGTCCCTTGGTACCTTGATTAATTTCAATCTTGACATCTTGATTTCTGTCGAAATGAGTGCTCATTTTCACCCTCGTCTTTTGTCATTAGCTTAATACCCTCCTGAATACTTTCGCTTGCCTCCTGAAAAACTTATTCCCCTCCACTGAAATGACAGCCAACCACATTGTACAGTCTCTTTTCTCTGTAGAAGATGGACCTGCACTGTTGAAAATGGTGGGCTCTGCCTTTCACCACTTAACCATAAATTTTTGGAATCATATATAACCCTGTAATTTGAGTTGCAGCTTGCAGAAATGAGCACTGTTCAGAGTATTACTTTCATTCGTCCTCTATCTAAAGTTCCTTGCAAGGATGCTTGGTTGTTCTTGAATCCTTCTTCACTGGTATGCTTGTGTTCTTGCAGACTAGGCTGCATTGTGATTCATCGGTTTGTCCCATATAACTATGTCGTCTCTTACTATATAAGCTGTCAGATATTTCAGCAGTTTTGGGGTTTGAAAATGCTGTTACTTGCAAGTGTGAAGCTGAACTTGATGACCTCCGTAGGTTCATTCAAACCCCAAATACTCTGTGATCCTGTCAGAAACTCTTCTCTCATTCCCATCTGAATGAGTTTTGCTCCATTTTCCTGTTTATGAACTGCCAACCATTTAATGTGGTCTGCATCCGGCCTTCAGCTAGCAACTGTAGTCTTATAAAGACAATATGTGTGTCTGCCCAGTATGGAATAGCAGGTTGTGTGGTGTTTGTGTTGAGCAGAGGAAAATGAGCCAACTGAAATGTTGCTTTTTTGTTTTTAATTACATTCTTGTTTCCTTCCCAGGCTTCTCTCATCTTATATGTGTGCCTCTGGAGGGAAGATTCAATAGGCTGATGAAGTGAACTGTTATGATTAAAAATAAACCAAAATTTTGTGATGAAACATGTTCTGAAAGAAAACAGTTGCTATAGCAACTTTTGAAAGGATGCAGTCATCTTTCATTGCTCAAAATAAAGCTTTTCCTTCCTTGAGCCAAATGACGGTTTTCTTATCCAAGCTTTGGAGCTTGTTCAATGTCATCTGGACACTAGTCACTACAAGACGATATTACTCAGCCCAGCCCTACATAAAGCAAACCCATTAAACTTCAATGCATGTCATTTTTATTTGGGGTTTCATCCGTGAGAGTTGAAAGCGCCCAGACTTCATCAGCGTGAAGTGAAACCCTGGGAAGATTCTCCTTCAGTCACCACAAGCCAACGGAATCTTCCCTTCCACCTTCTCAAAAAGCTCCCTCAAATCTGATTTCAAGTCAGCTCTGTACCTCTTATCCAAATCTCCTGGGTTGGCCCTCACTCACTCCGTGGAGCCTGCATGAATATCTCTGTTCAGAATCAGAGTTTCTGCTCTACTTATAAGTGCAGTTTACTTCCTTAGTGTCTTTCACTCATAAATCTGCTGAAAACTCAGTAGAGTCTAATTTTGTTGTAAAACAGTTCAACTGCTGGTCCTCCACCCTGGTCTTAATACAGTCTGTGTTTAGCTGTTACCCACCCTGGCATATCTGCCAAGCATCACAGATGTTTCAGCTGACATACTGGTTATTAACAGTTTCTGCTCTTGTTGGAGCATGAAGGCTTGATGAAGTTTTGGAGTCACTTCATTTTTGTTTTTCTTTTTTCTATTCTAGTGTGCGGAGGTTTCCTAAAATGAAAACTATACTTTTTCATTAGATATGTGCATGAACATATACGTAATATTTGTCTTTTTTTTTTTTAAAAAAAAAATGCCCTATAACAGGAAATTGAAAACTTCTTGGGATTTACTTCGGAAACCCCACCAAACTTAGACAACTCTTTTGCCAAAGTTCTCTCTCCCTTACAACAAAACCAACTAAATCAACAAAAAACAGTGACGATTCACGGATCAGTTATAATGGTGACACATCAATTTTGAACAATTTTTATTTACCTGGAGGCATCCTCTCATATTTTTCATCATGTTAACACAGAGACTGAATGCAGGAGTGTCTCCATTATCTTCTTCCATGGTTTTTCATGTGTTGAAATTCACATAAAAAAATTTTCGCATGATAAGACTTGTGGGATTGGCTTTGTAAAAGTACAAGCATGACTTTGTTTTCCTGTTTCACCACAAAAGGCTCTTCCCTCTAGCCCCTACTCCTCCATCTTCTCAGGTCTTCCAAAGTAAGAAACAAAGATAACTCTGAGAGAGAGTAGGGAGAGTCATGTACCCCAGCCTGCATGCCTCAGCATGGACTATAGCTGAATCTGCATCTGGCTTTGTGCTTTTATGTCTGCTTGTATGTTTTGATGATGTATTATAATTGTTTATAACCCAGCATCTGAAAGATAATTTCTGCTCAAGGCTCTAAGGTTGGCAACTTGAAAATATACTTAAATGGGGAAACGATTCAAATTTATCTGATATTTTATAAATTGATCTTATTCGTAAGGAAGCAGCAAGATTAAAGTGAGAGTAGTGATTGTGAAAAATACGAACATCAGACTAAACCCAAAGAATGGGTGAAATGTGAGTTCATTTATTCAATATAATCTCCTTTCCGATAACTACAGCTTAGAAAGTAAATGGCTCTAGAAAGGGAAAAACCATTCAATGGCCTCAGTGTTGTTATCTGGTGCCATGGAGTGTCCTAGGATAGCCTGGCCTCTGGCTGACATTCCTAAAGGATACATGTCTCTCATGAGTCCTGTGCCACGTCTGTCAGCCCTGTCCAGGACCAGGGGTCCCAAGGTGCTGGATGCTCCTGCGCAGACATGAGCATTGCACCCTCGCTGTCCAGGGCCCGTTAGTGTCTGGTCCCTGCTGGAAGGTCTCCAGGTTGCATCTATCTGGTGAATGCTAGCTCTGGAGCAGGTAGCTGAATACTTAAAGACCTTCCATATAGTGATAATTTCTGATCACCACACTAACTCCACTGGCTTTATTTGATATAAATTGAAGGCCACTGTGGTCAGTGTTAGGAAGGATAACACTTGGGACTCTTTCTGAGATGTGTCTTACACTGTTTCCTGGCACCATATGAAGCAGTGGATTGGATCCTTGGAATTTCTAGGTATTCTAGCTGCAAAAAGTGATAGAGCATGCTGGAGGGCTGCATTCCCCGGAGCTGTTTGCAGGGCATATTTCTTCCATCAGAGACCCTTGCATCTCTCCATTTTGCTTTCCTGAAAGTTCCCTGAATGCTTCCTCTCTCTCTTCCCCGTGTAATGTATCCCTGACTTGTCCCTGCCATGTTACGTGTTATGGCATGCTTTTCCTTGCCCCAGCAGGGCTGTGTAATTTCATTCCCCATGGTACTAGGTCTGTTTGCAGTCTCTTTCTTCCTCTTTCCCATGCTACTCTTTTATCTCTCCATAGGATTTGGCATTGCCTGACTTGTGCTTGTACTTCCATTCATTGATACTCTTCAGTAAGGTGTCACCTCCTCTCATCTCTAAGGCAGTCTCTCTTTCCCCTTGTGTTTCTCTGTCTTCCAGGCTCTTCTCCATCTTCAGGTATCCCCTGCTTTTTCCACATCCAACCAAGCATCCTTGGAAACATCCTTTCTTCCCTCACACCTCCTTCCCATCATGCATTTTTCCATGCTTTTCTTCTCTTCTGTACCTCCCTGGGCAGAGTTGTGCCTGGAATATCTCTGGATCTTCTGGAGCTGGTTGGAGGTGATATTCTGAAGTTCTCAGATTACAGAGAAATGCTGCCAAGCACCAGGCAGTCCTGGGTGCACTTTGACCCCATACAGAAGGCAAGAGGGGCTTCTTCCTTGTGCTTTTGGTTTGCGGTTGCCATATGGAAATGGCAGATGGTGTTGATCAGGAAGTTAATCTAGAAGCATATCCGTTTCATGCCATATGCAAAAGATTTGTTCATTAAACTTAGAACTCTAATTTAAAGCCAATTAACAGAGTGATTTGAAGAGACTTGTTCTTTTTGAAGTTCAAAAGAGATGCTAAGTCTCTGATTCAGCCTTTGTACATTCCAGAACCTGTATAACTACCGCAATGTTGCCAGCTCTCCTGGGGTTTTTGTCTCTCTCTCCCCCCCCC
>VWZK01021249.1:0-118950 GCA_013396935.1 Baryphthengus martii | reverse complement strand
TTTTTTTTTTCCCCTCGTTATGCAGCTTTTGCCAAGGTCTGGAACTGTTTGGCAAAGTGTAATGAGCACCTAGCTCTCTTAGCAATTTTCAACCCTACGTTTACAGGTGGGTAGGCAGAACTTGTATGTCTTCCCATCCTCTTTGCTGAAAGCACAGCTCCCTCCTTCCCTTCAGCAGCCTGGTATTGCTCTTCTCTAAGCAGGAGCTGGGGGAGGAAATAGAAAAATGGAAGAAACCCTGAACAGCTCTGTGCCCTCCTAACACCACTTCTGTCAGCATGGAATTGTCTCTGCTTCTTTTCCTCCCTTCCCATAATGTCTCCCAGAACCTGGTAGGGACCCACGACAGAAAGTTTTTCAAGCTTGGAAGGGGCAGCAGGGGCCTCCAGACAGACAGCTACTGCTCTACACATGCACACCCCAGTGTATAGCTCTAATTTCCATGTGTAACTGAGTCAGTAGGATTGGCCCAAGCCGATGATTCCTAAAAATGTCAAGATAGGAAACTTTGTGTCTGGAGGATCCCAGAAGTGATTCATTCTGAATTAATATTTATGATGCTTTTGCCTGAGATTGGTATTCTGTAAACAGTTGTAGGTCCTTCAGCTACAGACAGCATGTTTGTATAGTCCCAACATTTAGTAGTGGCATGTGTACAGAAAAAATTTTCTTTAGTAATGTGAAGCTGTTGCTGATAAAAGAGAAAATAGAGGAGTCAAGTTTTGCAGTGGTATAGAGGCTATGACTTCACCAGGTTAACTGCTGCTACTTCCACGTTATTGAGAACATAATTTGGCTCAAACTCAGGGAGACTAAATAAGGATCACAGCAATCACTGTTTTAAGCCAGTGTTCAAAACAATTGGTTCACACTGATTTTCATAAGCAGCTCATGTATTCAGAAGGCTTTAGCTGTATGACACAGTCCACTGCAAAAGAAGGGTTGGTAGAAGTATCTCTTTGCTTATCTTAACTAGAACAGCACACCAGGAAAAGCTATCAAATGTTGAATTGTACTTACGGGGCAGCGGGGGAGGGGGGAATATGACAGAACAGTATCTCCTTGTGGGTGCATGAGGACAAACCTGGCGAGAGCTGTTTGAAGTCTGCCCTCGGTTATCTTGGCTCTCATCAGTCACATCAGAAGCCAGCAGCAGTGGGACTTTATCTTGGCTGTGCTGCAGTGGAGGTGGTCCTGGTGTCAGCAGCCAACACGCCTCCATTGTGTCCCCTTGGGGGTGTTGACACCTCACTGACACCACTGGGACTGTGCGTGAGGAGGTCGGGTAGAGATGGACTTAAAATGAAGGAGAGGATAGACATTGGTCTGAGAAAGCCCAAAATATTCACAAAAGCAGAACGGCTGCTGGAAGCCTCCTTTGGAAATCCATTCCTCCTGTCACACAGGGTGAAGGTGATTCTGTGATGCAGTGACTGTGACGGCTTCTGAACGATTGGACTTGTGTCACAACGTCACTGGCAGCACCTGCTCTCTGCCAGAGAGGCTCACTCCCATGCTGCTACTTAGTCTTTGAGGAGAGGTGGCCAAAACTGGTGATTCATGTTTCGAAGAAAACCTTAGGGGGCAGAAATCTTTGTTTTCTGCCTGATGAAAGAAAAATCCCATAGAAGGAAATAATGCCTTGTCATGAAAAGAGTGTGTGGGGAGTATGGCTGATGAGTATCTGTTTATGCCCGGGTTTGCTAGCAGTCCTACTCAGGCTAATGGGCTCCAAAAAAGAGAAGATGTTTTGAGAGAGCACTTTCAACCATTCCTTGAGCACTTAGCAGGAGGGATTGTTTTATTAGAAAATTTTATGGCTTCTTGTTTTCCCTCAAAGGCAAATGTGACTTTGTTGTTTTTAGTTCTGTTGGGATTTCTCCCTTTTAATATACAATGTAGCTGTTAAAATAACTGGGGTTGTCCTAGGGCAAATCATATAGCACTTTCCTTGTTCAGATCTCAGATGGCTGCCTTTTTAGTGTCGCTGCAGAATTATATTACAAGGCATATGAATAGTGTCAGTATTAGTGTCAAAACCAATTACCCAACCCTCCTCCTGCAGAGAAAGCTACGAACCTTAGGAACAATTTGAGTAATCCATTCTGAGTTTCTAATTCTGAATAATGACGAAGGGCAGAGACTTGTCCATGAGTAAGTGCACACGGTCTTTCCCTGTATAGGCACTTCTAAATGCATGCTCATTACAGGAAAACCAGGCTCCCTGTGAAACCTTTTTTCATGCCAAATGGCTCACTGCTAAGATTAATCTGTCATTGAATTTATAAATTCTGTGTGGCACAGAGCAGCAGAAAAAGTTTAGCATTGAACAGAAAGCAAACTGTGGCTCGCTTAAAAAAATGAATGTTGTGCTCCTGGATGGTGTGGATTGACTGTCTCTATCAATATCTCTTCTTATACTGGTAATAAAAATATTTCTATAGCCTTTTGCCTCTGAGGATCTCAAAGCACTTTGCAAATAGGACAAAATACTATTTCCTGTTTTATGGCTCTGGAAACTGGCTATGAAAGAGGTTAAGCTTTTTGCCCAGGGACATAGAAGAGACGGTAACAGAGCTGAGATAGGAACCTAAATCTCCAGAGCTGTGTCCTGGTCACGCTCTGCACCAAAGCACAGCAGGGTGAATCTGCTGGCCACCAATTCTCATCCATGAAACCTTAGGATGTAGGATATGAAATCAGTGTCGGTGCGCCTTGCTCACTGATCTCTGCCCTGGTCTGTGGGCAAAGGTTCTGAGAAGGGCAGGATCCAGCTGGAAAGAATGCTTGTGTCCTCTTGGGCTGGGACAGTCAGGTCTGGTTGTGGGTGACTATGGGAGGAGAATGACTTTTGGTCACTGCTGACTTGGGGAAAAGCTCAGAGTCTCACACCCAGCCTGCTCTGCCCAAAGCACCTTTAGGAAGCAAAAATAATTATAGACTTATTATCCTAAATCCTGTAAGATTAGAATAGTTACATGCTTTTATTTTTTTTTCCTCTAATCCAGTATTCGAATAGGATTTACCTTTTTAATACAACCATTTATTAGAAACACTAGGTTATTTTATTTTCTTAAATTCATAATTCATCTGAAAAGAGAGCACACAGCAATAAAGGCCAGATTTTCAAATACAAGCCTGATCTCTTGTCAAATTCTAGATGGATAAATGATATATCTAAGAAGCTGTGTCCCTGCTGAGGTGTCTGTGGTGGGGACTCAGAGATCTCACTTCAGGCATCTTTCCTGAAAGAAGCATGGCTCTAATCTGCATGTTTCACAGGAGAACAATTTCTATCACTACTTTCTTCCTTCCCCTCCCTGGCTGCTGTGCACTGCAGCCCCCCCAGGAAGCTCCCTCAGCATGAGGCTGCCCCGAGGGTCAGGTGGCCCGAGAGAGGTGGCTGGGAGGGGTGGGAGGGCGAGTGTCTGATTTCAAACACAAGTGCAAAGCCTTGAAAGGGGGTCTAAAAAGAAACAGGTGGGGACTGGTAATACAGCCTCTGAAGTTTATTTGCTTGATGAACAGAAGCCCAGGCTGTCAGACCTAGGTCAAATACTCCTCCAGTTTGAGTGTATTTATTTGAGTGTATTTATTTCATACATGGTCTGTATCCCAACCCGATTTCTGGACTCGGTAAAGTTGTGGCCCCCAGGAACCCATCCCGTGTTTGCCATCAAGCCCAGCACATGTTGGGGCAGGACCTCGAGGGGCCATCTCAGTATTCCCTGGAGCCTTGTGTCATCAGTGAAGCCTGTAATTATGGGACCTTTCCAACGCAAGCTTCACTGTTACAGCTGCAAATCCTGACCGAAGATCGATCACTTGGTTGTCCCATTAGTGTGAGCCATGCCTAAAGGCTTTGGAGATGAGCTGCTCAGGCTACAGCATACAGCCACTGGGTGGGCCACCATCCTGCTGGAGCCCAGGCAGCGGTAACAGTGTTGGAGCACCACATCCACCATACACCACGTCCCTCTAGGGTACCAGCAAGGATGGCTCTGTATTTATAGGAAGGTTTCGAAGTAGCTCAGAAGAAGAAGGGTTTTAAGACAGCCTGTCTTGAACAACAGTGCAACATGGAGGGCCTCCAACGGCAGGTGCAAAGGAGTGTCAGAGTATGGGGCTGCACTCGGGCTGCACTCAGCCATGGAGCTCACCATGTAGTGGGGAAAGAGAGTCTTCATTTTCCTGATTATCTGTCCTGAGGTTACAGCACAAAAACTGCCTGAAAACCAGCAAAATAGCAAGAGGAAAAAAAAAAAAATCAAAATCACAAAACGAAGTGCTTATGTCAGGGTCATGAACAATTAAAGTGTAAAAGCTACAGATCACACATAGGAGTTCCTGGAATCTTCACATATTTTAAAGTTTTCAGGAGCCAAACTTTTTAATCCGAGATGTTCAGGAATCAGTTAATCCTCTAGAGTGAAGGGAGGGAAGTTTGAGCTGGAACAATAGCAGTAAATTACCTGCACGAAAAAAAGGTTTTCTGGTTTCCCAGGTATTTTTTTTGGCTAATCCCATTAATTCCAGCATCGTAAAGAGCCAGTGTACTTCAGAGTACCTCAGGAGTTGAAAAATTTGCATCTGAAAATTTACATGTAAAAAACTGCAGATCCACATTAAAATGAGAAAGGAAAGGAGGAATTAGCAGTGGATTTCCCAGCCTGAGGCTGGTAGTGCCAGGTAAATTCTGTGAAAATGGGAGTCACTTGGAGACATTTGAAAAAAAAAAAAGTTAAAATGGAGTGAACAAAAATATTTACAGTCAGAAATGAAGCATGCCTTCTCATTTAAGAGGAGCCCTATTTTTGCATTAAATTTAAATTTTTGCATTTAAATCCCATATTGCTTTTGGGAGACCCGTTAAGTTTGAGTCATGCAGAACAAACAATCAGGCTAATAAAATGTTCAGAAGCTCTTATTTTTCATGGACTCAAGTATAAAAAAAACAAGTTATGTGTGCCCTGGTATCTTCTTGTTTCATGGAGCTCCCACTGGCGTTTAACTCACCTTTTGTAATGAGGGTAAAGATGCAGCTAATTTTCGGATGCAACCAGTCAGGATAGAAGTTTCTTGGGAAAGAGAGGAATCAGTGGATGCTAGTCCTCACCAGCGAGAGTTGGATGGGCTCTGACAGACCTGCTATGGCTTATCCATAAGCACTCTTGAAATGTTCTGGTCAGGGCACAGGTTCAGAACCAGCACATAGAATAAGAACCAACTGGGAAAAAACAAACAAAACAAAAAACCCACCACCCTAAATGTATTTTTATATGTATTTTTATTGGAAGTTTTTATCTGACTTGTTTTTTTTTTGTCATAATGGGCTAGAACACATATAGGATGGACAAACTGGTTTTACATATACAAAATTTTTGTGTCTCACCTGTTCTTTAATCCTGGAAAGCCGTTTTGACCTGTAAGCTTATGTAGCCCAAGTTTAAGTGAGGAAAAAAACCATGTTTTGGTCCTGATCCTTTTAGATCTTCAACCATCTGAGGTCAGTGGGGTGTGAGAATATCTGTCCCTTTGCAGGGTTGTGCCCTTTTTGTCTGTAGCTGCTGTACTGGCTACGCTGCTAGAGTTAGAAACCCAGGAAATCTTTGCTGCCCGCCACTGACTTCGGAGCTCTGCTGAACCATTGGCTGGTTCCTTGTGGAGCTGATTTCACCTGTTTTGTGAGCGGTGACCAGAATCTGATTTTGTTTTATGTCCTATAGGGTTGCTGAGCTGGAAGATGCACATCTAAGATGGAAACTTCTGCTTCAACTGCTGCTGGGAAAAAAGAAGGGAAAGGTGCAGTTCTGCAGGGGAATGGCTTTACGGAGACAGGGAAGAAATCCACTCCTTTAGCAGCTGCAGGAGCAGCAGTGGCACAAGGAGGTATTTTATGTTTTTCACAGTTTGAAAGCAGCAGGGGTGTTTTTCATTAGACTGTAAGAATTTAATAAGTACGGTGGCATCTGTACTCCTGTGAGCACACTGAGTTTATTGGAGTTCTTGGCCATTGGAGGTCACAGGAGCAGGAAGCTGTGTCACCACATGGCTTCCAAATTGCACTGAGCCATGACAAGTCACTGGTGCTCCAAGCAAACTAGGCTGGGGTGAGGGAGAGGACGGGTGGCCGTTGGAGAGTTGAGACATCTCATCACTGCTTGCCACTGGCCAACTGGTGCTGCATGGTGTAGGCAGCATAGTGCCTTCCACCCTTCCATAGAGGAGTTAAAGGGTGGCTGGCGACTCTGGTTGGAGCTGAGGAGTGCCCTGTTATCATGTCTCGGGAGGGATGTTGTGCCAGCTGTGATCCTTCTCATAAGCTAAACAGAGTGTACTGTTCTCAGTCATTGCTACTGGGATTTTGTGTTTAGGAAGGAATTTGAGATTGTCCAGCCCCGTACGAGAAGGTTCACAAAGAAACTCCCTCACTTGCACCATTCTTGTTAATATCAGAAATCGCTGAGGTCCTGATTTCTTCTTTTCCAGTGTTTTTGGCAAGACTTTGGTCCTGCTGGTGTTGAACTCAATTGGGAAGCTCTTGCAAACACCTGCAGGCATGGGGTTGGTTTTGGCCGGTGTGTTGCTCTTGCCTCCTCACCTACTGTGGCAGGCAAAATACAGCCCCAGTAAACACATCCCTCTCTGATAAACATGTGCTACTTGAGTTTGTATTTTCTGTTGGCTGAGTTTTGAAGATAGTTCCCAGTCTAAATTGCTTAAATTTCCTTTATTTATCCTTCCTTTTCAACTCATTTGTTACTCAGTTTTCATTTCCACGTTGACCCCGGGAAGATTCATCTGTACAAAATAAAGTAGAAACTGGTAGATTATAATCTATCAGATTAGTTCATGTGTTTGATAAACTTTGCTAGCCTTTGGTAACCAAAGGCGAATTTTTCTTAAAAAGGACTAGAAAATCTTTTACACAGAGTTTTTCAGAGGAGCCACAGTTTTGTGCTGCTGAATGGATCAGAGCCAATTTCCTTGTGAGCACGAAGCAGAGTGGCAGAGGGAAGGCTTGCTGGGCAGCAGAAACAGGGGAAAAGCAGCGACAGCAACATGCAGAAGTTTGCCATCTCCCAGCAGATTTTGATCCCTGTTGAAGAAGCACAGGCTGAGACAACCCACTTAAGACCCATCGTTGTGGTGACTAGCAGATCCAAAGCTGCTGTTGGAGCTGATTGGCTCCAACAAAGTCCAAGCATGTGCTAAAATTTAAAACCCACAGATGTGCTGTTATGAATAAACAGCTTCCCTACTTGGCACTTGAATTGGGAGTGCCTCCAGTGAGGAAGTGGTCACCGTATTTCCAGAGATGCGAGGAAAATGAGGGTGACCCCAAGACAGAGTGTCTGTTGGTTCGTTTAGCACCCTCAGAGACTTGAATGGTTTTTATGCATCCAGTGTTACATGTTCTGTTAGCAGTGTGCTCTTGCCTTTGAAAGGAATGATTTATGGGCTCAATATTTCTCCTTTTATTAAGAAGTGGAGAAGTAAGTGGAGGATGTCAGAAGAATTGTGATGAAAGCATTGTGTAATGAGATATAAAGAGAGAAATCTATGTCATGCTGTGAAGGGAAGTGCTCATAAATGACCTAAAATGGCTAGCAGTGAAGCAGTGTGTGATCAAATGCTGCCCCAGGGAGCTGCAGGTGATGCATGTGCTTTTGGGGTTTGGAGGGCTTTCTTTGAATTCTGGCTAGAAATAATACATGCCCCTGAAGGAGAGAGCGTTGTGTGTGTGCTTGTAAGTAGAAAAATTTACACAAAGTCATCTTCTAACATCAGTTAACAGCAAGGTGTGATTTAGCAGACGATAACAAAAGGGCTGGATAGAAACTGTACTTACATGGTATTCATGCTAATATAACAAAGCAGCATAAAGGAAAGGGACCTGAGGGTCCTGGTGGACAGCAGGATGACCATAAGCCAGCATTGTGCCCTTGTGGCCTAGAAGGCCAATGGCATCCTGGGGTGTATTAGAAGGGGTGTGGTTAGTAGGTCAACAGAGGTTCTCCTCCTGTACTCTGCCCTGGTGAGGCCACATTTGGAATATTGAGCCCAGTTCTGGGTCCCTCAGTTCAAGAAGGGCAGAGAACTGCTTGAAAGAGTCCAGCACAGAGCCACAAAGATGATTAAGGAAGTAGAACATCTCCCTCGTGAGGAAAGCCTGAGGGAGTGGGGTCTCTTTAGCCTGGAAAAGAAGAGACTGAAGGGTGACCTCATTAATGTTTATAAATATGTAAAGGACGCGTGTCAGGAGGACAGAGCCAGGCTCTTCTCGGTGATGTCCAATGACAGGACAAGGGGCAGCGGGTACAAACTGGAGCATAGGAGGTTCTAGGTAAATGTAAGGAAGAACTTTTTCACAGTGATGGTGACAGAGCACTGGAACAAGCTGCCCAGAGGGATTGTGGAGTCTCCTTCTCTGGAGACATTCAAAACCCACCTGGACGCGTTCCTGTCTGACCTACTCTAGGTGATCCTGCACTGGCAGGGGGGTTGGACTAGATGATCTTTTGAGGTCCCTTCCAACCCCTAACATTGTGTGATGCTGTATGTGATTTTTGATTCACTGAACTAGTGTAATTACTTATAACAGGCCAGAAATACATATATTTATGATCAGATTCTTACAGAAGAAAGTAAATGAGGCATGGATATTAATTATAATGTTCAGCTTGTGGAGGGGAACAGCTTTAAGGGGAGGGCCTCTGAGCTCCCTACCCTGCTTTGGAGCCATACAAACAAGTCTTTATTCTCATCCAAGAAAACCTCTTTAATTTTATTTATTGTAGAGGTTTTACTCTTTATATTAACATGTGAGAAGTGGCAGGAAAGCTCAGCTAGTGTTGCATCTCACCAGGCTGCTCTCCAGAGCCAAGCAAATGTAATTTGCAACGCATTTCTTCTGCTTTATTCTACTGAGTCACACAGATCAGTGCCAACATAGTGTGTTCCTCAGATCATAAGTAGTTTTTTTTCCCTTGTAGAAATTAATAGATTCATAAGGTTTTATTTATAATTAAGGTAATGGAAGCAATAGATTGAATATTAGTTAAATAATTGAAGAATAGCTATTTTATTGTATTATTGTTATTACGATTATTTTTTGCTATATTATTACAAGATAATAACATGTCCACTCTCCATTTCTAGTTCTCTTGCTTTGAATATTTGTCTCAAAAGTTTTCAGCCTTGAACAAATTAAGTTATGGCTATAGAAAAAGAGATCATATTGTTGATGCTGTCAGTGGAGAAGAATCATCTTACACTAACAAACTGCGTCTCATATTTTTAGTGTAGTGAAGCTGCCATTTTAGTAACTTACTGATCAGACATTCAGAAATTGGCCTCACGGAAATGACATTAGAGAAGACTCTCCTAATTTTCTATTTTTCCATATATCATGCCGGCCGAGGTACCAAAGCTCCTCTCCTCTTTTTCAGTAGGTGCACATGTGTGTGTGCGACAGAGATGGAAACTGGTTTTAATGGCAGTATATAGAAGCTATAGATAAGTAAATCTGCAGAAAAGCCTCTCACTTTTGGTGCCTCCACTTCTGGAAGGGCAACTCATAACATCTGATGTTTAGAAAACCCTTTTGCTGAAAGCAAAAGTGCATATTGCTGCATAGGGTGGGAGACTTTGATGCAGAGTACCACTTGAGTGTGAGATGGGGTTGTCCCCTGCAGGCTCACACCGTGACATCTTGTGTATCTGCATGCAGGCATGAGGAAGCTGAGGCATGTGGCTGGAGAAGAAATTTAAATGAGCCACTCAAAGGTAGAGATATTTAGGAAGATGGATTTCTCATCTTGTAATAAAAATTAAATACAAATTCTCCTGAATGCTAACTGCCTGACTTTAACAAGACCCAGAATACACCTTATCTTCTTTACTCCACCTTCCATGTGACACAAAGTTCCCAAATTGATGGTGTTTATGTTTGAAACATTTTTCTGATGTCTGGCTCTGTCAAGACTAATTTTAGCATTTCTAAAGCTGGATAAAAATATAGCCTCATTACTTTGATGTCAGAGCATAGTTTACTATTAGTATATTCTGGGGTTTATCATTTTAGTCATGTTTAACATGGCTGCAGCAGGCATGCACTATTAAATCTAGCTTATTTTACATTCCTGTCTGAGATTATTTATTTGGAACAATTTCCTCTCTATCAAAAGACACAGCTAATGCTGAGTTTTAATGTGTTATTTACACACAAAATAACCTATTTACAACTCAGTATCTGCCGCAGGGAGAATGAATGGGGCAGTGCTCCCTTCATCCTGTTGTATCTGAGTTTAACAATCTGGATTGCTAATAGAACCATTTATCACAGGGTGGTAATTTATTTTATGTGAGCTGCACAGGTCTCCCTGCCTCTGATCTATGGAAATACTTTGTATATAATGAAGTTCAACAAGTTATTTCACATAAACATGGAGAAACCAAGCTGCAGAACCAGTAAGACTGGATACACTTTTTTTTTCCAGGAGGATTCTCCTCTGACATTAAGGCTTCAGTTGATGAAATGCAGTTCTTCACCCTGTATATGCTGTAGGGGCAGAGTGTGGGGCTTCTCTGCAGTGGATCAAAGATTGGGATGGAGTTTGGTCACTTGATTTATGGGCTGGTGGGAATGCTTAGTGCTGCAGAAGTAGCACACTCAGCCCTTTCATAGTCAGAGAGGGACAGGGAGCACCTCCTGTATCTTTCCACAGGTCTACTGTAAGCGAGCCCTGAGTGGCACTGGCAGGGAGTCCCTGTGCAGTTCAGCTTGTCTCAGTGAAGGATTATGGAAAGACCATGGAAATGAGGAGGAGGAAATGCCAACATCACAGTAGACCTCAAGGCACTGAAAAAATTACGTCGTTTGTGTGACCTGAGACTCAGAAAAATTGGAAGTACAGCCCCAATTAAGTCATCTCCTCTGTCCACCCTGCAGGGGCAGGGATCTTCTCCAAAAAATGCTTTTCATTCAGTTGTTCACATTTTCCAGGAAAATGAATATAACCAGTACAAGCATATTCTTAGCTTTCCTGCCCTGTATTGTTTTGCTGTATGCATCTTAAAACATTGTGGTACACGGTTAACAGAAGAGTCTACTTTGGCTCCAGGAGGGAAGGGGGCAAATGGTTAAAACTGAGTGATGAGAAAATCCTGTAATTCAGACTGCAGAAATCCCTGGCAGTCACTGTCTCTCTCTTGTGTCTACTGCCTATAGCTCAGTGGCCCTCACCTTGGGTAGGGAGAGCAGTAGCAATCAAGAATAGTATTTCTTCCTTAACATTCCTATCAGTCTTAAAGTAATTCTGTTGGGTACTTAAGTGAATTTTTTTGAAATCATAGTCCTTCTGACTGGCCAAATTGCCTATAGATCTCTTCTGTATCCACTTGTGTCCGTTTGAGCAGCCAAAGGTCTCAGATGCTCATACTGGTGCAATGCTGAGTCTGCTTCTCAGTTCTAGCATATCAAGGTGTGTGACTAACTGCCAGCTTTGAATTGTGCTGGTCAGCTGACTCCTGCTCTTTGGGATAGTTTAGAAGGATCCATGTGGAGATGGCTGAAGTTAAAGCCATGCTGCACTATTTTTATGTTCAATGAGCAGTATCTGTGTTGGAGACATGGTGGAGAGCACTCTGGGAGCAGCAGGTTAATTTTTTCAGCTATATGTGACAGAATTTTGGTAGTTAAGATTGCCACAAACTGTGCCACAAAAGCACATTTTCTTCTGTCTGCTCTTTCTCATGTATTACTTGCAGTGCTGAGTTTCCCTAGTCTCTTCTTTAAAATAGTCAGCAATACATCTTTGTTGGGTAACCCTTTGCTTAGTGAAGTGATTGGACTCTGACTTCTTGACCACTTGGGTTTTTGGGTATTTTCCTCATGGAAAATACCCCTTTCCCAAGCCCCTATACTGGGTTTCTGTATGTGGTAGCCAGGTCCTATGGGCAAAGGTGCAGCCTCACAGTGGATAACTATTAATGTTTACAGATTTTTTGGTTCACTTTGCATAGCCTTAACAGACGATGCTAGAGTCCATATCACCACGTTTACGGTTAGACTTGATGATCTAAAGGGTCTTTTCCAATCTAAATGATTCAATGGTTCTGTAGTTCACAATATCAGCCAGGATTCACGGATTGCATATAGCTCTGCCAAACTGTCATACCAAAAGTTCCTACAAGTTCAGCCCACTACAGATGCTGAGGTACTTTGAATATGGAGCATTAAGTACCACCTAAAAGACCTTTGTGTTTTGTGAGTGTATGGTTATTGTCATTAATAATAGTTGTAATAGTAATAACTTCCACTTTTCTATGATTTTATAAGCTCCAAAAGCTTATTCTGGCAAGTATTGGTATGTCTTCTTTTCTGTGGATCCAGTTTAGACCTCAGGAAAGTGCCTCTGAGAGGGTACCTAAATATAACCTTTTTAACTGACGCTAAACTTACCTATTTGTGACTTGGTCATTTATAGTCAAGTTAGAAAATCCAATGGTGATAATGGATTATATTTATCATGATGCTTTCTAGGACTATATCCTGTGTGCTGACAGCATGTCCCTATAGTTTTAATTTTTAGTACTTTTTGCTGCTTTTTGCCTGGTCATCTGAGAATTTGCACAAGTTTTTAAAATTAATTCCCCCAACACCATCCATTAACTATGGCATTTGAGCCTGCATAGTCATGGGGGACCAGGAGTGGGACTTGTTTTGTCTGAGGTTGGCTGCCCAAATATTGGATATCTAGTTTGAGATCCCTTTACGTTAGAATGGAGTAAATCATGTTGTGGAGATGCCTGCTTTGTTCGCTTGAGGACTTCATACCTAATTTGAGGTGGCTAATGTTAGGTGGACAAATTCTAGTCTTCTTGACTTGGCCCAAATTACAGAGTGGGATTAAAGCAATAACTAAGGTGGGACTAATTTAATGCTTTAAAGCCCCTCATTCACATTCATCAGTTCACAGCCTGACAAGCAATCTTGAAAGTCCTGACTTCCAGCTCTGAACTGAACTATTACCCATGGCTTCTCAAGCTGGAGGCAAACTTGACACCCAAGTGTCAACACAGCCAGGGAAGCTGCTTCCCAGAGTTGCTCTAGCTTGACACCAGCATTGACAAAACTAGTTTTAACAGCCTGTTCAGAGACATAGGCTGTTTAAAATCCCCACTAAAAAGACAAGGAAAAAAACTTGTAAATTCTACAGGTTACAAAAGGCTCCTAAAAATAACGGAAGTGGATGAAGGCTATTAATGCAAAAAGTAAATAATTACGTTAAGAGAAGCAACTAGAGAGACCAGTTGTGTAAATCACTTTAAGAGGATCAAGCCTTAGATAAAATCCATTCTTTTATCACACAGATTAAGTCTTCCTTTTGATGCTAAATAATTGATGGGGTTTAGCAGAGTCCTGCCTGCATGGAGCAGTGGGACTGCGCTCGTGATCAGATGAGCGGCAGAGAAAAATATTCTTAGAAATACCATTCATCCAGTACCAGCACCAAGAAATGAGGCTTGCATTCCTGGCACTTAGTAACAAATTTCTGTGTCGCTTTGAGAAGACATCATACACCTCAAAGTGAAAGGAGGACTTGGCGTTACTCGTCTTCTCCTTAAACTGACCCCCCCAAAAAAACAGGCAGTCTGTTTTCATGGTTTCATGTCGGAATGAGCGAGGTGCAGAGAGGCCTGGGAGGACACAGCCCATTCTGCTGCACTATATTTATTTTATTTTATAATTAAAGAACATGAACTCTGCTGTCTGGTAGCTCCTGGAAGCCCAGGTCCTGTGGTGGGTTCTCTTACCTTGGTCAGCCCCAATAGTGCCTGAATACTTTAGCCTCATACACTTCTCTCCACATATGAACATCCTGGTAAAACAGGGAGATGTTGTTACCCCCATTTTGCAGACAGGGGGTGCAGAGGATTTTCCAAGGCCAAAGTGGCTGTAATGGGTTCAGCTGTTTCAGAGAGAGATGTCAAGAACTAGTTTTCTCTGCAACTTCAAAAATTCATAGGTGGTGTACATGGGACATCCATGGTGGTACAGAGGATTTAGTCCAGGTCTCTTGAATCACCATATCCCCTAACAAGTCCTTCCTCTCTTAATGATATGCCATGTAATCATGGTCAGATGACTCAAATGCTCATGTACATCTGTGAAATGGAGTTGTTTCTTTACCTTCAGGAGCGTTGAACACAAGTTGTCTATGCATCATATAGTGCCTTTGAGAAAATCACTTTGCAACAGTTAGTACCATCCCTTTTGGTTGCACAAAGGTATGAAAATGTTCAGTAGCACTAATAGGATTTTACTGAATTTAAATTTATTTTTGGCAGTGCCTTTGTCAAGGATACTTTTTTTCCTGAACCAGGTAGGACATAACATTCAGAAACCTTAAATTCTGAAATAAATCAATATGTAATGAATTTTGCGTTCGTTCTATGTTTGGTGGAGTGAATTCTCTGGTGTTAATGGTAAAAACAGAGCAGGAACCTCATCTAAGATTGTAAGTTTAGCTTTTGAAGGGATGAAGTGGATGCTAACTGGTTTAGGATTATGTTAAACTCACGAGTTTGCGTGTGTTTGGAAGCGACCTACCCTGGGTGTTCTGCAACTCCGATAGTGGTATGGGGTTGAAATCAAGCAAACTTTGGTGGAAAGAGATGAGCAGAAGTTTGTGCACATAGACTGATTGAGTCCAAAACGAAAATATATGGAAAACCATTGAGTGTCTCAACACAAATGAGAAGGAATTCACACAAACGTGTCTGAAATCAATTCTGCCTTTTCCACAGTTTGTTAGAGAGCTCCATGGGGTTTTTCTCCTTTTTTTATATCTCTTTCCTTCGCCTGGTATCCCAGGTACTTTTGCAACTGTATTACACTGAAAATGTTTCCAATTGTAAGTAAATTGTAGATGAGAACAGGACTGTTGTAAGTAATATATTTATTGCTACTAATATCTGATTAAAAAAAAATAGCAACATTTGCAGGGATTGAATGGTGCTGTTTTGGACAGAACACTGTTTTCTTAGATGGATCAGCTTCTGACTGACACATTTTCAAAACATCGCAGTTTGCAACAGGTGAATCCTTAAGTAAACAGTTAAAGTAGATGTTTTGATGACTTCAGTTGTATTGATATAAAAGATTAGTGTCTGAGCATTCCTGAAAACCATCCTGTAGAGGAGCCTCTGGCCCTGTGTGCAGTGCTTCAACAATAGTTTAACTGTTTAGAGAAAATGGAGATACTTCTGCACGTAATGAGATGCTCCGAGCCTAGAGATACTGGTACGGCCTCAGCGCTCCTGACTGGATCCAAATCATTGGAAATGTGTAGATGTTGCCCAAGTTAAATTCTTTCGTCTGTTTGTGAGGGGGAAAAGTTACTTTGCTTTCCTCTGTTTTTTTTTGTCTGCAAGTCACCTTGGTTTATGGCTGCTCTCTGTAGAGTGGATCAGCAGTGACTGGGAGAACTAAGCAGTGTCATCTTCTGCATGCTGTCTGGTGTGAATATCAGTGTCCTCTGGGAATGCATGTAAGTGCCTTCTTTGTGAGGCTCAAGGTTGAGCTAAAACTTGTTCATATCAGTTCACAAGTAGAGCTGGCGATGTTCTTTCTGAGACATTTACGGCTACATTTTGAAGTAAAGAGAGAAACAGGAATGTGAGGACTTTTAGGCGTTGATTTGCACATCCCATTTTAATGAGAGGAATTATTGTGTGCTGTGGGAAGCTGACCTGACTCCCAGAGGCTGCTTCTGTGAAAATATTCAAATTTTTGGTGACTCCCTATGGTGAAGGCACAGAATTAAACCCAGAGAAAGTTTCAGTTCCTGATCCAGCCTCAAACTTTCTTCATGATTTTGACTTGACTTCCCTTTGCTCCCCCATTTATTTAATGAACTTGTGTTGTTCTTTGGGCCTCCAGGCCTATCCATCAGCATCTGGTTAGCATGTTTATGGCATTGATCATACTGAAGCACTTAATGGGTCAGGCCATATCGAGGTTGCCATTGCCCCCGCCCCACTGGCTGCAAAAGGGTGCTGCTGTCCCTGGGCATTATGTTACAAGGGTAACATACGTCTGTTTATATGTGTGAGATGTCAACCTGCGGCTGTCAAAGAGGGCAAATAAAAGAGATTTTCAGGGTTAGGGAAGGTAAGATTAAGTTCTTATAGTGAAGGTATTTTCAGTATCTTTATTGTTGAGACTGTTTGTGGATACATAGAGATTGTCTATTACAAGGGATCATGCTGTGCTCTGGAGTAAGAAAGTTTTTTAGGCAATCTTACCTGGCAAACTCAGTTGGAGAATATTGTGTTATTAACAGATGTGTAAATCTTCTATACTGAAACAAGAGAGTATGAATTTTTTCCAGTTTAAGAGGATTTCCTACATACATAATCTGTGGGTGAGGTTCTTCAAATAGTTCGCTAAGGGTCAATAACTTGGATGAATTGAGAGAAACCATGCAGAGCTTCAGGGTTTCACCCTGTCCCAAGCGATAGACAGTGGTTTTAGCAAAGTTCTTTGTAATTAGACTCTTAGGAAAGGTGGTGTTCTGGGGGCCAGGTGATGTAGGAAGAAAATCATGGGTGACAACTTCAGAGAAAACCATTTCAGCTTTCCTTCCCATTAGCCTGCTGTGCACGTGCATACTCGAGTACTACAACCAGCTGCAGAGAAGTTGGCAATACTATTGTTTGGTGCAATTTTTTCCCTTTGGAAAACTCAGAGGGAACCTTTGTGTGCTGTTACAAAGACACCCTTAAAACATTTTTACTGCAGACTTCCGTATTTCAAGTGCTGGAGCAGTGACTCTTAAAATAGATATGAGACGGTTGAATGTGTGAAAAACATTTGCATCTCTCTGAGCTCTGTGCATGCTGCACCGCTTCTGTAAGCAAGCTAAAAAGACTGAGAGGGAAAAAGAGAGTTTTGCAAATTTCTGTGCTTTTAATTCCACATGAAATGATGTCTTAGCAGGTGAAGTAACATCCAAGGCTATCTGTTGACCACGTAGTCAGTGACACTTGAAACAGGCTGGATTTATATGTAGTTACTAAAAAGTATCTAGCAAAATGAAAGTCTCAGACACTGAGTTCATGTGCATTGCCCATTGTAAAGATAAGTAACAGCTGTTATAAGATCACTTAAATGGTTACCTTTGGGACATAAAAGACATCTTATGAAGACAATAAGTCTTAATACGGAAATGTTTACTCATAAAAAATACATTTGGAATGAGGGAGAGGAACACATTTCCTATTAATGTGGTTTTTGCCTTTTATGGCAGGTTGTAGCAGGTCTTTAACCTCTGTAGCACTTGAGAGAGGATAGAAATGAGCTTTGCTAAGTATTAGCCCAAAGGGCCTTTCCTCACTGCCTATATCTGCAATGCCTCTTGTAAAGATGGTTTTACTTTATTTTTCCTTTCTGTGACTCAAATGAAAACCATGCTTTTCCATCTCCAAAACCTTCCTATAGGTAAGTCCGCAGAGCAAAATACGAAATGTTTGCCTGAATTTGGTTCAATTAACATTGTGTTTTGTGAGGTATGGGGCTGGTGGCCCAAACCATGCTTAAACACAGTGGGAATTTGAAGGTTATGTCAGCCAACTAAGGCACAAGTACACAAGAGGGAATTGGACCTTGAATGTTGTAGGTACCATAGAGGAGGGATGATGTTTAAACTGTTACACACAAATAGTGCAAATGTGCAAACATAGCATTCCTGAACTGCTTCTGGGTGCACATGAAGTGGGTGGTGTCTCCTATCACTTGTGAGTGTTCTGGTAACAGTTCTGCAGGTAATTTTGAAATACTTTTTCAAGACAACTGTTACGCTCCTAAGTAAGACGAAAGGTGGTTTCAGCAGTATTTGATCAGTGTTCTGTGAACCTGTAAGAAGGGAGGACATTATTTCTGCTTCAAAGTTTTGCAAAATTATTACTAGATGGGTTAAGACACAGTGTGCCATCAGTCTGAGAATTTTAGAGCCCTTTATGGAAACCGCGATGGATTCTTTACTCAGATAAGGTGATTTACAAAGCAACAGCGGTAGCCTGGGCCAGAGGTGTGGGAGGAATGCTGCATTGTGTAGGGAGACTGGAGGATCTTTGACCAGCTGTTGTCCAGAGATGTGAGAAGCAAGACTGTAACTGCAGGATGTGATCCAAAAGATAGAATTTTGTGGAATCTTCAAGAGGAGAACTTGGTAGCAAAGGGGGAAGTTGTGAAGTTTGAGCAAAAGAGTTACATGTTCATAGAAGTATAAGGAACTGGCTGGATGCAGAAAAAGACAACAGGTGGAGAAGCTAAAAAAACATCTGCTTGTCATGAAGATGAGGTTTCCAAGATGAGACGACTGGATTTCTGATGAACCTTTCTCTTAAACCCATGCTTGGTGCAAAATTAGCTCTCCATGTGCCAGTGATAGGTCAGGACTATTGGTGGACTTTGTTACTGTTATTCCAAAACATAATGCTCATCCTGGCAGTAATCCGTTTAGGTAAGTAACAGAAATTAGGTTTTGAGTCACATACTGACCTGTCTGTGTAGTTAGAGCAGTATGTTCTGGTCACATAATGAGACAGAGGACAGATTAAATGAAAGGCAGGCAGGATCTTCATTCAGGAAATTGGTGAGGTAATGACGGATACGGGGTCTTGGCATATTTTAGATAGGCTTCATCTAGTCTCTTCAGGTAGCAGGTACAAGGACGGCTCTTGCTTATATTCTCCCAGTCAAGCATGAGGCGTTAACAAGTTCTCCTGGGAGGCTGGTATTTAATGTCTGCCAGATACCTGCTAGAGAATACTAATGCTGATCCCAGATTTAGTGTGCCCTGGGAATGCAAATGGCTGGTAGCAACATGGCTGGCCTGACAGCCACATCTCCCATAACTCCATGGCAGAGCTGCCTGGATTTTCATCCCCTGATACTTGGATTATAAAAGCAATGGCTTTGTCAAAGAAGCCTTTTACTGACTTTCCTTTGAGATTTTCTGGAGAGTCAGTGGACAAGAGAAGGAGAGACGCTGAGGTTTCCATCAGGCTATTGCACTGGAGGATAAGGAAGCAGCAACATCAGTTGCCCCAGACATCACTTGGACCATCCTCTCAGGCAGGACAAGCCAAGTGCTGTGATGTAGTGAGGGCCACAGGGTGGGTTTGTGCTCAAGGAGAATCTTCAGCCAACTTTTGTGGTGTGCATCCCCCTCCAAGACCACGGCATTGGGAGAGGCAGATTGACACCTAGGCCTGTCACAGTCCTTGTGGGAGGCCCTAGAGATCTGACAGTTTGTCCTCAGACTGGAACAGGTAAAGGATTTCTATGAATCTTGCTTTCTTACAAAAAAAAAGGGGGGGGAAGTAAAAAATAATTTCTGTAAGGCTCCATATAAATTAGAGTAATAAAACTGCCTGTGGTCACCATCAAATTATATGGTCTAAATCTATATAAAAGAACTGGAGCAGGTTCTCCTTAGTGTAAGCAGTGAACGGGATGGGAGGAGGGCAGGCACTGGATTCCTAGCACCAACGCACTGGGGAAACAATTTGCTGAGGTGGTTGAAGTGTATGTTTTCAAAACCTGTTTGTGTCCATAAGGGTTTGAGAAGAGGATGTCGTCTGCTTACTCGGTAACTTGTGTGTGGCCTGCTAGTGGTTTCAGATGCTTGGCCAAAACCAAATAATCTCTCCTTTTAGGAAATGTGAAAAGTATGCGTGCATCCTGAAAAAAAGAATGGAGATTTGCACCGATGTCCTGTGCTCTTGCTGCAGTGCCTTGTATAATCGTGGTATCGCATGTGGTCAAGATAAGGAGAGAGGGATGTCTGAGCACTCTCTGCTAGAAAAAGAGACCAGATATTATAATTTGGGCTTTCATGACACTCTGAGTTAATCGATTGTTTTTAGTGGGAGAAAAGACTACCAGGGTACGTTGTATGTCTCCACAGTTCAGCTGAATGCTGCAAAAATGTCCAAATTAGGACATGATACTTAACTCAAAATGAAATAACAGAACTAGGGAACTTTCACAGTGAGAAGAACTTGCAGATAAAGTTGAAATTTGTGATGGTGTAGGAGATTTTTAAACTGAAGATTTCTGAATATCCTGGCCATGCTGAAAAGTTTATAAATCTCTGTGGTGTTTGGCTAATATCCTGAGGATCTGCACTGCCCTGTTCAAAAGAGGTACCTGCCTTCAGTATTAATTAAGGGCTGTATTAAGGAAAAATGGTGGGTCTCCTCTCTCAAAGAAATAACGACAGGACTAGAGGAAATGGCTTGTAGTTGCACCAGGGGAGGTTTAGATTAGATGTTAGGAAGAATTTCTTTACTAAAAGAGTTGTTAGGCGCTGGAACAGGCTGCCCGGGAAGGTGGTGGAGTCACCATCCCTGAAGGTATTCAAAAAATGTGTAGGTGAGGCACTTCAGGACATGCGGTAGTGGGATGGTGAGGTGTTTTTTGTGTTTTGGGAGGTGTATGTTTTTTTTTTTCAGTGAGTTGATAGTTGGACACAGTGATCTTAGAGGCCTTTTCCAGCCGTGACAAATCTGTGATTCTGTGAGTCAGAGGAGCCTTTCAAGTTTGGCAGCGTCCGCTTTCAGAGGAAATGAGTGGAGAAGCTGCGCATGTGCAGTCTGAAAGCCAGGGGCACTCCCTGCACCCTGGGTCTGCACAGCACCTTAGTGGGGTCAATCAGAAGGTGTGAAAGAGTCATCAGCTTGGGTAGAAGCTTCACATCTCCTGGGAGAAGGGAGAGAAAAAAGCCAGAAAGCTAAAACCAGAAGCAGGTTTAGGCACAATCTATCAAAGACCACTGCAGACTTAGATGAAGGAAATGGCACCAAGGCATTTATTAACCTGTTACATTTATATAGTGCATTTCATCCTCGAAGCCTTTTACGAACTTTATGATATGCAAACTACAGGCACACATATTCTTTCATCTGCCGATGACTGTAGCCAACTTCAGTGTGAAGCCTGATGATGGCTGGCTTGCAGCTTTACAATGGTGTATGACAGCAAAGCGAAAATGCCTTTACTGCTTCAATTGGGAGTCAAAACTTAACCTTTGGACAAGACAGAGGGAATTGGGAACAGTTATACTGCCAAAGGGCATATATGGCAATATCTTCTGTAACCACAATCAGTCAGTGATTAATCTATTAGACATCCCACCAGATAGAGCTTTCTTTAGGGAAAAGCTGGAAAATTAACCTTAGCTGACTAGAAATCTGGTATGAGCTTTCTTTAGAGCCACTTGGCCATCTCACACCTTAGAAAGTACTTGCTGACTCCTATCACATGAACTGCTTTTCCACTTGAGATCTAGTGGGATCAAATAACAACGCTCTACAGATGATAGTATGATGTTGTTAATCTTTAAAATTTTCCCACTTAATTCTTGTCTCAAAGGAAGGGTGTTTATTTTCAAAAATGGTCAATAAGTGAGCATTAGAAATCCCAGGAGATACATGCGTTGATAACATTTCAAAGTTGTCAGGAAAGAAAAAAAAAAAAAGCCTCACCAGCATTTTGCCACTGTTATCTTCCCAAGGAAGTTCTGTATTTTCAGGCATGATAGTTTTCAATGTCACCCACCCTGTAAGTGTTTTGGTGTGCTGTCTAATCCTCCAACTTAATGAGTTCTGCAGGGATGCACCATGATAGCTAAAGATCATTTACCTGAAGTGCTTTTTAATTTTGGGAATGAGAAGCTGCTTGTGCACCAGAATAATTGCATTATAATTTACAGCAATCCAAAATCAATAAATTTAGTCATATTGGGATAGAGAAGGAGGGTGAAAAATCCCCCCACCATTAAATTATTTCACACGCTACTCGGTGTTCCAAGAACTCAAAACTAAACTTTGGGTGATGGGACAGAGGACTGGAGGACCACTGGCTTCCTGAGATGGTTCAGTAAATCAGCTTTGCCAGGCCATTTCTATAGTGAAATAACACACGGTTGTGTTTGCAGAAGAGGGCACATACAGGAGATAGAGTCCTCTTTTGGATTTATTTTAATTCCAGAGTACTGAAGGAGAGAAAATACTTTGTACTCTCTGGTTCCTTCTTCCAGTGGGGAAAAGCTGACAAACCATCACTAGCTGCAAGCTAAACACAGGCATTCACTCGAGCTTTGTCCCCTGTCTGAATGTAGCAGTAGAGTAATTATTGGGGTAAGCTACTGTGGGAACTGGTAGGGTTTCAAGCTCTGCAAGATGAGATTGGAATGTTTTCTCCAAGTTTACGTTATTGCCACTTACAAGCTATTTGGCTTATTTGGCTACTTACAACACATTTCACAGGCTTTCACTAATTAAGGAGAACAAGCTATGTGGCCTTACTGTTTCCTCTTCCAGGGCCTCCAGCCTCCACTCCTCCGTACCCTTTACTCAGGAGGAACCACACGAGAGACTGTCTTGTTTTTTGAACAGCCTTCAAAACACAGCAGTACTCTGGTTGCTGGAAACACTGAGGGAGGAGAGGTGACCTTGCAACTAGAGAGTTGGTCTTGGGACCTTTGTATCTGCTGCCAGTACCATTTTGCAAGCCAAGGCCAGGCAACACCAGTGCTAATCTGACTGACCTGGGCCACCAGGCTAGCAATGTCTGCGGTGCTGTGCGTTTTCCAGGGTCCGTCCAAAAATCAAGTCAGTTCCTGCAGGTGAGAGGAATGGTGAAGAGACACAAGTAGCCCAAACACACCTCTGCATTATTTAAGAGAAATATTATTTAAGCAGAGAGTTCAAAGGGGTTCAGTTGGGCACGTGGAGATTGGAGTTGTGATTTTGGTTTGACGAGGTTTTTTTCTTCTATTTTCTTTTTAAAGAAAGCTTCCTGGTTGTATTAAATCTCACTCATGTCTTCACTGAGGTACAGCCTGCTGAGTTCATCTCACAGGAAGATGTATTAGGTGTTTCTGGACTTGCCCTGCTCAGACTGACTGGATTTTATTTTTCCTTTGAAACCACAGAAAAGCTGTTGATGCTGCACCCAAAAAAGGATGTTGCATGAAAGGAAATCACTTTGTCGCTTGTATTTGAGGAGGATTATCATCTGGCATGACCTCATTACGGGTTAGGCGAGGATATTTCTGGAAATGCTAATTAAATACTTTTTCCATCCCTTGTGCCCTGGTAGCATGTGTAGATTCTATAAGAAGAAAAAAGAGGAAAAAAAAAAGCTGCAATGAATTTTTTCAAGCTCTTTCTTCAGTCAAATGAAAGAAGTACAGTTACAGTCATAGTAGCAGGAAAATAATTATCTGAAAGAAGAGAGGAAAGCTGGGACTCTCCCCACTGTTTTGCCTATGCTCGACTTCAGGAGTCTGACTAATTCTTTTAATTTCTGCACAATCAGACTGGATTGCTGAACACATCCTTCCGTCTCTGCAGGTTTGTAGGGGTTTTGCCTCTTGATTATTTTTTTTTCACATTCACGTTCAATAGCACAAACAGTAGTGGCCCACAAACAATCTTGTTGGCAAAAGCTGGTCACGGGCTGTGGCACGGGGTGGAAATCAGTTACACTGGCACAACCAGGGAAGAAATTACATGGCATCACGTCCCAATATATTTCTTAATAGACATCCTCCTATTATTTCTTATGGTGGTGTTCTCCTCCTGGGCTTACTCATATTGCAAGAGCCATGTCCTCAATTTGTGGCATTTCAGTGAGCTCTGAATCCAGCCCTAACCATCTGAGCTGTTTCCTATTGAGGTCAGTGGGAGTCTTCCTAACTTCAGTGGGAGCCGGACTTGGCCACAGACAAAATGTCTTTAAAAACTGCCTTCAGCAAATAAGCTTTGAAATGTTAGCACTAAAATAGCAAGCCCAAATATGTCTGTATTGAAAACACATGCTGTCAGACAGATAAAAATGTGTTCTTACAAAACCTTCAAAAAGAAAATTTTTGATTCTGCAACGATTTTGACTGTGTATTTGGCACTTCAGTTTGCTACCCTGTTGTGTGGCAATTCACATAGGGTTGTGCCTAATGAGGCGAAGCTGTGACTTGTCTGAATGAGTGGTTGATGGTTTTTATTTTCAGTTATTGTTCTAAATCCAATGGTTCTTCTTTTTTCCTGTGAATGTGAGATTTTTATCCAAATTGCAATATTCCATTGGTATGTAACAATATCCGGTACTGTTTGTTTAAAGTCTCATTGTCCCTGTGGATATGAAACTGGACTGCTCTCTTGAAGCCAATGAGGGAAGTGGATGCTTTCTCGTGTTAACTTCAGTAATTGCTTCGTGACCTGCGAGTGGCCAACCTTACATTGTAACATTGCAAATGGAGAGATGATGTGAGGAAATTGCCCACAATTTTACACTTTTTCTCTCTCTGTCCTTTTTAAAGTTTAAGGTAAATGAAAGCTCTGGTTAGGGTGGCTTGGGGCAGCCGATGAATGGACTGTAGCTGGCTGGCTGCTCACTTTGCACTGTGCACAACTGCTGGAGCAGTTTGTCATCAGCATCCTGAAGTGGTGCACTTGAGAGAGTGATGGTTAAGGCAGATAGAGCTGGGTGATGGCTTAAATGCCTGTTGTAAATTTTTCAGCCCTAGAAGTGGATTAGTAATGGATAATATAATTCAAGGCAAAGCAGAGGCAGCTGTGGAAGTGGTATCTCCACCAGCCATCCCAAGCCCTGTTGCGTCTGCCTGTCAGTGAGCCCGTGGCACCTGGCCTTTGGCAGAGGGAAAAGAAAAGATCTTATCTGGGCTCATCTGAGAAGACTTGTGTAACTATCTCCATACTCCAGATTCTAATTGATAATGTTTGAATATTCCTCCCAGTCATGCAAGTGACGCAGATGCTATTGTTGCCATTACTTCTGTTTCTCTCATCAGCCGTGCTTCTTTGCAGGGGTCAAAATCAAAGCTCTTCCTATGAAGTCTAGTAAAATGGGTTGAACGTGACAACCTGAAACAGGGGACAGAAAAACCTTTGGCAGGGTAAACCCTCTTGAAAAGCTAATGGAAGCTGGAGCTCAGTGGATAAAACATTGAGGCAGGCTGTTGTTTGCCAAGACAAAGACTTTTCCAGACAATGTCCTTGCCTCCCATAGGATACATTCACATGAGAGCCTCCTGACGGTCCCTGTGGGTGGTGACAGAAAGACGGTTTCGATGCTGTTGGTTTGGTGTGACCCCCCTATCCTTTTGGAGGAGGGCTGCTGAACAAATAATCTGTTTAGTCAGAACTTGTGTCAGAAAGTCCACTCCAGCCTTATCTGCATCAAGAAACTATGCCAGTGGAGAGAACAGTTGATACCACCAGAAGGGCTCGTCCTGCAGCTTAAACCCGTTCCTCAACCCAGCACAGGCTACATAAGAAAATGTTTTTCCATTTGCCCTTTTCCTTGTTGCTGTTTGGGGCTTTTTTTAGTTTTTTTTTGTTTGGTTGGTTGTTTTTTTTTTTTCTGACCAGTGTATCTCTCTGTGCTCAGTACTTCAGAAGAGTAGAGCAGAGTGTGGGGGAACGGTACCGGGACCCATCCCCTTGCGAGGGACCTCAGGACACCCACAGTGATTTGAAATTGGATGCTGAATGGCCAGTCCAGTCTGAATCCATGATCCAGAGGGAAAAAGTATGCAGAGCTGTCTTTTGCACAGAGATTTATTCATGCCATGACATTTTTGGCTTTGCAAGAGGAGGGGTCCCATTCTTCCCCTTAGCCAAGGAGGCTTTTGAGACGGCCTGACCTTCTTTCTCTGTCTCTTGATCTGAAATAGGTCTGTACCTTTAGAAAAGAGCACTTGTTGGATAAAGGTGCCAATGGTTTAGGTCCTGGTGACTGCTGTTGTAACATGCAGTGAGACTAGAGCACAGCTCAGCGCAGACACTGAGCCCAAGCCAATTATGTGATAAAGTAACATAGGAGCAAATTCAGGGTGAAGCAGAAGAACAGTATGGGATTTAAAAATCTCAGTCCTGTTATTAATTTCTCTAGAAAAGGTTAACTAATGATTCTGCTTTTAATTCATTAGTATTTAGGCTAAAAATGTGTTTGCTTAGAAAGAAGATGATAGAGTAAAGGGGACGATGTAATAAAATCTTACTCTTAAAAAAAGAAATGTTTTGCACAGAGCAAAGACAATTCACTGATTAGAAATGAAAGTTGTAGTCCCATTGGGCCAGGCTGGAATTACTGCATACCGCTTGCCTTTGAAATCAAGGCCTCCAACCTTCTTAATGTCCAGGTGGGGAATTCTGGTGGCTTTACTTTAATCCAGGCAAATCTGAAATCCAACCCTGTTGGGAGGAAACAATGTGGGAAACAGATTCATCTTGATCTCAGCTTTGTGCCTTGGAAAACGATTAAGACCAACTGTTAAGCAGCTCCTGATAGAGTTCACAAACCTGCTGCCCTCTGTGTGACACACAATTCTCAGTTCAGGCTTCACCCCTTAAAATAACAGATGGAACTAATCTGGTTAAACTACAAAGTGGGCTTCCCTTATTCCTCTGTTGTTAAAATGTTATTTCTGTAGTTGCAAATTATTTTTAATCTGATTATTTTGCCGCAATTAATTTTTTTCACTTTGTGTTGTTATTTTAAAAAAATCAAATGCAGACAATTTAGTGCTGCTGACAGACAGCCACATTGACTCCTTTGACAGTGATGCCCTGAGACGGAAAAAATCTCATGCAGTACTGTGGAGGCCACACACATGGTCCTATCAAACTCACATGGTAGGGTTCCTTCTGTACTCTTTTTCCTGTCCCAATCTCAGTCAAGATAACTGGGTTTATAGTAGCTTTTGAGGATTTCAAAGTGATTTAGAAAATCAAGCCCTTTGAGGTGGAGAAGTATTCAGGTTCTGCACATAAATAAAAGGGAGAAGCAGGAAAGGTACCCTTTGTTAAAGATTATCTTGGCAAATTAAGAAAACATTAAGAGAACCAAGGACACAAGAGTCCATCTACCGATACAGTTAGAAAAATTTCCTCAAGGGAACCTGCTTCCATGAGATTTCAGGCCTGGTGTATACTGGAAGGACATCCTGATGTTGCAGAAACTTCCTGAAAATTAACATTAGAAAGTTTTGAGGTGTTTATGCTCCTACAATACTGGTGAAGAGAGAATGGTAAGAAAGGAATAACTAAACATTCATATAATCTTTATTATTTTTATTTTTCTTACATATGTTAATTGCATATGGTTACAATCAACACCAATGGGTAGCAAAACTTGTTGCTGGTTTGATTCTCAGGTAATTTTGCAAGTTGTTACAAGTACCTTTGTGAGGTTTGGCACTAGACTATCTTATTTAAGGGTGGGATTTCAAAAGCTTCCAGTGGAATTCAGAGCACAGATCCCTCCATTTCTCCCTTGCAAATAGACATTTTATTCTTTACGGTAAATTTACCACTATTGCAGTTTTGGCAAGGATATATCAGCGATTCTTGTTTAACACCATTCCTCAGAATTCCATTACTCAAAAGGCATAGTCAGCTTTGTTCTCATCTGTTCCTTTTTAGACAGCACATCAAATAGGAGATTTTAAAAAGTGCAATTAAATGTGCATCATTGTGTATGTCTTTTGCTCTATATCAAGGATAGATGGATGTTGGTTTTGGTTTTTTCTATTGAAAATATTTTGCTAAAGCTCCATGGGGGTGTGTGTGTGTATGTATGCATGTGCGCTGGCCACCAGTCCTGCTTCATGCTGTGGGCATAGGTGATGTCTCTTGCTAGGACCAGTAGGAGCTAGCAAACCAGAAGAAGAACCAGTCTGAAAGTCTACTTCAGCCTTAAAATGGGGGGCAGAAAGTTTCATCAGTTTGTCATGAGGAAACGTTTATGCCATTAGTTGGGTTCCTTGATGTTTGGTTTGTTTTTCTCTCTACCAGCCCCATTTTCTCCCCTTGGTTGATCAGACACCAAAAACTTTCTGGTTCAAGAGCTGTCTGGAAGAGACAATGACAGCCCATTCCTGGTGCCCAGCAGCACCTCCCACAGGCACCTCCCACAGGCACAATGCCAGTGCAGCCCAGGAGGTGCAGGAATTGGGGGTAAAGCCCCTGCTGATCTGTTTCAGAGTGGAGATAGGGCTGTGCCTTGCTTTCTGCAGGTAGTCCTGCTTCCTTCTGTTCTTCATCTGCAGAGCTCCAAGCACCTTCCCCACCTAACTGAATCCCTACCCCATCAGCATCAGTGTTCTGCTTCTAGTGCACTTTCCTGTTGTTCCTGCTGCATTCAGTAATAAGCGTAATTGCATTTCCATGGGAGATCTCATAGTAACTATTTACATTTAATGGCTGCATAGAAACTTGTCTTGCAAAGAGTTTACCATTTATGTACGTGGCTCTTGATATGCAGAACGTACCTAGATGGTTGACATTTACACACATAGAGTTAGTATTTTTACAATGAAAAATCCAGTTGATTTGCCTCAGAGAAGTTGCCTCATGAGATTTTCATTGACAAGTTGCATGTTTGTAATTACAAGTATTCTGTTCAGGTACATTTCTTAATGAATAACAAATTTGTTTTGATAAAAGTTAGCCCTCTGCTCACTGATTATGAGAGGATGATTGGAGGCAGATGGCTGTGAAGGAGCTTTTGTAGTTGCCAATGTCTGCTTTTCTTTATTTATCTATTTTGAACAGTGATTTCCTCTTAGGCTTCTTCCCATGATAAAACTCCTCACTTTTCACAGGATGTAATTTTCTCATTTTCCTAGTTCTTCTAAGGCTTGGGAAAGTACAGTTCAGCAGTTCAGCGTACTATATTGAGTTGACTCCTTAAGAAAAGAGATGCACCAGACCTTGCCTCAGAAGCAGTGGAGTATTTAAACTTCTCCCTTTCCCAAGTTCTTACTTAAACTTGGTTATTTATTGTTTCTCAATGTCTTGTATGATTTTTCCTGAATTCCTGTCCACACTAATTTCTTATGGCAAAAGGTTCGCCTGAGGAGCCATGTGTCAAAAATCTCTTGTGTTTGCAAGCAGTGGTGAGTGGTGCATTGCAGCTGACCATTTCCATTTCCAGTTGACACCTCAGACAGAGGTGAACAGCTACCTCTGCTTCTTACTGTGCTTTTTCCAAGGCTCACAGTTTCCAACTTTCAGAAAGCCTCTGTCACAACCAGGAATTTTTTAACTTAAAACAAACAACCCAGGAGGGAGGGTGCAAGGGTGATCAGCTCTTCATGGTTTTCATTCTTTGCAACACAATAGCAGGATAAAGAAATTACACAGGGAGAGATGGATTCTAAATAATTACATCAATTCATTACACAGAGATATGCCAAGCCTTGCTGCAGAGATACTTCTGCTCTGGGGTTTTTTTGCTTTTATATAGTATAGAGCAAGCCCTGTGAACACCACAACAGGCTTTCAAAGGCTTTCAGGGGAGGGAGGAGGGCAGGAGGATGCTGTGGATTGCAAAGAAAATTCATGTACATTAACAGAGCATAAGAAGTTTTGGTACAGCACTTAAGGTTATTTTTGGCACTGGTAAAGCAGATGTTCATCTGTGAGTTTTGTTAACACAATATTTAAACTGCAGGAATAGTCTAATTTTGATGTATATCTCCTTGGTGGGGCTTTTCTTACTCTTTTTCAGGCTCTGGTTTTAATAATAGTAATGTCATATATTTTAGATAATGGTCCTCATACTTATCTGTCTCTGTAGGGACACAGTGAAAATTAATTAGTTAGTGTTTATAAAGGAGGACACTCAGATCCCCTTACATTGACTCTCTGAATACCAGTATTGATTTAGCAGGAGAGTTCCCAGTATAGAATGATGTTTTGCAGGATGAAGAGCATCCAAGTCTGGCCAGAAGTGCCTTGGGGATGACACATACTGCAGGTTTTCCAGCCAGCTCTGAGAAGAATTTTGAAAAATACCTGATACTGGATACGTCTCCTTCCCTTCTCCATGCTCTGCAGGATGAGTTTATTGCAACTGATTATCTGATTATTGTTAGAATAAATAAACCATGACTTGACGGGTAAATCTTCAGGTTTCAGAGTCTGAACACTGGGGAAGGCAGTATCTACTGTAGGCTAATATATGTATGAGTGTGTGTGTTTGGGTGCATAGATAATGTTTGTACCTGTCAGATCAGGAGAAACGTGTTTCAGTATGTATATTTTTTTTCAAGATTTAACAAGTAAAAACTTCATCTGTTGTTAAAAGCAGTAGTTTGTAATTGTATTTAATAAGGGGATGGCCTGGAGCCAAACAGCCAGAGATCCCAGCACCGCTGGATTTGGGAATAAAACAGGTCTCAGTGAGGGCTCTGCAATGCAGGCACATTCTTTCCTGTGCTCTGTCCTGGCAAGGGCTCTGGCAGCCACTCTGGGTGACAGACAGAAATCCAGCAGGATTTTCTAACCAGAGAAACTGAGATTTTGAGCAAAAACTGGGTCTGAAGTACGGGAGCTGAAAGGAAAAATCTAAGCAACCACCAGATAATACAGTTCCTTGAGTTTAGCATTTAAACGCATTGTTCAGATAGCAGCAATAGTTGAACTTCAGTAGCCCAGACTGTAAAATCCACACCAGCCCCGTGCAGAATTAGCCCGTCCCAAGGCCAAACTACCACGCTTCAGCTTGTCCAAACCAAAGGCAGCTTGTCCTGGCCATCTCATAGCTATTGATACAGAAGTCTCATATCTTGTCCTTTGCTTTTCACCAGCTTCTGAACTGAAGGAAGGTTTATCCCAGGCCAGGTATGGAGCTAAGGATCCACATTTCTGCCTGTTATGACTCAGGGGCAAAGTAGTAGCTTTGGTCTGGCAGAGGTGGACCTGGGTATACGCTGCAGACCAAGCATAATAAAGATCTGGAGGCTATAAGTGGGGGAAACCATTCACAACCCTGCCTTGGCAAAGCTCTTGAAAAAAAGAGCTCTTTGCCCTAAGCCACAGAGCCTTCCAAATCTCAAATGATTCCCAGAATTCAGACACCAGTGTTCCTATGAGAAATGAACACACAGAGTTCATTTTAATAGGGATCAAATTGGCAGCTGTACAGAGTATTAGTTACAAGAATATAATAGATGTGGTAAAAAGAATCTTTAAGCAGCTAAAAAGTGACTAAAGGGATGCCCTGTCACTCCTGGAGTCCTTTTCCTTTGGTTTCTTCCCAACAGTCAGGCAGCAGAATTGTATCATTCCAGGGAGGTGAACATGTCAATGTCTTTTCTGTGGGACAGTGCTGCTCTTTAGGCAGTTCACCACTTCCTGGATTGCATTAAAGATTGTGCTTTGCTGCAGGTTTTAGAGATACCTTTGCTCTTGTAGGCCTTTCCCGTAACTTCTCCAGAAGTCTGAATGTATCCTCAGTGTAGTGACCTTACGGCACACCATGTATTTTTTGTGTGACTCTTGCAATATTGCCTCATTTAGCAGTAATGTGGCATCATCTCAACTTTGCAGATGCAAGGGTCAAATGTTCTCATGACTCAGTGGTGGCAGGTCGGTACTGCTCACCATCAAGAAAGTTTCTCCCTGCAGAAATTACGAGAGTGTGTGCATACATAAATTTTCATGATTTATTCTTCTTTAAGCAGCCTGTAATCTCTGTAGAACCCTGACTAGATGCAGACAAAGCATAAATGTGACTTGATTCTAATTTTCTTTGGGACTTAATGGCTTTGCCTGTTGGAGCAAGATGTATGTTGTAGAGGAAAGGCCTTGGATGAGATACTATTTGTGTGCAACTGAGCACAGAAGCTTTACTGGAACTACCTAAACCCTGCTTAGAGCATGATGGTCGTGGTGTACAAATGAGCAAAGTGAATGTTGGGGAGAGGTTAAGGTCATGGAGAAGGGAAGAACCTGGAAACACTGAGTTTCGTCCCCTTTAACAGCATGGAAAAAAATTAACTGAAGTTGCTGGTTCTCCCTGTTTGGCTGCTAAACACAACTACTTATATTGTACTGCTGCAGCGAAGTGTCTTCATCAGAGGTGGTCCTCTACACAGCCTGGATAAACCACTGAGGATTAAACCACAACAAAATATCCTCGTCACTAAGTCTGCAGATCTGGAGGAGAAAGAAATGAGGGATGGAAACAATAGATGCTTTTTGCTGGTTGCCAAGTTTTATAATGATGATGACGATGATGACGAGTAGCTGAAGGAAGGTTGCTCATATTGTAAACCACTGATCTCCTGACGCTCACCAGCAGAATTTCAGCTCTCAGATATTTTAGTGCTGGGTGTTTTCTATCCTTATCCACGTGGTTTATTTAATAGGACTGCAGCCAAAACCTCAGCGTAGTGACTTCCAGCTGCTAAGACTGTGCCCCTCCCCAGATCCCTCCTTGAGTGTCTGCTGTGCTGAGAGCCCAGCACAGGGAAGAGGAGAAGCGGCAGATGTCACTGTGCAACCTATCTTATTTATCTTTTATTTATTAAGGTATTTATACAGGGCGGGTCTCTCCACTCCCTGCTCACAACTTTGCACCAGCAGTGGCTGCTGCTTGCCAGGCAGAGGCAGGAGGAAGGCAAGGAAAGGGGCATGAATAATGCAATGCAGCATGTTTATCAACATTGTCAGGTTGAGCCTCACATAAAGTTTAGTGGGAAAAGAAGGGGCTTTGAATTCCTGCCATACAACATGTTAAGATTCAGATAACTTGATTTTGGAAAACAAGCAAGTCTGAGAGAATGAAACCCAGGAAGTCTGTGTACAAAATGCAGCTCTGGTTCTTTTCTTTTCTTTTTTTTTTTTCTCTTGTGCCACTAGTGTGGATTTTGATGTGGGGGTGGAAATCACCTGAAAAGGATTCACTGGCCACAAAGATGCTTCTCTCCTTCCTCCACTGCACATCTCTCCTAAACCGCAGGACTGCTGCCCCATATATGGAAGGGTCGTTTCTGTGCCTCTCCAATCCTCCTGCAACTTTTGGCACTTCTTTGATGTGCAACATCATTTGTAATCGTCAAAGCAAAAGTAATAAACAGTTCCACGTCAATAAGCATGGGCAGATGGATGGACAGTATTTCAGTTACTTAAAGCCTCTTACCTTTTGTCAGCACCAGCCCCAATGGGGCCAGGCAACAAGCCACATGCCATTTTGGCACTTCCCAGAAACCTCAAAGCAGTGTTTGATAGCGTTGGGCTGCCACGCCCTTTGGTATCCTCTGGACATTACTCCTACCCCTGCTGGCACCAAGGAGCAGAGCGCAGTGGAGACAATTTATCTCAGAGTAAGTCCTCCCTGGCTGATCTGCCATTTACCTTTTCTCCCCTGGCTTTGTGCAATCCTTTCCCCATCACAGGCTGTGGTGCAGTCATTGCTCCTGGTGTCATTTGCATGTCAATGTTAACTCCAACCTCATTGTTGGTATGTTCTGTGTGGAGTACAGTGTGGCTCCTGGAAATGTCTGTTGTGGTCCAGTGGTGGTGGAGCATCCTTGTGCTCACAGCAGAGTGGGGTTCTGTCACTGCCCTGGTCAGCTGCAGGAACAGCACTAACTGCTCCGTTTAGAGAAAGTTTCTCTCTTCATCTATCGAACTATCTATTAGAGCACTGGAGTAGGACTTGAGACATGGTTTGTCACGAACTACTCCAGTTGTATTGAACAAGTCATTAGGGCTGGGATTTTCTTAAAGTACATGACAATGGCTCAACTCTTCTGCTTTTTGAAAATAGTCACAGTAAGTCCCAAATAACATCAAGGGGCAAGGAAGAAAGAAGCAAAGTGCAAATTAAATTAGCATTGAAGACTTCAGAAACCTCCGCACTTCATGTTTCTGTTTTCGTCTCTGTGCAATGGGAGTGATTCTTCCCTACAGCACAGGTAGCCTCAAAATTTAAACCACCTATAGCTGCAGTGGCTTTGCAAAACTGTGAATATTAATAACTTATTTCAGAAAAAAAAATCAGCACTTTTTTTATAAAAAAGAGTGTATATAATCTCATTTTAATGTAAGTTGGTTGTAACCTAGATGTTAAACTTTGGTTCATCTCCTGGGTTTGTGGAGGCAGGTACTGGTCTTGGTCTCTGAGGTTAGGAACTCATCTGTAGCTGCTGCCCACAGGCACTCGTTCATTAAGGTATAATTCAGGGGACATTCACTGATATCAGTTTTGGCTGCAGAAGATAATTAGAGATGAAAAGAAGCTAGTAAAGCTAGGTGGAAGTGAGACTGGCCCTTGTGTGGTATGTGATACTGGGTTATAGACCTTGGGTTTTAAATGTCTGTGAAAGGACACCCTGGTGTGTGTTTGTGTGTGAAATTAAAATGGGACTGTATTTTAAGTGCCTAAGCTCTCCATTTTGAAGACATCTTTCTGCTTTGTGGTAAAGCTCATGCTACTTAAACAGTTGGAGGTTTTTTTGGGGGGAAAGGGGCGAAGAAGTCCACAGGGAGTTTTGTGGGCAGCTCAAATGGTCAACTCAGCATTTTTGCACGCTTAAAACCCTTCAGTTTTCATGGTCAAAAAAATGTGAAGGGTCTGGCCTTTTTGTTTTTTTATTCAAACAAATAAATATTTTCCAGAAAGCAAACATAATTTCACTCTGTCTACAGCATGCAAGGGGAAGAGAGAAAAGACTTCTTGACCCCAGGACAGCATGATGCTCTGTTTTTTTCTGTTGTCTGATTGTGGTGCAGGAATGTGCAATCTGCAGTTGGAACTGGCAGATGCACAACTTTTTTTGCAAAACTGACTTCATTATTCCCACTGTAGGGATGGGCTGGACGAAGATATTTGGAATGCTGACAGGTTTTGGCCTTCCTGTTGAATTTTCTGTATATTTGGCCAGGACCAAACAAACAGTAGCGTCGCTAAGCTCAGATTCAAGGTTTTGGGAATGAGAGAGCAGCTGACATGTTTTAACAATAGCTTTTTAGCACTAGTTCTCATTATCTCAGCATTATAATGGGTTTACTCTACCCTATCCCTTGGTTTTATTTTGTCATTTCCTAAGACTACAAAGTTTTAGGACTGAGGGTGTCTCCCCACATTGCATGTAAAGAGCTTTAGATAGATATTTGTAATGTGATAGTGCTGTGATCTAATGTTATATATCACCCTCGAGCTAAAAATCCTAGCTGCCCACCAATACTTAGCTATATTTTCCTTCTGATGGCTTGTGCGGCACTGCACTTCCTGCTTGTATCACTCTAATGACTGTCTTCCCTTATTTACCTTCTCAGATGTCTTCCCTAGTCTGAAGCAATTCCCTTAAGGTTAAGAAAAAGGCAATGGGGACAAAAATGATGTGCAACTGTAATTTAAGCTGTACTAATATATGTGAGAGAGTCTGAGCAGCCCAAACTTTTATGTTTCTTTTGGAGCTTTTGAATCAGTCTTCTCATTTGTCTAGCAGGACAAAGCACTTTTTTTTTTTTTCTCATTTGCCAAAGTGAAATTTCTTTGTTTTCTTAATAGAAAACACCGATTCCACTACGCACAAAAATCATATTTCTGTTTCCTTTGCAACCACCCATGGGATTTGAGCCGCAGACCTACAGCACTGTAACAGAGGTCTCCATCGTGTGCGAATTAAAGAGATTAAGACAGAATTTAGAAGGGGAAAGAAGCAGCTTGGGGCCAAGCATTAAAATGGGGGGTTGATGCAGGGACACATCACAGCCTCTCCATGGCAATCCCCAGCTGATCATGCTGTCTCTACGGATTGTCTCTTGTGTCCCTCCATTTCTAATCAGACTGCTGACTGCTGACCTTCCCTGTTGGCCCCTTCCATATCTCAGCTGGAAACTTTCCCTTCCCAGTGCTGTGGGACTGGCTATCTCCTCTTCTCTTGCTCTGTGCTGTTATTTATCCCTTTAATTGTGTAAAATGTTTTGGGCTGTAGTTTCCATGGAGGATGCTATGCAGAATAAAGTTGATACTGTATATATGAAATTGTGATCTGTAATTTCTATTTCCTCCACTGTGTAACTCAAAATTATTAAATAAGGATATGGCTAGATACAGTTATTAATGTTGAGCAGACAATACAATTTGTTTTTACCATTTCCTTTTGTTGAACCCTCCTTATTCTCATCTTGCTTGGAAACACAACATTTGCTTTGTGAACATTGTCGCAGCAGGTCAGAGACGCAGGAGATGGAGAGGAGGTTAGGAGGCATGATTTGAGTGTCTGTAACTAAAAGTGACCAGCAATCTCCCTGGGGAGAGTTCAGTGTCTGCAAATCTCATTAGGTTGTTTATCTTACCTTCCTAGTATTTGATTTTTGCTAACACTTAGAAATCTCGCACTTCTGAATTGTGTTGGCTTGGGATCTGAAGTACTGAGCAGCTCGTTACTATGGCAAAGCTCAACTCCTTTGTGTCTTGTGACACTCCTACAACTCACTGACCTGGGTGGTGGCCCTACCAAGGCCTGTGATCCTACCTTTCTGTTAGTATAGAGAGGGGGAAAAAAAAGAAAAAAAAAAAAGACATTAAAATTAAAGTCTCATGACTGTAATGAAAAGGTTATTTCCCCTTCTCTCACAAGTTAAATTCTGTGCAACTGCAGCTCACTTTGTCCTGTCCATCTCTTAGTCTCATTAGCTGCTGAGCCACAGAGGAATTGAGGAGAGAGAGTGGAGGTTTTATCTGCATGCTGTTCCAGTGTGGAAGATTCAATGAGACGATGGCTTGTCATTTTTTATTAATGAGTTGAAGCTTGATTCATTATAGATGTGTGGAATGAGCTCGGTGTGGCTGCAGGGGGAGGGAAAGGACTCTGCCAATGAAGAGGTATCCCCACTGTGGGTCTTTTGCTCAGTCTTAAGCAAATGGGCTTACCAGTGTTGCTTGCCATTGTGCTACTGGGCAGCCGAATTATCGTGGGGCTCCAGTTTCCCATTGCCCAAGCCTGCGTGTTTCAGGGTATGACAAGTAACCCCAGAAGAGAAACAAGTATTCAGTGATGTTCAACAACTAGACATTACAAAGAGGTTTCTGAAAGACTGTCCCTTACGGTCTGGCTGACTGGCAGGTTGTTAGCTGAGAAAAAGGTTTCCAAAGTTTCTGGTTGAGGGACTAGATTGGCATGATGGAGAAAATCATGCTTTTGCCAATCGAAGCAAACAGCTGAATGTCTCTCAGTCTTTCCTTACACACTGGTAGCATGAATCATACAACTGTGTGATATATATATATAGGTACTCATAAATATGCACCTATATATATGTTAAAAAATTAATTCGTATTTATAGAAAGCCATTTGGTCAGAAATACCCATTTGTGTTGAGAAGGAGGCGTGTCAAGTACTGAGGAGATGGATGACAAGTGACCCTCTTGCCCTTTGTAAATCCAAACACACTCAAGCAGCAGTGGACGCTGACACTTCGAGGACCCCTCAGCCACAGGACCCCCCCCCATGCAGGTACAGGTAGAGGCAGTGTTATCACTGCCCCTTTCCCAGCAGCTCTGGGTTCCGGTGGCCCCACCAGCAGGCTGTGCCCATGGTGTGCTTCTCCTTTGCTGACCCCCAAGATACTTCCTCAGGGAGTGGAGGAATTTGGATACTTAAAGAGTCTTTAAACCTAGTTTAAAGACTATTTCAGCCAACTTAAAAAGCCCAGCCCAGATTCTTCTTCTTGGACAAACTTAATGAATTCTATTTTTGGTGCTTCTGTGTTTCTACTTATGGCTGGAAGAAGCCCTGGAAAGCTACAAGAGGAACTCCTTTCAGTCATTTTGTGCTGTTTCTGTGGGACAAAGAAATGCGAGTAAGTATCTCAGCTTTTGGAAGTGTCTGTGACAAATACATGGCCTTTTGGAGAGTAACCAAGTTGCAACTAGAGGCAGAAGGGGCATCATTTAGCTTGCCTGTTGTGTTTATTATGTCTTTAAATTTGTAAGCTTTTTGCACTTTTACAGAGATAGGTAACCGTTCAGCGTTGGTCTCAGTGCAGACTGTCAGAGTTGGAGTTGTTGGAGTTGTTTCTCATGTTCTTCTTAATCTAAGTGAAGGTCATTCAGATTGAAATTATCTGGCTGCTCTTCGTATACAGAAAAAGCATAAATTCTGTGTGTTTGGTGGTGGCCTCCCACTGGGAAGGTGTGGTATGTACCGCTGTGCCATGCCGGTGCACCAAGCAGAGCCACATCAAACCACCAACTGGGAATGACTAAGGAAATACTCTTGAGTGTCTTAGAGAATTGTTAATTTAATAGCTTTTGTTGGATAAGGGAAATTTTCCTACTTTGCTTTTACACTTGCCGTTAGATAAATTCTGGCTGAGGTTATGTTCTGGTGATCTGCAGAGGACAGAACATGCTGTTTTCCAGTATTGTTATTTATAATCATGCAGTGTGGTTCAAATGTTTTAAAGGTAGCTGTACAACTGGGTACACACAAAACTAAAGATATACTGCTCCGGTCTTCTGTGAGAGCTTTCTTTTCCAACATTTTTAGGCCCACAAGTCTTTTCAAATTGTTGGGTGTGCTATGTAGAAACTTAAATAACCCAGGGTGTTCTTTGTTATTCTCTGCTTGCAAGAAAAATAAAAGATCAAATCTTCCTTACAGTAAAAATGTGGACTTGAAAGGGTTAATGCAACAAACAGACCTAAAGGAATGTTTTCCTCTTGTAAAATATGCAGCCGATGTGACAGCAGTATTCCCAGAGTCAAGTTATCTTTTACATTAGTGAATATTTTTCCTAAAGTTTTAGCTGGGGTAATAAATGATTCATGATAACCACCCCTTTGTGCACAACCGTCCACTTGATGTTCAGTCCATACACAACTTCAAGAAGCCTTGTGCAGGAGCTCTATGGCTCCAGTTCAGCAGTTCTCTCCCAGTGACTGTGACAGGGTGAAAGGCATTTGAGTAACAAATGGTAAGTCGAAGGGAAAGGTTTCTCTTCTGCCTCTTAAAGTGTAAATTAGCAGTGGTTTTTTGTGCTTTCTGTGCAACCCAATTTTGATGCATGCTCCTGAGAGTCTGGATGTGGAGAAAAGGCTAAGGAGGAGGCAGCTGAGTCTATCCTCTTCAGAAAAGGAGAAAATAGGAAGGAAACTTTAACAGTTGTGCATAGGAGTTCTCCAAGCGCTTCCCCAACATGCAACTGAGACCTCACAGTACATCTGTACTGCAAGGGAACAAAGGAGACCCCTTGCAGAGGAGCTCCAAGTCAGATGACATTCAGAGTTGGCCTAGAGAGCTGGTCGCCCACTCTGACCTCCTGTTCACGCTGTTAAATGTCCACCAAGAGATCAGGCTTCTCCCAGACATGTGCCCAGAAGCAGCTGTGGACCAGGCTCTTCCTTCTGGGAGCAGGCGATTGGCCCAGATGGGAGCTCAGCTCTGGATTTTGGAAGGTCAAGGCTCAGTCCTTGCTGCTTCTGCAGTTTGTCTTGCTGGGTCAGATGATAGTATAATTAGAGATGCACATGCAGAGGTTCTTCATCTGAGCTGGTGGTTGGATTATAAAATGGTTGGGAAAATAGCTTTTGGAAGACTCTTTCCACAGAGTGAGAGGAACTAAAAGAAGTTACACATATGAGAGATAAGCCCTATCTTTACTCTTTCAGGTTGCGTTTGTACATGTGAAGAAATCAGGGTGGGACATATTCTCCGGCCCTGTGAGCCAGTTTAACGGCAGTGCTCGTGTCCACACAGCTACACTGCCTTCCTCCCCAAAGCAAAATGGTCTTGTCCACTCCACATATGAGGAGCAACCCTGGGCTGATGCTCTCCTTCCAGCTGTGCCCACTGCTCCCTGGGCACAGCACGGGAGGGAGGTCACTGTTAACCAAGAAGAGCACCCCAGTAGTTCCCTGGTGGGACTCACAGCCCCACTGATACTTCTCCAGCTGAGGTGACAGAGGATAACTGCTAGATTTTGAGACCCTGAGACTGCTAGAGATTTGTCCAAGTAGCAGGAATCGTGGAAGCCTAAAAAAAATCTAGAAAAGAATCTTCCAATTGGGAGAAACAAGGTAGGCACAAGGTTTGATGCAGTTAGAGTGGACACTGCTAACAGGCCATTTTGTGTGGACACTGCATGGTGATTTCTAATGCTCATTGTGTTCTGAGATGCAGTGAGTAGTGAGTAGAGAGTGGAAGTGTCTAAAAGTAGGCTTGTACTAGCCTGAGAAGTTTCTCAGCAGTTTAGAGAGGAGCCCAAAACTAAGCAGGACGGCAGATAGCCAGGAATGACAGATACTAATGAAGGGAACTTGGCCCTGTTCCTTCAGTTCTCCACAAAATCGTGTGGGTGAGTTTTTTGATTTTGATCTTGAGTCTACTTCCAAACAGATAGTCCTTATGTCATTCCCCCTGTGACTATCCCTGATGTGAGTGTAAAACATTACACCAAGCATTCAGCTGACTTTCCCAGAGTCTGGTTTCAGAAAGCGTAACATATTGGAGACCTGCATTTTATTATCTCTCTCCAGCAGTTCAAGAATAGTAAGCACAGGGGGTTTTACAAGGACGGATATTGAATCGTCTCCGTTGCATTCGAGTAGAAAGTGCAGTGTACAATCGACATAGCTCAGTCTTGGATGTTTGCTGGTTTAAAAGAAAACGTTATTTCCAACAATTGAGGGCTTTTTCTTACCAGACCAGTCACAAACTTTTGAAGCATGAAATGAATTTCACTGGTCCTTGCCAGTAAGCTTCTTTCTCTGATACTGGTTTTTACGAAATGACTGTAATCTTTGCCACACTATGAAGTCCCACCTAACATTCTTCTTATTGATTTATAGTGTATTGGTTAAAATAGTAAACTGATAATGATCGCAAAATAGCGATAAATCACTATGGGCTGATGTATCAGAAACAATAGAAAATGTTTTGGAGGAAGAAACTTGGAGCCAGTCAGGAAACAGCTGCGTGTTCTGCAGATGTGAAAGATACCAGGGCGTCCACAAAAATGCAAATTAAAACACTCTCTCTGTTTATTTCTGTCAAGACTGGGCTGTTCCTTGCTTCTGTATGAAACTCAAGACATTATGACTGGGCAGTTTTAAGACTCAACTTGACAGGCTGCTGGGCCATCTCACTTAAGCCAATTTTTTAATTTTTTATTTTCTCTTGAAAGGTTGGACCAGATGATCCTTGAGGTCCCTTCCAACCTGGCATTCTGTGATGAATTAATGTTCCTAGTGTATCAATACTAATTAGAAACTGCTGGTGGATATCCATTCAGGCCAAAATCCTAGCTGAATCCGAAGTTCAGATCTGGACGTGATCATTCCGTTTTGTACAATTCTGCAGAAGACTGGTATTTGGATCTCACCCTTGCCAAAAAAATTATCCTTGTGAATAAATTTGTATATATAAGTAGTTTTCTGAAGATGAAGCAAAGTAATGTTATCTTATTGCCTCAGTTTCTAGATAATGCACTTTTTCTCTTCTCTGTACATCAGATATATTTTCAGACTGCCTATATTTTTTTTGTTGAGATCATATAATCATAATACATTCTGGCTCATATATACTTTGGGTAATGATATGCCAATAGATAAAAGATAAAAATGGAGCAAAAGCACCCCTGTAGTTTGAAAAGACTATAATATCTCCTAATGTCTCCTAATGTCTCCTGAGAATCAAAAATTTGCCTGATTTTTTGAGAACTTGACCTATCCCAAACTAATATTCCTAGAAGGATTTTGGGTTAAATTCTCCCTCTTGTCTTGTCTCAGAATGGGAACTTTCTTTGGACTTTGTGCTAATCATACCAATGAGTTAGCTCTGATTGGTACTAGCTTGCAAAAGGCCTCTTTTGTTCTTGTTAGAGTATCTAACCTCTAAATCTATTTAATACCCTTTCCCTAGTTGTCCATCATTATGACACATGATTTTCCAAAGGATTTACTATTAGTTAGCAGCACAGGGCTTTCTCCCTGGGGTAGCAGCTACTTGCAGTGAAGAAAATGCATGTTCGATGTAGCAATTTGTCTTTTTTTATATATTTATTATAAGAGTAAATGAGTTATTGTGGGGGACTTCAATATTATTGCAAATTAGGTGCTACAAGCCAAGCCATGCACATTCGTTATGTTTCCAGGCATACACAGCATGCATAGCAGTTCAAAAATCAGGACTCATATTATATCTAGGCCTTTTCCTGGGCAGCTGCTACTTTGCAGGTATTTTTGTAGTGTGACTGTTCCATAACTCTGCTTACTTCAAATGAAGGGAGGGGGTAATCTGTCACAAAAGTGATTGTTATAAAAAAGGTTTTGATGAGCATGAAGGCATGAATTATAAAATCTCTCATGATTTAGTTTCCACTGTAGGCATGGGCTAATGAATATACAGAGAGCATTGCTTGTCATATATTCGTTCTATAATAGTAATTTACGAACTGGTTTTGGTTTGGTTTTCTTTTCACTTGCACCTTTTCAGATGTACTTGCAGGCTGAAAACTTAAATGAAATTATAAATTGTTCCTTTATTCAGAAAAGTGTACAGGATCAAACAAAGCACACAGAATCGAATTCTACCTGACTTCTGCTTCAACAAGGGGGCTTAAATTAACTGCTGAACTTTAAGACAGTAGAATTAGTCAAATGTTTTGGTTTGAGCAGTTCATCGAAGCTGGGATCTCTATGTTGGGGAGAGGGAGGAGGGAGTTCTGTCCCAGGTTAAGCTTCTGAGTTTCTGGTTTGGGGGAAACCAGACTCTTGCCAGAAAAATTATTTTTCAATGGAATTTCATCTCACAGGGATGCAGAAATGAGCACTAGGCAAGAGACCCTTGCTCAGATCCTCTGCTTCCCAAATTAAGCTCTTTTCTCTAGTTTAGCCATCATCGTAATCCTGGATTTAGAGGCTAATCTGGATTCAAACCCTGTTTCTTTTGATGTTCCTGCAGGACAGGTGATGTGTAGCCGGAGGGGAAAGCATCTTGTGAACAAAACAGTGAGGAAAAAAAAATTCTGAAAAGCCTTCTTGGCTTTATCAGCTTCCAGAAGAGAGAGGAATAGATAAGAAGGTGGAGCCCTCCTCCGTCTCTTCTCTTCTACTTTTCCTTTATTTTTTTTTTCCAAGAAGAGAGAGCCCATGTGTCATGTTTTATCTAACACTAGTTATATTCATCATAGGTGACTTGCATCATTTGTACTTGTGGTTTATAGTCTCTCAACATGCATTGTTTTCTCTGGCTTGAAATATCGTGCATTAATGAGGTATGTATCCATTCAGATGTACGCAGTCAGCTCATGAAAGATGCTTTGTTATCACTTGGACTAGTTTGTCAACAGCTAGCATTTTGGCAGCATGGAAAAAAACAACTATCCCGAATTCATATAAAGTACTAAGAAAATCTGACATTAAACTTTTCTGAGCTGTGTTTACACGTACTGGAGCTTGCTGGTAATTGGACCTCCCTAATCCAAGCTCCCATGAAATAGCTAACACTTCACAGTTAATGTGCATCCACTTCTGATGGGACTATATCAATACTTCTCTCTTTGTCGGGAGTGGACTGCAGCTGATGTTGCTGACAGCCTGGGAAGGTACAGCAGTGCCGGAAAATAACACCAGGGTTGCACGCTTACAGAGGTTCACATTGAAGAGTCAGGGTGGGTACATTTGGTGAGAGAAACCATGGATACTGAAGGCATGGAGGGACAGCCTGGGAAGCAGGTGTCTGGGCTGCTGCTATAGCTGGACCAGGTTGTGACCTCCAGCATGGGAGATTCACACTAGCCATCGTTCTGCATGGGATGGCCTGTGCGAGCAGTCCGCTCCTCTCACTCTGGAAACACCCCATTTCACCTGTGCTTTCCTGTTGAGCATGAGTAGCTGGTGCCAGGCCGTGTCCACCCGGGTGCTTTAGTGTGGTGACATCTTTCACAGTCCTTATTACAAGAATGGGGCACTTTTTGCTGTTTTCCTTTATAAGATCTGGAGTTCCTTGGTGGTGAATAACTGGGAAGTGGTGGGAGTCCTAAATTTAGCTCCTTATTTGGCCACAGGTTACAGCTTTGTGCTTACATGCTGTAGGAGGGTCTTGGAAAGCTGCTAGTATATCAGTTTATAGCTGTTGACTTCAGTAAGCATTGAACTAGGACCTATTCGCAACATGATATTTGATCTACGGAAGCATTGGGAACAATTTGGAGTGTTCCCAGTTACCAAGGCAAGCTGGAAAGACCTTTCAGACAAATCTGGGGAGTCAAAAATGTTGTTGCTACTTCTGTGTGTGACAAAGAGAAAAAAAAAGAATTTTCTTACTGATATTTTTTGAGTTTTAAGCACCTGTGGAGTACAGTCCTATTGCTGCACATGAATGCAACTTTTTATCATTAATATACAATCATCTAGAAAGCTCGGTTTGACAGAAATAATTTTATTTGCATGCTAGTGCAATGGATTATGGGTACCAATCTAGAGTGACATACTAAGGACAAAGTATATGAAGAACTACATCTTGAAATTCATCTAAACTCAAATAGTTCCAGTCTCAGGGCACAAAACTGTGTTATAAGTATTTCTGTTGAGTAGTAACAAGTAGCCCCGTTAAGCAATAGCTAGAAACAGTATGCCTCCGAGACAACCCAGCAATATTTATTCAGAGACCGATTTGTGGATGAGATGAGTAGTGGTGTCTTTGTACTTTGCTCTGACATACTTATCCCCCAAATACTCCTTTGAGCTCCTGGGTTTCCAGAGGCCAAGACTGCTTCTTAATCTTTGTTTGCATTCGCTTCTCAGAGATCAGTATTTTCTCCTTTAAAAATGCTGTGCTTTTAAAATTTCAAGAAAGGTAACTTTTAGCCCAGAGACTGAGCCAATTGTTTGATTTAGCTGAGCTAGTGGTGTATATTTAGGGGCGTTATGATTCACAAAAGTTTGTGTGTATACGTTCTTACCGGAATCTTCACTGTCAGGGACTTTTTCCCTCGTACAGAGACTCTTTATCAGAGCTCATGCAGTATACTTTTTAGGAGCCAAAATCATAAGAAGTTTCTCCCAGCTGTACAGAAATCTGTGTTGCCTTAAGTCATTTAGTATTCCACAGAAATAGTATTGTCCTTTTAATTTTTTTTTTTGCCATGCACCACTCTGATATTAATGCAACTTTTATGTTCACAGATTTGGCCAAACCAGTATATTATTCCAGCCACTTTTCATTAAAAACTTAAGGTATTTTAGCTGCATAGTAGTTTTTTCATTGTGTTTCTATGCATGTTTCAATGCTACTTTACTATTGAATGAAATTTAATACATTGCTTATAATTGGCATTGAGGAATGTTACTCTATCGTCAGTTCACTGCTACAAGGCTTGCTTAAAGATTTTAGCAAAGAAAATACTCTTTACTCTTGAAATGCTTTGCAGTTCCACCCGGGCTGCTCAAAATAAACATTGTTTTTGAATCAAACTCTTCCCCCCCCACCACCCCGCCCCCTTCCAAAACAAACAAAATATTTTCAGTGGCCATCAGATAGAAATTTGACCAAGTAGTAGGGGTTCAGAGAGGGATGCACTTTAACATAGCACCAGGTGCCGGCAGAAATACACAGCCTATGTTGAAAGGTATAATGAGAGTTAGGTGCTCTTGTAAAGCTACAATTTACATACATGAAGTGAGGTGGGATTTTTTTCTTTAGTGATTAGCAGTTTTGGGACAGGCCCAGAAATCCTTACTCAGCTGTAACTCCTGATGCTCGATCATTGTTCATATATTCACAATATAAATGGGGCTTTGGCAGTAATTGAGTTTCTAAATGTCATCTCGTTTCTAACACTGCTATGGGTTTCAGTAGTCTCTGAGTCAAAACTCCAGTCCTCAACCCTGCAGTTTTACTCATCACCTCTTACTCCAGAATCAAGATGCAGAGTTTCAGACAGAGGGAGGGGGAATGTTCCTCAGAGCAACTTCGCAGCTCTCTTTACTTCTGAAGTCACCATGCCATTGCTTGTGTTCTTTGGTGTTTCTCTATCAGGAGCCTAGGAAGCCAGATCACTTCTGCAACTCAAGGGAATTAGTGGATATGATCATAATTGGTAACCGTCAGGATATTAAAATGGCTGTGGTTCTGCTTATGTTTGTGTGCACCCAAGTGAGATCCGTGGGTGACTCGGACCTGGAAGGTGCTGTGGGTTGATGCTGGTGTGGAAGTGCCCATGCAAAGAGGCAAATCACTAAGCAGAAGGACATGTTGCCTTTCCCTGGGTCATTATGGCCTTGTAGCACTATCTTAGCTCTCATGCCCCTGCTTCTTTTACTAAGCTCAGTATGCCATCCCAAACCGAGTGTCTCTGAGACACAGATTAAAAGAATAACATTACTGTTGTTTCATTTCCCTTTGGTGGTTCTTTTTTGTTTATTTCCTTGTTTTGAGTTCAGTTTATGACTTTGGTTTCTCTGATGTATAGGAAAATATTGTGGCAGTTCTGCACAGACATCGCTTCTAGGTAATGACTTTAAACAAAACAAGAGGGAGAGAGAAAAAGGAGGAGATCGTATCTTAGTTACGGAGCAGCTAGTTTGTTTGTATTGAAAAAGAGACTAACTCCTGAAGAATGCACTGTAATTTGTATCGTAGATCTAATTTGTGTGAGTCTTAATTGCAGCCATGCGTTACCGTTTGCAAAAATTAAGACTTTGAGATGTGAGAAAAGATTGAATTTAATTTGTAATTTGCAAGCATTTTAATCTCCCTTAGAGAAGACTTATGAACGCTCTTCATGCTCGGAATGTTTAATTGTTCAGACAGAGCTTTTCCAAGGGGCGCAAGGTAAGCAGGGACAAACCACCAAATGCAAATCACATCTTTGGCCTCTGTCCTTGTTTTGATTAAACCTGCACTTTCCACCTCTGCCACATGAGCTACCAAAGGAAAGTACTGTGGTAGGTCCTGCATGGTCCCTGAGCAATGTCAGCTGCGGCTTCTGAAGGAGGCATGAGCATATATCAGATGCCTATCTCACCTCTAAATGGCTTTAAAGTGAAGAAATTGTAAATACAGTCAGTGAGACAACATTGCCATTGGATTCTAGAATGGGAAGGAAGAAATTGATTTGTTCAGTAACTATGTTAGGGACTCAGTTTTGAGCTGCTGCAATGGTTCTGTGACTACTTCAGACAAAAAGAGAAATGAAAACGAAGTACTAGTTTATTGGATAACTCCTAGTCTGAAATGTCTGTGCCAGGATGGGCCATTGATGGATGCCTGTGGATTTTTCAGTGAGGAGCACTGACAACATAAACGGAATTGTTCATTTCAATGCATTCTTATTACCATTGAGTGCTGGACTCCAAGGGTCCCTTTTGGGACCAATACTATTTAATATCTTAATCGGTGGCATAGAAAGTGGGATCAAATGTACCCTCAGCAAGTTTGCAGATGGTACCAAGCTGAGTGGACTGGTTGACATCCTTGAGGGGTGGGATGCCATTCATAGAGACCTGGAGAAGCTCAAGAAGTGGGCCCATGTGAACCCCATGAGGTTCAACAAGGCCAAGTGATAGGTCAGGGCAACCCTAGTATCAATACAGACTGGGAGATGAAGGGATTGAGAGCAACCCTGCAGAGAAGAACTTGGGGATACTGGTGGATGAAAAGCTGGACGTGAGCCAACAGTGTGCTTCTTGCAGCCCAGAAAGCCAATTGTATCCTAGGCTGCAAAAAAAAGAAGTGTGGCCAGTAGGTCAGCAAAGACGATTCTGTCTCTCCGCTCTCAGGAGACACCACCTGAAGTACATCCAGTTCTAGGATCCCCAGTACAAGAGAGCACAGAGGAGGGCAAATGAAAGTGACCAGAGATATGAAATACCTCTTCCTTCTATGAAGAAAGGCTGAGAGAGTTGGAGTTGTTCAACCTGGAGAAGAGAAAGCTCTGGGAAGATCTTCTTGAGGCCTTCCATATCAAAAGAGGATAGGTTTAGATTGGACATTAGGAAGAAATTTTTTACAATGAGGGTGGTAAGACATTGGAAGAGGATGTCCAGAGAAGTTGTAGATGCCCCATCATTGGAAGTGTTCAAAGTTAAATTGGACGGGGCTTTGAGCAACCTGATCTAGTGAAAGGTGTCCCTACCTTTCACTAAACACACCTGTGGCAGGGATGTTGGATTAGATGATCTTTGAAGTTCCTTTCCAACAGGAACCATTCTATGATTCTGTGATTATAGGTTGTCTGGCATGAAACAGATATTCTGAATGTTTCAACAGCATGAGACACAAGCTGTCTGAAGACAGCACAGATAGCGTTTCCAATTGGACTTTCAAAATATTTTAAAATGTTCTTCAAATATTTCCACGAATGTGGTGAGACTCTGTTACACCCTCTTCAATCTGCTCTTAAAAAAGTATACACCTTTGGAGTGTGGCTTGCCTCAAGGACATTCTCCCAGACAATTTGGATGCTATGCTCCCAGTGATACTGAATGGTGTGCCATAAACAGACTATTCTATATATGTATGTATATAAAATCTATATCAATGGCTTCCTGCTGGGGAACTGTGATATTCAGACACAGGAGCAACAGCAGCTGCAGCAGCAACATGTAAACACATTTACAACCACTAAGTCAAGGCCAGAAAAATGTTGATCCATTCCCACTAAGAATATAATAACTTGCTCACTAGCACAGGTCCAGCTTAAGTGCTGGAGTGGTTTCTGGAGCAGTTCAAACTGGCCACGTGCAGAGAAATCTCCGTGACGTTGGGGTTGACTGAAGTATGGGCCAATTGCAAGGCCACTGATGTTCTGTTCTTTCTTCTGCTCTGTTGTGTCCTTGAAGGATGATGGCCATTTTGGTCATAGTTTATTCTTGGTGTAACGTTTGTTTCTCAAAGTCACCAACAGCTGTCCCTATTCGTGACAGAAAGACAAGCAGAAATTATGTTGTAATTCACCATGAGGATCTGCTTGGGCAAAGCCGTGTTATTTCATAATTAGTTCTGATGCTTTTGGCCCAGCTGTTTAGTAATCAGTTCTAATAATCTTATGAAGGCAAATGTCTGTGTTTTTTTTCTTGGCTCTGGCAGTGCTCCAGCAGTAATGTTATGATGTCTGGTTCCAGCAATGCTTGCAGTGAGTTCGTATGACTGAGTGATCAGGATGGAGCAGTCATACCTAGACTGCCCTTAAACACCTACTTCAGTGGAGTAAATTGTCATGTTTTTGCCTTACACCAACTTGGTGACAGTTCTGTGGCTGCAGTCTATCAGCCTTGTTCCATATCGAAGTCGGTATTTTTGTATCTTCATGTGTGTAGGTGCCAACAGGCACCACTTCACAGGTGACTGAATGTACTGTAATATCAGTGCTCACCACTGAAGATTTCCAAAGTGCTCCATAATAAGCTCAGATTACCGAGCATATGGAGAGTGAAACCAGACTCTTTTTTTTGTTTGAATATTAATTGATCTACTGATTGATTTTTGATGCATTTTGAGGGTATGTGTGTTATTTTTACAAGAGGCACCTTGCAATTGCAACCCCAGCCTCAGTAGCCTTAGAAGACTTCTACACACATTCTGGAATGGGTCTTTGAAGGCATACGTGGGTTTGGCCTGACTCCATGGAAAAGTGTTTTGGTCCCCTCCAAAAAGGGGCACTACAGCCAGCCTGTGTCAGCCAAGCATACACTTTGTTCTCCTTCAGCGTGTACACGTTTCCCATGAGCCCATGACAAATCTGAGAATGTGTGTGGTAGTGTTTTCTAAGCTAAAAAATGTGGTAGCAATGGTCCAAGTCAAGCCAAACCTAAGCACTCAGATACTTTGGGAATGTTCCCACTATAACAGATAGGAAAACTTCCATTGCATATCCAAGTGAAAAGCAATGAATGGAAAGCTCATTAGAATATAGTCATTAACTCTTGAGCTAAATTAACAAGGTTAAATATAATTTAGTGAGTTTCTATATGTAGATCTGCCGGATCCATTAACTCCTGTTAACTCCTTTTAACTCCTGTCTAAAACAAACGTTCTCTGATAACCATGTTTCTGAAGAGCTGCATCAAAAATGCTTTTGCAGAAGGTCAGCCCTGGGTCTCTGATATTTTTGGCTACTCCATATTCTTGGGACCACTTTCAGTGTTTAACATGCAATGAATAAATAGTGACTCTGGAGCCCTTTTTCTTTTTTTTTCCTTCTTTTCCTTCCCCAGAGTGTGAAAGGCTCTAAGAAACAATGTTGGCAGCACGGACACCTTGTGCAGATCAGAAGAAAAACCTCTCCTCTGGCTCAATCTGACTCCCACTAATTACACGGCTGGAGATGGACCTTTAGGGAGGCTGCCCCATGGCATTGTCTTGGACAATCCCCACCAAATTAGGGCTGGTCAGGCCAAATGCAAAGAGGGTGGTGATTACTGAGATTATTTTCTTTATAAACGTGCTCCTTAGCTCTACTTTGCTGGGTGTTGGTTTTCAAAGGGGACTTATAATAAACTTGGGCCATCTATATATAGCCCAACTTTTGTTCATTTGCACAGTTCAGAATGCCTACTGTTTGAGGTTAGCCTTGAGTAAACTTGTACCATTTACTTTGGAGCATTTCAAAGGGAACACAAACACAAATCATGATGAGGCTAATAAGAAGTTTGGGTGTTTAGTTTAAATGTGTACACAGGAATCGTTGTAGAGGAAGTCCTTCTCTTTGGGAGTACATTATTATTAAGCAGCATTGCTGTTTGCCTGGTTTTGTCTGGTCCGTAATTTGCATTCACTTGATGAATTGCCAGGGTCGGAGGTGCACTACTTGGGAAACACTGAAGTGCCTTCTCAGCAAACTCTTAAGAAGAAGGGAACACTAATACAAGCATTTGCCTGGACTCCTTGAGTCTTCTTAGGCTTCCTTAGGCTGTGCTAGATCAATATGACAGTTTGCTAAAAAGCTTTGGACACACATTCACAAACTCTCTCTATTGGCTTCCTTGGCATGTTATTCAGGAGGTAGCTGCTAGTGAAACATGTCTGCTACCAGCACGGAAGATTTATACATGCATTTTCTTCTCCTGCTAAGTGATTTATTTACTAGTAATAATGCCTTGCAGAGCTGCTTGGTCCAGTTTGCAGAACTCATTATGTCGACCCTCAACAATCTGTAGATNCCCGCTCCCCCTCCGTTTTTTTAGCCATGGTCACATGATTTCAATCCTCCTGAACAGTGGAGTGAAATGATCCCAAGCTGGTGAGCATTTCTTTTTATGCTATACGCAGAGGTAAGTTCTCTTGTGCTGCTTTTCTCAGAGAAACGATGGGGTTTACCTGTTTTCTTGCTTTATTTGTAATCATTTGCTTTCTGACTGCTTACTACTGTCAGTTGCTTGCAAATAGACAGACTTATGTGGGAGAAAATTTATACAACTTATTTTCCTGCATCTACAAGCCCTGCAAATTAGAGTAAAGCTGCAATATTGCACAAGTTTTTGATGGCAAAAACTTTGTACTGGCCTTTACTCACAGAGCACTCAAATTTCTTCTGTTCTTGGGCTGCCAAAGTCTCCCACTGGTGCCTCTCAGCCTTCCCGCTCACTCTCTGGCTTTAATACCTGTGTCTCCTGAGCTGCTGGTGAGATTCAGCTCTTTCACTTACTGCTGGTGAACGATGGAAAATTGGCTGCTTGAACAGCTCTCACTGCTGATCCCTCAGCTGGGGTTATGCAAAGGTGAAAGGTGACCTGGTTATTCACATTTTCACCTGTGAAGCACTAGTGGTGCTCTTCATGTCATTTAGAGGAGGGATGGAGGCAGTCTGGACTCAGATGCGCTAGGGTTTTCACATTCACCTCAAAGTCCTGTGGCTTCATGTGTGATGGAGGTGCTGACCTGGCTGTGGCAGGGCAGAGCTCCTGGGTCTCTCTGTGGCAGCAGGCAGGCTGCCTGCAGACTGGGCGATGGGACCTCTCCATCCATGACGCACTAAGTTTTCACTTAGCAGTGGAAAGTGCAATTCAAGATTTGGGTCTCGCTGTCCTTTTAGAGAGTGGGGAGCCTTGCCCTGGTCTTCCCACTTCACACAAGTCTTTATTTAGGGAGCTCGTCAGCACATTTGGTGTCGTCCCCTTCTTCAAGTGCTTCAACAGATATATGATTCCTCAGACATGTGATTTTAAAATGTTCCAGGGCATCTTAAACTGTTTCGCATTTTATTAGCTCTGCCAAGTTCTAAGCATACCTTGAATAAATTCATAGTTGGTGGTTCTGGTATGTACCTTGGCTGTTGTGGGTGGATAAAAAATGTTCTATACCCTCGAGGGCAGCAAAAAAGCGAGTGAGCTCCATACAGCAAGAGGACTGAAAAAGTTGGATTAAAACATGTCTGTCTGCCTGCGGTTAAACTAGCAATGAGGCATTTTCAATCAGAGGTCAGGGTTGTGGTCGAATTTCTGCTTCAGTTTTGTTTGCCATAGTTTTCCCTTATACCAGATTCTCTGTGAAACTCCAGAAGAACCGAGACATTCTCTGTGTCTGACCTTTTGGGGCAGGATTTTTCAGACAGTCCTGTTTCAATTCAACTCGCTGCCAGAGCATGCAGGAAGGAAGCAACATGTGTTAGTCATACACCCTGGTGTGTGTTTAGCATCCAATTTGTATACAATCCAGGAATAACCACGCATAATTCTGCAAAGCTGGACTCACGCTTAGATATTTTGATGTTTGGGCTAGGAGGGGTTTTCTTCATACATGAAACAGGCTTTCAGCACTTGGGAAGGATCAATACCTCCCCCCAGGGAGCTCAGGCAATGAAAACATTTTTGCAATGGATGGCAGAGCTTAACGTGGGCATGGGCGTCTCAGTCTGAGTGAGTGCATTTCAGAGATGAAGTTTACCTGTGTTCACCCACCCAAGCCAGACCCACCACGGGTGCACGTGGGCGTTGCTGTCCCAGCTTCGCTTGCAGCATTGCACCCCAGGGACGGCTGATGTATGCCAGTTCAGGGGGTAGTGCGTACTACAAAAGGCAGATTGTGAGAGATGTGGGAAGAGCCTGAGCGTGCTTGCTTTACCAGCCTTTGGCAATGGCACTGGGTGCAGTCATGCCAGGCTTGACATCTTGAAACAACATTAATTAAAAGTAACTTTTTAATCCTCAAGGGAAAAGCAACCAGATGTGACAAGTCTGGCTAAGGCCCTTCAGTTTTAATCGCAGTTTTGATTTTTTGCCTGGGATTGACAAACCACAGAGAACAAAAACATATTTTTAAAAGTTTCTTTGAAGGCGAATGTTAATCATGAGGGTGGGATTTTTTGCTGTTTGTTTGTTGTTTTTTTTTTGACTGCTGTCAGTCTGGAGGAACTGGAAGAGCAGACAGTCTCACTTTAAACGGATAATGGTCTGCTCCTACACCCAGAACAGTATTTCTGCTCTTTGGCAATCATGGTCATACATTGTGTCTGGCTATTTTTGGGACATCAGGCTGCTGTTCAGGATGGCTTGTCCTTTGCATCACATCAGCATGATGCTGGGACCTCTGTGAAGGGTCCTTACCTGCAATGGTCTGTGGTGGGAGGGACTGGGATGAGCCAGGATTTTGATTCGTGCGGTTGGATATCCTTGAAAATGGGCTCTTTGAAACCAAACTGGAAGTGATGCAAGGGAGGCAGGAGGTATTTCTCTTCTTGCTGCAATATCTCACCCTATTTTCCCTCTGACACAAGGTACTAGTAGGCACGTCTGTTCCCTCATGAGGACATTGGCCCGTTAGCAATGGGGAACACTTCAACAGACCTCTTCTCAGCTACCTATTAGAGCCGCAAGCCCAGGATTTCCAAATAATCCATTGATCCAAAAATATGCGTGTGCAATACCACAATTAACATTCCTTCTGAGCACCTTGCATTTAAGCATCTTTATATGTGTTTTGAAGGAAACCTCTGAGAGATTGTCTTTTATGGAGAAGTTATAAGAGATTTCTTATGGCTGAGTTCACCTATACAAAATACAGAATTGTAAATCTATGTAGTTCAAGAAAGAAACTGAATTAGCCAGACCCAGAAAAGAATAAGTTAACAGTACTCACTAAGGAGCCTTGAGTGGAATTAGAAAAGAGAAAAATGGCCTGTTGATAAAAACAAAAGCCTAAAAACTCAAAGAAACCCTTCCTTCCCCCATCCTCTTCTAATCAGTCTGAGACAGAGCAGGAGTGGGGGTAGGAGAGAACACAGGATCTACTTGATGCTGCTGGTGTATCTCCTCCTTCCCTTCTTTATTTGATCCTCTTTTAGAGGAATGTTTAGCAAAGCTGTTTATTTTGCATAAACCCAAGTAATAACGTGGCCCCGGGTGACAGGATCTGAATGACGATGACAGCAGTTTGATTTAACGATTAGCCACCTGACCCAGTAGCACCTCTGGAATCTCAACTATAGAATATATTCCCATTCTTCCCGCACTGGCTGCATGTTAATTACGGGAAGAAAAGCAAAGGGTGGTTGCAATAGGGTCATTGTTCTGGGGGCAAAGGCTTGAAAAGAAACTGCCCGTCCCTGCCTGCTTTGTGCTGGCTTCACACTGAGTCTTGGACACTTAAGTTTCTTTTACTGCTTCTGTATCCCCCTTCCAACAAAATACTGATTTTCAATGGGGCTCATTCAGTCAGGCTCATTCACCAAGGGACTTGCCTTCTCCCTGGATTATCACTATATGGTTTCTAATATTTGTTTCACCTAAAAGTTGACATTTGCAGCACAGGAGTCTATTTGCAGAGCTAGCAGAACATGCTGCTGAGGGATCCTGGCTTTTTCCAAATGTTCCCTAAAGCAGCTTAGCAAAGTAGTAGGGCTTTGTTTTGAAGGAAACCAATTTGGGGAAAATCTTGCTGTGCTTTTTGTTTCCTCCCTTCCCTCCCACTGCCCTCCCAACTCTTTCAAAGCCCTGGCATTGAGTGTAGTTATAATGGTACAACCCTTGCCTTTAGGAGCCTAATATTCATTTACAGTTCAGCCTTCCAGCTTGGTAGCACACGGAGAGATGTGGCAAAGGGGAATTAAAAAATGATTGCAAAGTCAATGGTTTAAAGAGTAATTACAGAGTCATTAAAGGTTATTACAGGGAAATGGTTCAGCTGAACAGCATTCCTGATACCTCAAGTCCAGCATGGTTTGAAGGCACAAGTGACATGAGTTGTAGAGATCTCTGCTGTGAAGGAAAGGAAGTGGCTTCCAGCCCTGCAGCTCCTCTGGGGCTTGCAGCCTGTCGCCATGGCTGGGCGCTCACTGCCCTCCTTATGGGGCTGCCAGCTTAGCGGTCAGACACACCTCAGGATCATTTGGCAGCTACAAACTACACACTCCCATGTCTGCCCAGAGCAGCACTTGCTCGAGTTGGCTTGTGGCTGGTGATCCCAGCCAACCATTCATAGCTGCCTCAGTCCTGCCCTGCTTCCTGCCCATGCGTATACCTTCAGGTGCCGTCAGGTTTCAGCTCTCTTACAACATGGCTGGTGAAGGGCTACGTGCTGCTATTTGCACCTGCAGATAATTTCAGAGGTTAAAACTCACAGCAAGCAAATTCTTAAAACCAGCACCTCAGCATAGCCCTTGCACCATCACCACAGTGCGTGTGCGTGGCCATGTCACCCCAATGCGCAACGCTGCTGGGGTTGGAGCTGCTGTAGTTGAAGTGGATGGACCTTGCTCAGCCCCAGTGGGAAGCTGGGAAAGCCTGGTTCCCATCTATACTGTAATCATGAAAGTCTTGAAGAGCAGCAGGAACGGTGTTGTCTCTTCTGTGTTTGTATTTGTCCATGTGCAGGGGGGGGGGGAAAAGCAACCCACAAATCTAAGTTCTCTTGTGTCAGTGCAAGAAGAGTGAGAAACTAGAGTCCCTGATGTTTTACAGTGGGAACACCAAGTACTTTTATAAACAGGTAAAACACATAGGTACAATGAAACTAAATATTAATAACAGTATTAACAAGTTATAACTATTTACGTACAAAGCAGGTCATTGCAAACTGTCATTGCTCAGGCAGTTGGCTTCTCGTCTGTGCTGCTGTTTAGATTTTTTCTTTTGAGCTTTGAAAAAGGCATTAGTATGTTGCTGGAAAACATTGTTTCCAAGGTAAAAAAAAAAAAAAGAATCAAACACAGCAAGCCAGTGGGAGCCCTGAACTATACAGAGGCAAACCCTGCCAGAGCCCTGCATAGGAGCAGAATGAAGTTGTACTTGAAGGGGAGCAATGGATGGGCATGTCCAAGGTGCATTTCTGGCACAGCGAGGAAGACTCAGCCTTCCTTATTGCGTAAAATAAAATGGCATTTCTTTTCAGGTTAAAAAGAGGTGTATTCCTGAAAAAATCAGAGATGATAAAAAGCTACTTTTTTCCCCTCTGAAGGTGAAAAACACTTAGTTTGCTTAACAGATGACACCTTGGGAAGAAAAGACTGCTTCCTTTTCTCTGCGCTGCTCCCCCCACATCTACCCAAGATGGACAGACATGACATGTCCTGCCAGCCTGGCTAGCTTCCCCTGGGATCGTAGCATGTCCAAGGAGGGAGGCTGCGCTCCCAGCCTGTCCAGGCAGCTGGTATTCATTTATGTTTTACAAAAAAGCCTCTCACTACAAATAGCTTTCGCAGATCTAGTAAGATGTCGGAGCAACATAGTAGGGAGGGAGGCCACATTTTCAGCTGCACAGGGCTTGCTTCTGCAGTGCTGCTCGACTCCAGCCTCCACATTTCCCTCTGTCAGATCCATGCTAGTCTGCTGCCGGCAGGGGGATTTTTCATGCTGGTGTGACCAAAATTCATCCGAACACATTCAATTGATTCAGCTGGTTTAATTATTCTTGTAAGCCGTTTCCATCCTCTCTTCATAAATCTTAGGACATATGAGACATGGAGCAGTGGAGGTGAGACTTTGTATCTCAGGCTTTCAGGGCCCAGCAGCAGCCGAGTTAACCAGGTATCATAGCTGGAGTGTGGGGCATGATAACTGCTTTGTGTCTGAGCTAAGGACACTTCTGAGACCCTTGGCTTTGCCGAAGTATCAAAGATTGAAGCAGTGTCTTGCTGCTGGTACAAAAGAGCCAGCTACCAGACCAAGAGCTTGTTTGGGGCTGGGAGTTGGGGATTTGCAACATGCCAAGTGAGCAAGAGGTTACCCTTCAGCAAGCAAAATAGCAATAGTGAAGGACCCTCCAGCCACTGCAGGTGTCTATTTCTCTTTTTTTGTTTTTTTTTTTTCCCCCCACTAATGGAAAGAAGGACAGCCATCGGGTACCTTTTGTGTTTAGCTGAACAAAATAGACTGGAGGTAAGAAAGATTCGACTCAAGCAGGCATTGCCATTAGCCTGACTGGCTACTTCCCAGCCTCCCCACTGCTGCCGTGCAATGCCATGCCATGGTGAGGGGGGGAGCTCCGTGAAACCTCAATATAGGAGCAGCAGCATGAGCTTAGGTCAAGGTTTGTCTACCTCTGGCTCTCACTTCAAATATAGGCAAGCACCCAGTTGAAGGCAGGTGTGTAAATCAGCTTCCTGGCAGTATTCTCACAGCCTTGCAAATATTCCAGTTCACGGACTGCCTGACTTACAGGTGGAATCATGGGATTTTTCTTCCATGAATTTGTGGAGTCATTCTCTGAGATGAAATATCCTTCTGAAAGGTATATCCTTTTAGTGTGAGCACCATTCTACAGCGAGGGGTGCCAAAGTTTAACTTTGCACTGCGTCAGGGAACACCTTTGATTGTCTTACCTCCTCCATGTTACTTGGTGGCTTTCAGGTCTTGCATGGGAAGAAATAACAACCATTAGCATTGTCTTCATCCCTGCCACAACTTACTGAACCTCTTTTGGTTGTTTTTCTTGCAAACTGAGGAGTGTAGATCTGCTCATTCCCTTCAGTGAGCCTCATCACAGGAGCAGAGCTAAGTCTGATAGACCTGAAGCTCCTCATTTTTAAGTGCCTGAAGTAGGAAATGTGTCTCTACAGGCCTCCTGAATAGTGAAAGGAGAGAAAAAGCCTCCCTCCGGCAGGAGAGCCAGGCCACCCAGTCTGATCTCTCATCTTTCTGTGGTGTGATAGTTATCCTGTAAGATAAACAACTCTTATATGTGACTTTGAAAAGGACTGAGTGACTGGGTGCTGCTTGTTTTTTGGTCGGTTCCTAACAGCTAAAATAGGGTGCTGTTGGGTTTTGGGGATTCTTTGTTTGTTTGGGAGTTTTTTGCTTTTGGCTTTGGATTTTTTTTCCAAAGAAAGGGGGCAGGACACATCTTGGAAAATCACAGAACTGTCAAGAGTTGGAAAGAACCTCCAGAGATCATCTAGTCCAATTCCCCTGCTAAAGCAGAATGGCCTAGAGCACATTACTCAGGACTGCATCCAGGCCGGTTTGAATGTCTCCAGAGAAGGGAACTCCACAACCTCCCTAGGCAGCCTGCTCCGGTGCTTTGTTACCCTTATGGTGAAGGAAGTTTTTTCTCATATTTAAATGAAACTTCGCCTGTTCCAGCTTGTGCCTGTTGCCCCTTGTCCTCTCATTTAGAACTATTGAAAAGAGTCTGGCCCCATGCTACTTGCACTCACCCTTTAGATACTTTTTGTTGCCCTCCGCTGGCCTCTCTCCAGTAGTTCCCTGTCTCTCTTGAACTGGGGAGCCCAGATCTGGACACAGTATTCCAGATGTGGCCTCACCAGGGCAGAGTAGAGAGGGAGAATGACCTTCCCTCTACCTACTGGCCACACTCTTCCTTGTGCACCCCAGGATTCCATTGGCCTTCTTGGCAGCAAGGGCACATTGCTGGCTCATGGATAATTTACTATCTACAAGGACTCTCAGATCCTTCTCCTCAGAACTGTTTTCCAGCAGGTCCACCCCTAACCTGTACTGGTGCCTGGCATTCTTCCTCCCCAGGTGCAGGACCCTACACTTGCCCTTGTTGAACCTCATTAGGTTCTTCTCTGCCCAGCTCTCCAGCCTGTCCAGGTCATGCTGGGTGGCAGCACAGCCCTCTGGAGTGTCAGCTACTCCTCCTAGTTTTGTATCATCAACGAACTTGCTGAGGATACACTCTGTCCCCTTGTCCAGGTCATTGATGAGTATGTTAAACAAAACCGGACCGAGTATTGACCCCCAGGGGACACCGCTTGTTACAGGCCTCCAACTCGACCCTGTTCCATTGATCATAATCCTCTGAGTTCTATCACACAGCCAGCTCTCAATCCACCTCACAGTCCACTCATCTATCCCATACTTTCTGAGTTTCCTAATGAGGATGTTATGGGAGACAGTGTCGAAATCCTTGCTGGAGTCAAGGTAGATGACATCTGCTGCTCTCCCTTCATCCAACCAACCAGTTACTACATCATAGAACACAATGAGGTTGGTCAAGGATGATTTACCCCTGGTAAATCCATGTTGACCACTTGTAATGACTTTCTGTTCTTCGATATGTTTGGGGATGACATCTAGAATGAGTTGCTCCATCATCTTCCCAGGGATAGAGGTGAGACTAACTGGTCTGTAGTTACCTGAATCATCCTTCTTGCTCTTTTTGAAAGAATGGAGTGACATTGGCCCTCCTCCTGTCCTCGGGCACCTCTCCTGTTCTCCATGACCTTTCAAAGATGATGGAGAGTGTCCCAGCAATAACATCTGCTAGTTCTCTCAGCACTCATGGATGCATCCCATCAGGGCCCATGGACTTATGGATGTCCAGTTTGGCCAAGTGGTCCCTAACGCGGTCCTCCTCTACTGAGGGAAAGTCTTCCCCTCTCCAGACCTTTCCACTTACCTCCAGGGTCTGGGATTCATGAGGGCTGGCTTTTGCAGTGAAGACTGAGGCAAAGAAGGCATTCAATAAGTCTGTCTTCTCTGTGTCTTCCACCACCTCGTTCATCAGCGTTTCCCTAATCTTCCTTTTTCTGTTGATACAATGAAAAAAACCTCTTCTTGTTTTTTTTTACCACAGTGGCCAAGTTGAGTTCTGCTTGAGCTTTGGCCCTTCTAATTTTCCCCGTGCATAGCTTAACTACTTCTTGCTATTCCTTTTAAGTTTCCAACCCCTTTTTCCAAAGGCCATAAACTTTCCTTTTCTTCTTGAATTCCAGCCAAAGCAAAATGGACCCCTCTGGTTATTTATTTGGTGATACCTGGTCTTCCCTGAGAATTCAGGCAGTACTGTCTTTCCTGTTGACCACTGATAGTATGTAGTCCTGAATTCAGGCTATACTGTCTTCCTGTTGACCACTAATAGTATGTAGTCTCATATTCGTAGTTAGCCAAATATATAGCTTCATGGGGAGAGTGCTTTCTGCTTGCCCTTTCTGATAGTATTTTGGTTGCAGAGGACTTGCAGTCTCTACCTCAGACGTATCACAGAATCATAGAATATGCCGAGTTGGAAGGGACCCATCAGGATCATCAAGTCCAACTCCTGTCCCTGTGTAGGGAACCCCAATAATCACACTATGTGCCAGAGAACATCATCCAAACACCTCTTGAACTCAGGCAGACTTGATGCTGCGACCACTTCCCAGGGGAGCTTGTTCCACTTCTCGACCGCTCTCTGGGTAAAGAACTCTTTCCTGATACCCAGCCTAAACCTCCCCTGGTCCAGCTTTCTGATATTTCCCTGAGTCCTGTCATTGGTCACAGGACTGAAGAGATCTGTACCTGGCCCATCTCTTCCCCTTGTGAGGAAGCGGGAGACTGCAATGAGGTCATCTCTCAGTCTCCTCTTCTCTAAGCTGAACAATCCAAGTGACCTCAGGCGCTCCTCGTAAGTCATCCCTTCCAGACCCTTCACCATCCTCATGGCTCTCCTTTGGATGCTCTCCAACAGCCTGATGTCCATCTTGTATTGTGGTGCGCAAAACTGCACGTTTTACCTTAGAAACAAGATGCAAATACAGAGACGTGTTTCTTGCATAGTCAGTAACAGCGATGATGCTCAGCCCGCTGTGCAAAATGCCTGGACCGTGCAGACTCACAACCTGCTGCCTATCCACTTTTTCCCTGAAAATGTTTTGTGTGAGTGACAGTGTGGGGAGGAAATAGAGGAGTCAGAGGAAGTATAGGAGGCAGGGATATTTGGGCAGGCACCTCTTGCAGCTTCAACCCTGATCTGTGTCTTCTCTCACCTTTGCCTGTCCTGTCTACCTGGAAGTAGGGCTGGGAACGCTGGCAGGCACCAGTGGAAATCTGCAGTTGTGCTTTGATTTGGACTTACCCAGGCTCTGAACGCAGGTCTCCATGGGTGAATGATCAGTGCCTTAAACAATTGTGTTGTGTTCTCTCAGCATCTAATTACCAGGACAAAGAAGTCTGTAATAATGGATATTGCAGAATAGCTTATTCTCCTGGAGGATTTGATCCAAACCCCGATGAAGTCAGTGGAAAGACTTCCATTGATTTCAATAGACTACATCAGGCTGCTAGCATGTTGTAGGTTGCTTTGCTGTTAATCGCGATACACTTTTTCAAAACTTTTTAGTTTAAGAGATCTCAATATTATAAATCATTTACTCAGAGCGAGGAAGTGCCATTCTTTTCAAAATGACTGCCCCTCTATCTTTTATTGTAATGTTTATTGCTGGGAAAATAGCATCACTTTTGAATATCACCTAGTTTAGCTTTAGTAATGACAATTGGTAATTGCTTGCTTTTTTTTTTCCCAGTAAGTAAAGCTATTCAGGTGTGATGTCTTAACATCATACCATTTCAGGAGCCTGGCAAAATATTTTATTTGCTTCCTCTGCTGAAAACATATACAAGGACTGACATATGCACTACAAAACTGTTCTCCTGTGCTTTCACTCTTCGTGGCTACAGTCTCATTAACATTGCTGCATGTAAAGATTCCTGAGATTTTATTTCTTTTTAAACTAAAAGTTTCTTGTGTCAAATTGACACAAGTATATTCCTTTAAAGGGATTATTTTCTTTAGGAAGCTATAATTTTACAAATTGGTGACATTCCTTTGCTGCTTCCTGGTTTGATCCTGGTTAGCTGGAGGATGTGAGATGACTATGGTGAGGACTTTGGCTGAAGGTCCAAAATCCAGAGAGTGAGCCACAGAAGTGCTGAGGGAGAAGCAGCCTTGACCTGTAGGGGGAAGTTGTTTGGAAGGATGGTGCACATCCAGGAGGGGGAATGCTTTGGGGTGCCTGAGGCTGGTGGAGATGTGCCCAAGAGCAGTGGCAATGTGCCTAAGAGATCGAGAAGGGGTTCAGTGCAGCTCCTGGTAATTGCTGACACCCTCAGAACTGGGAATCCCCTAAGGAAGTAGCTGGACAGGGCCCAGGAGGTGGAAAAATAGGACACTCACTCTCATCATGTTTAGGGAGATGGTAGAGGCCAGAAATGAAGCAAAGAAGACATATTGAGAACAAGACATTGGGAGCTGCCCCAGAGGAAGGTGTCTGGGAGAGGACAACAGGTGGGTGGCTTCTCAGTCAGGCGTCACTGGTGTGGGTTTCACAGCTGCTGAGCACAATCTTATCCCAAACCCAGAATATCATAAGCTACCAAAAAGAGAGGAAGAAAGCCAGTACCAGGAGGGAAGGTTTCACTGCCTTTTGTTACCTGCTCGGCCAAGGATGGGGAGTATTGGCACAATAAGAAATCTTCTTTGATCCTTCCACAGGAGCCCATCCCAGCTCAATGGACAATATTGGGCTGTGTGTAAACTTTAAACTACAGCTGTCCTTACACATAAGTGTACAGGTGCTTTCTGTAGAAAGCCTTGAGCAGGCAAGTCCAAGGGGTGAGCTGTACATGCTTAGTCTTACATGCCAAGTCCAAGAAAAACTGTACTTCACTGCTGAAAAAACAACAGCTAAATTTGTCTTCAGACTAAAACAATTTGGAGCAGGATCCCTGCAAGGGAAAGCTGGTTTGTCACAGTTCAGAAGATTATTCGAAAGTCATGAATTTGCGTGGAATTTCTTTAATCTGCTTTTACAGGAAAATTCCTATCCTGTCATTTCCTGAGGGCAGGCTCATATTATTGAATGCAGCATTCTTTAACTGGGGGGATATCATTTATTATAAAGGATCACAGGTCAAAGTATCTTAATCTAGATCAAGGGCAAGGTCTGTGGGGAGTGCCTGGAGCCTTTTGGGGTAACTCACAATAAAAGCCAATTATAGAGTGAGTGGCTGATACCAAACCCATGCTGTGACTGCACATGGCGAATGCACCTACTTGGGTCGTGCGTCTTGTAAAGGGACAAATTATTCTAGGTCTTGATCTAGTTGACCATGACTAGCAGACTAATTATGCCTTTCCAAAGTGAAATCCCTGTTGCTTAACAATCACGGTATTTTTCTCCATAGCTTAACCTTAATATCTTTCCTGGGATTAGAGGGTGATGAAAAGTTGAATTATTTGTCTCTGAACTCCCAACGCGAGCAGTCTGACTGCATCTGTTGAAGTTCCTGGTTTCTCAATATTGGTGTTGCGTGTGATGCACTGAGGGTGTTAGGCACTAAGATTTTATCAGTCTAAACTACTGTTATTCACTTGGGATGCAGTTCACTGGTTTGAAAGAAACAGCAGTTCCAGGAGAGAAAAAAAAAACAACAAAAAGGCAGGTAGGGAATCCCATGTCATTAAAAAAAAAATTAAAAATTAAAGGGGTTTACATACATATGTATGAATTTCTTTCCAAACTTTTTTGAAGCCATTTGTGAACATTAATATAGCTGTTAAAGATTTTTGGAAAACTAAGGGTAACATTCTTTTCTGTTTTGGAAAACTGGGAGCAAAACTTCTCAGAGGTTAATACAAAGGCACATCTCTGGCTCAGGACTTGTGAGAAATTGCCTGGAGGGAGTACTCTGAAGTATTGTGTGCATCTTGTGACCTTGGGGTCTTCTCTGGGAAATGGACGCTGCTGGAAATGGGACACCATGAGCCTTGTCTGACCTGATGGGGCTGCTTGGAGGTCTTTGGGTACTGCTGGGTATTGCAACTGCTGGTCAGGAGGTTGAGAGGAGGAGGAGGAAGACAGAAAATATACTCTCTACTTCTAAGTAGTAAAATCTGCTTGTTGCACTGTTCGGGAAAGCCAGAAAACTGTAGACCTGTTTCATTTCTGTTCTGCATGTACACTTTCAACATACCCAGCTACCTGGCCAGCCTGGGTGTTTGCAAACACAGCCCTGGTTCACGGAGAGCTCTGCAGAGGAGTGGAGGCTAAGGGAGGTTAGCAATGTGTGGGCTATCTGTAACTGCTCTAAGTGCCAGGCTGTGCTGGGAGGTACTGTAACCTCTCCCTATGTCATTAAGACTTATCACTGCCACAGACTGTGATTGGAAAAGGCTTTTTGCAAGGCTGAAATGTAAGAAATAAAACTTGCATTCTGATACAGGCATAGTGCACTTAGCTAATAAAAATAGCCTTGGTGTCAAAAGGTTTTAGTAAATGTGGCTAAAGATATTAGCAGTCACTCTATTTGTAGACCTAGGATGAGGTGAGGTGATAAAAATGTGGGGTTTGTTTCCTCTGGGAGCCAAAGTCACAGAAGTTTACTTAGGATGCTGAGGGAGCAGTCCTGATGTTTCCCAATGCAGATCATCTCCCTGCTCTTTTGCCACCTTAGCAGCCCAGTTATACTCCCAATTATGATGGGTTCAGTCTTGGCTGTCCTGGTGTGGGCAGCAGAATTACTCTTTCCTCCAGACCCTAGGTGGAGGACCAGAGTGCCTGTGATGTTCCTGACACAGGTGGGTGGAGACCTGGGCCTGCCTTTCTCACCACCATGACCGTGCTGAGACGCTTACATTGTGTCACTTGAAGGTTTATGCTATGAAAAGAGAAGTATAACTGCACTGTGATGGACACAAGGACACCACCACTTTCCTAAATCGAGAGATATTTTCCAAAGCCCAAATCTGCCAACTAACCCCAGCTGGAGTGCTGTTAATTCAGTGGAACTGCTGGCAAACTACAGTATTACCGGACATAAGTATTTGTAGCAAAACTAGACTTCCAACTAATAAATTAAGGGTTTCTTGGGACCAGATGCTGATGAAAAAGGAAACGTCATATAGTTGAAGGTGAATATCAAAGCATTATTTGACAATGGAGCAATTAATGTCCCTTACTTGCCCAATTATTAACAGATTTCTTTCATCTGATCACATAGTCGTTCCAGTCAGAGAAAAATGTAGTAACTAGTCTGTCTGCATTTCTCAGTCGTATATTAACCCCATGATGTTTGCTAGGAGAGGTGACAAGACTTCCTGTAAGATGGATTATACTCCAGAGGTCCCTTCTTATCTGGGACCTGTGATCACAATGGTTTAGTAGTAGTAATTAGCACCTACTTGTATTGGCAAAGCTGTGTTTGGCAACTCTTTTGGGTTATGGATGTAGCTTGCACTGACACTAGATGAGACAAAGTCAAGTGAAGATAAGAGAAGAATGCATCCTGAGAAATGAAAAAAAACTAGTAATCCAGAAAATTATTGCCCCCAGAAATTAATTTGCTGGACAACCGAATAACTCAAAATCTCATGGGGAAGTATGTGAATAATTAAATATAGCCATAGTCATTTATGGCCATTGTAGTTCAAGTAATAATTTTAAAAGCTATCTGCAGTGGCCTGTCTTCCCCTTCTTTCACATCATAATTTCCCTTATTCTTTTTCTTCCTCCTCTTCTTCTCCCTTATCTTTTAGTCAGTGAACCTGGCAGGATCTGTGGTACCAGCTGATTCCTGCTGAAATGTGATAGGGTCCTGTGAACCCACTGGTGTGGCTAGATTTGCCATTACCTCAACCATTTATGGCTTTGACAACCAGCACTAGATGGGCACACGTTCATCTGAGCTCTTTCTTTGCTTCCTCCTCAGCAGTCATAGTGATGTCAAGATGCTGGTGCCTACCTGACACTCTCGATGTCTGAGAAACAAAGTCACTCTTCTTGCAATTTGATTTCTTTGTCTCCCCAGTCCCTGACTGAGATCCCTTCTCCTGCACACAGGCATGTTTACCTACAAGTGAAGAGTTGTGCAATCAGGACTGGTAATGGGAAAATGCTTGTTCAGGTGTTCAAAGGCATCTGCTGCTGGAGCTTTGCTGCTCATCTGAGAATGCTGATGACACTACCTGGCAGTGGGTACCCTGTCCTCGTGACATGTCCAGTTTATATTGATACCTGTCCTCGTGGGGCTGGGTGAAGGAAATCATCCTTGGACTTGGGGCCAGGAGACTGAGCTTCGGTGAGCGTACCAACAGCTGCCAGCGAAGTGGCATTGGTGATGTGACACTTGATGGCTTGAGTGCAGAGATTAAGGCACTGCAGCTTCCTCAGCTGTCAATATGGCCTCATTTACATCCATTAGGAGTTCACTTGTAATTTTCAGGATATGTGGAAAGTTCCTCTAAAACAACTCCCAGTGAGTGTCACCAGCTCAGAGGACGAGCGCTCATGTAAGCCGTATTTGAGTTATCAAACTCAACAGCTAGAGGCAAATGTCAGCTTATCATAACTGCTCTGTAAACAGAAATCATCATATAATCTTTTCTCTCCCCATCACATGCAGGTGACAGCCCAGGAAGCCTGTTAGCAAATGCCAACACGCCTACCTCACCAGGGCGAGTTACTTGCCTGGGTTAAACACTGTGAGGGGAGGACAGGAGCTCAGCAGGGTAACAGCAATGAGTCACCTAAAGTCAGAGAAGTGCTAAGTGATTTTCTTGTGGGAAAAACTGAGATGTAACATCACCAGGATTGAAAACCTTTTTTTGAAAGTATCTTATTGAAAATACCATGCATAATAAAAGGGGAGTACAGAAAAAAAAGCTGTATATACCCATACCACTCTGGATCAGCGTATTACAGTCTGAATTTTGCGGTGAGAAGATAAATTATAGGAGTAATCAGAGCCAAACGAATACCAGAGCCAGAAGTAAAATTGCAAGAATTACAGTACATACTTCGAAGTGAAGTGCTTGTAGTAATAGCCTGACAGCAGTACCCATTTCAAAGTTAGAAGTGTGTTGTCAGTAAATAGTGTTCACAGATGTTTTGATCTGCCAGTGCTGCATTTCTGAGGAACTTAATATGCCCGTTTCTGCTGTTGCCCTAGTTCAGGGGCCTAGTACACGTGTGGTTGTGTAGATCCCATCATGAAATGGAACAATGAGCCCCAAGAAGTGGGTCAAAGCAAATCCAAGGGTCTTCCCTCATCCTCTCCTACCAGGATGTCTGGCTGCTTTTCCTGTCCTGTACTGCTTTGCTGGTGTTTCCACATCGTAGTTGTTGATTTTATGTGAGAATAACAATGAAAATGAGAGAAAACTCCAATATGGTGCTGTTTCCATTTTACAGTGGCTTTCCAACTCAAAGCCAGTGCTAACGTTGCTTTCAGCAGACAGTGAATGAACAAATAAAACCCTAAATTATATCTTTGCCATAGGAAGCGACCCATCTTGCAGATGTCTCAAATTAGCTTGAAAATTAGCTGGGCTCTGGAATGAGAGAAGAGAAACAACTCCTTTTTCTGCTTACTGAGGACAAACATTAACAGAGGGACATGCTGCAGAATCACCAAACTTAGAAGTCACATGTGGCCTTTTAGAAGTGGGCAATCTGCTGTCAGTGGTAGAATATGGAAAGAAAAAAAAGGCAATGCATTGGCCCCCACCATTTTGATTTATGCAAAATGTGAGGTTGCAGGGACCTGTTTGAGTCCCTTGTGCCATTCAAAATACTCCTGCTGTCATAAAACTCTGATCACATTTTGAAATCCTTTCTTTTTGTGCATCCTGTATGATCTCTTTAGTAAGGGACCCTCTCCGAAATTGCTTACAGGAGTGAGGTTGTGGTGGTGGTGATAACATTGTTTTAGTGTAGGTGTCATTTGGTTTAGTCTAGCTCAGCTTAAGACAGTGCTTAACTTTAGTCACCCAAATAGTCACTTTTAACCCAAGAGAAAGGAGTTTGCACATGTTGTCTTCAACAATAAAATGCACATAAATGAAACAGCACAGTTTTTGTGGGTTGATTTGGCCAAAGTAATCTGCTTCCCTTCCCAAAGTTACAGGATAGATTGTCTGGCTGAATTAATATAGGGAGTGATATGAAATATTTGAATTCTTGTCAGTTACTTCATTCTACTTGTTCCCAGCAGTAACATGGATTTGTTCTGAAATCTGGAAGAGAAAGAAAGGAGCTTGGCAGATATATCCAGTTTATGATTTATTCTGAGTTTGTAGCCTGATCCAAACACCACTGAAGTCTACAGAAATCTTTGGGGGCATTTTGAAAGAAATCTCATCAGACTCTTAATTAATATGCTGGGAAGTTGGGGGAGGGCACACGTTTGAGGCCAAAGGAGTCTTGCAGAGCTAATCTTTTTTTTGCCCAGGGTTTACATTCTCTTGGTGTACATCTTTTCATGCAAGTCTCTCCATGTTCCCTGAACCATATGTATTTGGATTACAAGGTAATATGAGAAGAGCTAGGAAAAGCTGGAGCCAAGTCCCAGTTTATTGCAGAAAGGCCTCAAAGTGATGTGAAGAGGGACACTGTGCCTGACATTTTGGGTCTGTGGGAACGTTACTTGATGATTGCAGTAGAGACAGGGGTTTCTTGTCAGTCCTGTTTCGCTCGTGTCCAGACTCTCATGCTTATGCTCCAATTCTGAGCAAATTCAGAGGTGGAAAGGAAACGGAATGAAGGAAGAGAGGTTTGCATCATGTGATCTCCTAGCATGAGCCCTACTGTAAGGGGTGTTCAGCAGGCAGGTGTCTTGTCTTGGGGTGCAGGTGAACTGAGCCTTGTGTTCTGGTGCACTTTGGTTCTCGAGTTCATGAAGCAGCATGTGTGACCTTAATCAAGTCAATTAGCGTTACTGAAGCATGTGGAAGTGGAGGTGAGTAGTAATTGTAGCAGAATTTAGCATGCAGCATCTTTTAACTTGACAGTTATCTGCAGTGTTTTCTAAACGGGTTAATTTCCAGATTTTTCTAGGATGGGAAAGGCCACTGCATGGTGTATGGAGATGAAATAGGCTTTGCATCTTTACTTATTCCAAAACTTATTGTGTGACAGGATCAGTTATCTCTCAAGGGGTGGTACTAATTAATGTTTACAAAATATTTGTAGTTCTTGAGGAAAAATGCATCACAGAATCGTAGTATTGCTTGAGCTATTTATTAGATGACATCCAACAGATGAAACCTGCTTGCAACTATCTGTGACCATGTTCACTTGTGAACTCTCAAACTAGTTTTGGAAAAGCTTGTCTTTTAAAGAATCATTACTTTTTTCTTTTTTTTCTCCCTTCAACTGGGAGGGAATCACAGATGATCTTTCACATGATTCTTCCAACACCCAGTCATTCATCAGCAGAGATTTAAAGATAATAAACTTTTTGTTTCAGGCAATTACTTAATCTCGACAAACTCCTGTGTTAAGCAGGGCTATTAACTGAGCATGCCATAAATCAACGTGTTGCCAGATCGGTGAGTCTCCTGAACTGCAATCACTCTTCAGGACCTTCCAGGGACCCCTTACAGTCTTAAGCACCCTCATTACACAAACAGCATGCTAACAACAAGCACTTTGCATGAGCTGTCCAGAGAATTCACTGCAAATCGCACTGGGACCATTTTTAACACCAGTCGGAAATTTTTCATACCAAGGCAGGATGATATATGGGAGTTATTAGCCTGCACCAAAACCACAGCTGGGTAAAACAGATAACTTCCTCACCCCTCTCCTCATCAGACCTTTGCTTAGTTAAGAGCAGCAGGCTGCCTTATGCTTGGTTAAAAACCAGTTCATGCAGAGGATACTCTTAGTTGTTAGGGACTAGACGTGCAGTGGGGACTGATATCTGAAGCATGAAATCTCCTAAAGCTCTTCTTTGAAGGCTACTGAGATGCTTATCACCTGGGTATAAGCACGTGAAAAAAAATACCTAGCCTTGCAATTTTATCATGACTAGAAGAAAGAAGACATCTTTGTGTCTTGTTTCCAGAAAGGAGTTTGGTCAAAACGCGCAGCAGAATCCTCATGAGGGTTTTCCAGACTCAATTTGTTCAAGTTTACAAATAATATAAACAGACCTTTCATACAAAGGGGAAATTTTTCAGGCCATTGCTTGTAGGAACAGTTTGATTTCAGTTTGGTTTAGTGCTAGGATGAGCATATGCATAAAGAAAGCAAACTCACTCCTGTGGTTTGGATTGGAGAGGCTAGAAATGCCAGCGCTGCATTTGAAGCACAGACTTGTCCAGGGAGATTGAGAAAGTCTTTGTAGCACAAGGGGGTACGGGTGTCCCTGTGATGGCAGCAGGCAGCCCTGCAGTGGGGGAGATCATTCAGGTAGGTCTGTGCTCAGGGCAGACTGGCATGCCCTTTCTTGTTGGCACTGGCACCTGAGCTTTCCTGAGATTTAGCCATCTACTTGGGAGTTTTTCTTACGCAAGGCAGCTTACCAGCTTCTGCCAGTTGTGCTGACTCCTTGAGCAGATAGCTCACGGTGCACTACCTGGTGAGTTTGGGGAATTGTACTTAGTTTGCAATAGCCAGTCAGCCACAGAGTTCGGCCAACGCTAGAAGCAACCATGCCCCCCGGACCAGCACCTGGGAAGTTGGGCTGTGAGCATGAAGCTTACCCAGCTGAGCACCAGCCCTTGGGGAGAAGTAAGTTATCTTTCATCAGGATGCAGTCCTCAATCCAGTCAGCCCTGCAACCACATGAAAACAACCTGGCTACCATAATGGGAAGTGCCATGAACTGGGGACAAGTGGCCAATGAAGATCAGGACTTCTGCTTCTAAGGGGCAGCCCATTTTGGAAGTGGTTGCCAAACAGCTGCCTAAGGGCTTTTGCTTGTTCATGTACCGGTGATCTCATTGCAAACTGGTTCAGGGAGTTGATCTAGCCAAAACCCCATGCAATAAAATTTTAGGTTATTAGTTCTCAACTGGATGAACTCCCTGAGCTGGCTCCGTGTGTGATTGTGTGAGTGCCAGTGCTGCCTCTGGGGAGGGGTGTGAATGTGTGGCTGGTGGTGTGAGGCAGGGTCAATTTGAGTGTTTAAAAACATCCCCATCTGTAGATCTGATCATAGGAATGCTACTTGAGATGACACTTCTCAATAAGCTTTTATTTGCATGAGTGGAAGGTGCGCAACCAGGACTCTGATAGATTTGATGTCAGATGAGAAGTGTCATGCAGAGAGCACTGCATGAAAGCTGATGCACTCTGCCTCCTTTTCATTCACTAGTTTTGCCCTTTGGTGCTTGAGCAGTCTCATTGCTTCCAATCTGAAGATGATGAACTTCTTCATCCCTCTGCATCTCATGGGCTTGGTCGTGTCAGGTGCAACGGAGGGCGTCAGTGTCTGGTCCTTTGGTGCTCCTGCTGCCTCCTGGTCATAAATGCCAATTAGTGCCTTCTCCCATAATGCCTCCATCTAACAGCAAATTACAATTTAGCGTTGTGTTATAGAAGGTCTGAAGCAGTTGCACTTTTGAGAGCCAAGGAAAAGTTTGCTCAGATGTAAAATCAAGCTGTAGGAATAGCTGAGCTGCATTGAGTAGCATATTCGGCTGCCTCTGGACTTGCACTCAAATTCTCTTTTCCCCAGGGTCCCTGCCACAGAGGCAAGACTGCAGTCAGGACTTCATTTGCACCTGCATCAGATGCCTTGCTCTCTCCTTGAGGTACCCAGGAAGAGAAACACCTTGAGGACTTAGGGAGTCTCTCACAGCCAGGTATCGGGACTGCAGGAGAAAAGCAGGGGATACTGGGGAGGGTTCCAGGCACTCAGCAGTCGACTGAGGTTCACATAATCCCTTTTCATCAGCCATTTCAAGCGATGTGGCTCCCACTGTGAAATGAGCCTTAATGTGAAATACGTGGGGGAATGAAAGAGTTTGCCATTCATTGGCCTGTTCTCAGAGCAGTCGATGGTAAATCTTCCTGGCCTGTTTTATTTGAAAACTGCTGCATCAGATGGAGGTACAGACAGTTGCTGAATCCAGGATGCTACTAACTTCCCAGGAGGCAGGATGATAACAACTTGGAGAAAAATTCTCCCCTTAAGCCTGTAGGCATTTTTACTTCTGTAATTGTGTTTTTCTTGAGGGATCTGTAAATTTGCATAGGTGTTTTTGGCGTACTGATTTTGCTTCTACTGCCCGTTCAGGCAGGCACAAGCTGAACTACCATCTGGCCTGCCCCCACCTCCCTGCCTGCCCCTTGTGTGCACCAAGATATCTTTCTTGCTAGTTAGGATTTTTGTTGTTGTTGTTCTTTTTTTTCTTTCCATTCTCTGTCAGCAGCTGTTAGGAGAACAAAGATCCATCTGGCCCTTCGAGCTTACCGGGCTGTATCTTTTCTCGAGAAAGCATCAGTGGCCGCGTTTTCATACAAGAGTTACATTATATAACAGCAGCTTGCTTGCTGCCTTTTTCCCTTTAGAACTGCAGCCACAGCAAAACCACAATGTAGCCTCACATCTCAGTCGGTCTATAGAGGTGCTTTTCTTTCCGTTTCTTTTCCTCTTTTCTTTTCTTTTCTTCACTTTCCTGCACTTTCCTTTCCTGCACTTTCCTGCACTTTAATTGGACTGTCATAGGTTGACGTGTCTGGAAATTATTCTTATAAAGTACTTCCTGTTGAGACGCGACAACTGAGTAGAAGTTATAAGGATCTTGGTGCAGTTTGGGCTTGTCGCCTATTTGTTTGTTAGTAACTGTCAGATTTGCCATGTCGTCAGAATACGTCTTGGCCTGACAGCCTTGCAATTAAGTGATTTTAAAGACTCAACATTTGCAGCTCAAGATCTGTGGAATTAATAAGGTGCATTAGGTCTTTTCAGTTTGTTTTCTGCCATTTGGTATTCACAGCTCATCATTCATCTAATAAAGAGCTGGCACAGGTAGGAAAGTCTCACTTTGGAAATCCTCAGCGTGGAGGTAAAAACTCCTGATCAGATGTGATGGGTTGGACTGGTACATCCCAGATGGGATTTACGTCCTGTGGTCTGTCTCCATCCCAGTCTCAATTTCAGCAGGCTCACCGTAACTGCATAGTGTCTAGTTATGGATTTGTGATGCTTTTGGCCGTTGAAGCAGAGGAGCCTTTACTCTGTTCAGTACAGCTCAGAGACTGAAACCTGGGCAACTTCTCCAGCGGCGGTGAGTGGAACAGATTGCCATGTGCTGTTGTACTGCTGTTTCAAATTTCATTGAGACCCAAAGAAGAATTCAACGCTTACTTAGCAAAAAAAAAGGCAATTTTATTTTCTTTTCAGTTCTGCAGGAAGAAAAAAAATCTCACTGATCTCTTACAGAAACTTCCTATGTTGGCAGATTTTGTTGTAATAAAGTCAAAATGTTTCAAGTTGATCACTTCCAACTTTCTTCTTACAGTCTAAAATATAATAGATCATAAACCATCTTGATCTCTTCTGTGCTACTTTTGACAGCAGCTGTAGGTTCCTAGAAAATGTTTTCTGATGGAAAACTGTTCTGCCTTAAATATTCCCCCAGCTCAGTCTGTTTAGGACTGAAGATGATGTCTGGTGGCAGAAAGAAGCTTTTCTAATTGTTGCTTTTTCGAAAGCCATCAGAGCTTTGGTGTTCGGGCACCTCACTGCAGGACTTCCTCATGCTTGTGGCATTCCTCCTCACTGCAGGCGAGCTCTGCTTTCATGTTATTTATCCTTTCAAAAGGTATAAAAGAATAATGATCTGTCCCCTTAAGTCTACCACGTATCAGGAATTCTTGTAGAATAAGAAATGATGCATCACATTTATTTACAATAGCCACCTGAATGTCTGAAAATACTCCTATAGATGTGAATATATTCATCCCCTCATCACCATTTTGAAGTTTTTGAAAGTTTTGAGTGCAACCTGTTTTACAGGAGTGAAGCCAGAACTTCTCATGTAGGTTGTCTGCAGGCTTCATTTCTCACCAGGAAGCTGCATGTCCCATTTTTGATCACACCTGATCAAAATCAGGTGTGAGCAAAACCAGCTACTGCATGGGAGCATTTGCAGGGTTTCCTGGTGTCCTCATATTCCTGCTGGCAGCATCTGAGCTGTCCCCACCAGGACAGCTGTCCCCAGTGGCCGAGATAGAAAGAAACTCATGCAGCGTTTCAGAGATGGTAGATAGCAACTAAAATATTTCAGGCTTTGATTTCTTAAAGACAACTCTGCATTCCTGTAGAAAATGTCAATGGACTCTTACATTTTTAATCTAAATTTTCCATACAGAAAGAAAGGCCATTTTTAGCTTTGCTGTAATTTCTCCAGCATTTTTGTCCAGGAAAAGACTGACATGTTTAATGCACTTAACGAGGTCAGGTGGTGCACAGGAGCAAGTTGAGGAAAGCTGCCAGGAGCTTCAGGATGGGTTTTACATTGAGACGAACAAGGATATCCTACTTCCATTAGGGCCTAAGTTCATTTAAGCACGCTGCCTCCTTCTTGGAATGGGGAGGAAATTTATGGGCAAATTCCTTCAGTGTTGCCTCAAGTTGGCCACGGGGCCGTGTGAGGAGCTCACTGATCTAATCTCACTCCATCTCAGCTGCAAGAGCCAGCAAGCTCTGCAGATGCCTCCCTGCCTGCCCCACTTTTGGACACAGCCTGCGACTCAGCAGCAAATGCAAAAGCAGTGGCCAAGCTGAACCATGTTCCCTGACTGTGTGGCCAACAAGACCACGTTTCTGCCCACTGTGTACCAGCAATGCCTGTGTCCTAGGTGGGGGCTGCATAATGGGGTCCCCCTGCATCTTCAAAAGACTTTTTCTTTGTTCTTTCACCTAAACTGAAGCAGTAGAATAAACTTTGTAAGAGGATAAACTCCTCTGAGCCACCCCCAAGAGGATGGATGGTTGTTGTGATGATTCCTGAGGAAGTTTATGCTGGGATGCTGGAGGGAGGCAGCCTTGCATTTATGGTGTCTGATGGAGGTGTTTACTGTGTCTCATGACCTTTATAATGCATTTTATTATGAAGATAATCCCAGGAATGGATGTTATTCTGCATAAAGTGTGTACCACATTCACATGGGCATCCAAAGTCTGTGTCCTTGAAAGGAGTTGAGCAGCCACATGTGCAGTCTTGCTGCAGTCTGGCAGGGGAACAGATGTCTCCTGGGCCTTTCTGTAGCAGTGGGGTGTGTACAGGTGGCTCCAGCAGTACTGCTGGAGAAGAAACAAGCACAGAGGCAAGCCTTCTTGGTGGTGTCCTCTGTTTCTCACTGCGTCTCAGCTTCTCCAAGTGTGAAGTCGTGCTGAGTCTGTCCTGCAGATGCTTTGAGATGTCAGTGCAGTAGTGCTCGATTTTGAGGTGCTTTTTTGTGATTTTATAGCTGAAGGGCAACATATTTTTTAATATTTCTTGATTACTTTTCACATATCTGCATCCTAGCAAATCCCTTCTACTTCCAACAAGGTATTTACCATTAACTGAGCCATTTGCCCAACAGAATTTTAGTTGTGTGCTCTGTATTGCTTATCTGAATGGGAACAGCTTAAACTAAGCACATTGCCTTCTCTATCATCCTAACATGTATTGTCTGAAAAAAAAAAAGTTTTGTAAATCAAGTTACAACCATCTTTCTTCATTACATATGTTAGAAGAAGAGAAAACTGGTTTTACATCCCTCTGGATGGAAACAGCTGTCTGGATGAGTTTCAAAATGGCCTGTAATACTCAGGGAGAGAGAGAGGTCGCCCATAGATGAGCCTGTGGGACCCCGCCGCCCATTTATCCTTACTATAATGTTTGTAGTGGGATAGAATGAATATTTACTCTTAGCTTACCTGTAGTACTTTTCTATTGTTGTCAAAGCCACTGAGCAGATAATAAAACAATATAATTATTAACCAATAATAATTGAAGTATGCTGTATGGAAACAAAACCAAATGCTGACAAACCAAACAGGAGAAAAGCATGCATGGTGCAGCTCTGTTTTATAGTGCTGTCAACATACATGAAATCATTATGTACGTTGATATAATAATACTGAGTACTCAATTACCACATCGTTTTTAAAGTTTTTAAACATTAACCAAACCTCTGAGGTAGAGAGGTATTATTATCTCCATTTTAAAGAAGGGAAATTCTGACAAAACTAGGTTAGTTGGTAATTTAGTGTCCTGAAGTCAGACAGCTGGCAGGGTGGGAGATGGGGTTGTGGCTTCACAGCCAGCCTACTGTAATTTTGGAGACAGAAACGTCGAGCTGCTGAAACACCTGAGATGGCTTTTTGTGGAGCGCATGGTGCTGGCATTTGGGGAAGACAGATACACCCCTAGACACCTCTTTTACTTAGAAAATACGCGTATTGGTGTAATTGGCAACCACATAATTATTCCTTTTTGAAGTAGGCCTGCAGTTGTTGTATTTTGCAAAGTATCTAAACAACTTTGAAGTGAAGCTCTCTAACAGAGGCTCATGGGGACCTGAGACGCAGCTCCTGTAGCCTTGTGTGTCTCTTCCCTTCCTCCACATATCAATCCAAGCAGTGGTTCTGGGAATGGATTTCCTTGCAAAGCCCTTAATGTTCTTTGTGGTGATACATGACTTCATCCAACGAGAATCCCACAGGCGCATCAGCATGATTTGCTCTGTCATGTTTCTGTGACCCAGTTTTCCATGTTCTTTGTCTTGGACCTTCCTCGACCCTAGGCCTATTATCTCTTCCAGTAATTCACCCAGGCCATTATTAATGGTGCATTAACTTTGGCTGCATTTTCAGCAAAGATGTTTTTCTTCTGCTCATTCATTTGCTCAGCTCACTTAAACAGCAACATCATTATTCCGGGGATGTCACACAAATACAAAAACATCTCTCTTGCTGACACCTACAGCCCTGCAGCAATTCACTGGAGAGGTGGCCATCCAAAATACAACACTTGTAGTCCAGGAGGGACTATCAAGAGGAGTCAAGTAGCCCCACACACTCTCAGTCACCCAAGGCCGGGGTATCATCCCCTGCTGTCATGCTGAGGCTCTCCAGGGATGCTCTGAAGCCCACTGAACCCAGTGAGGAAAATCACCGCAGGAAGACTGGGGAGCAAAGAATGAGCCCCTCTTTGCCCTTTCAAAACAAACCACCGGTCGTTGCATGCTGTGGATGAGTAAAATTGAGGCTTCACAAAGTATAACAAGAAAATAAATACTGCCTACAGTTTATTTCTCATGTGATGCTTTGGGCTTCTCTGAGTGATGACTGAGTGAAGGACACTTCATATTTGTTGTATGTTTAATCTTTTTATCAAGGGATGAGATTTGGACATCCAGGAAAAAACAAGCGCAGCGAGAAGGGCCTTTGCTCTACAGATAGGGAAAACTAGCAAATGTCTCGTCTCGTGTCTTAGAGGTTTTCATGTATTGTCTAGTGCAGACACCTGTTATTTTCCTGTTACCCTTTTCAAAGAAGCTGGACCTGGAAAAAAAGAAAAGCAGAAGGTGTTGCAAGATGCTATGTCACACCAAGCAGCACATCAGGATATGGCCCATGACAGCATAGTGCTGCTGCTGCAAAAGCGCTTGTAGACATTCACCAGGGTCTTCTGGGATATCCCATTCTTATTTTTTTTTTTCTGTCAGCTGCTTGTGCACAGCTACTAATGACACCACAGTGACAGGAGTGCGGGCTTTTGTCTGGAGAAGTTTTTCTCCCACTAATCCAGATCAATCCAATACCCTGGGGCTCCGAAGCAGTTTCTGCCTGCTGTGGTTGAGGTTTGTTGGGGAACCTGCTCTTGTTTGACTGTGTAGACTTGGGCAAGTTATTTTATGTTGCCCTGTTTTAGCTGCTCTTGAGTAAAAAGCAAGGACTGTGTTTCAAATGCACAGTTGCTTCACTTCTTATGAAGAGGTAGAGCTTTGTTAGTCCTTGCAAGCTAACTTGTGATTGCTTTATGAAAGCTGTGAACCGTGCATCACTAAAACCATAGGTAAGCAAGCCAAAAGGGATCTCAAGAAGTCTGTATTTGTTTTCCCTCTTTTATAAAATGTGAATTTGTCATGGATGTTTTTGCAAATTTGTTGAGAAAAGCACTACAGGTATGGTATTATCCAGACAGCAATCTTTTACTTTTTTTTCCTCAACAAATTACTTGCCCTGTTGATTGCAGAATGTTTATGCTCTAATTCTGATGGCAAAGAAGCCTATTCACAGCCTGAACTGTTTGTGCCTACAGAACACTGTTGGATATCCATGAGAAAATGACTTTTTTAGCCCACCTGGTGGCCTGCACAACTCACATGTGCTTTACATAAAGCAACGGGAGCCAAATATGTATTGGATGGTACAGGGTTGGGGGGGGGGGCTTTTCACAGTGTCTTCTCAGCTAGTCTTGCTGCAGCACCCCAGTTGCAAGTGGGAACAGAAGATATCCTTTAAGTGCTTTCCCAAGGGCTTTCTGAATTGTTTTTGTCATAGCTATCTGCAAATGAAACCCAATTCAGCGGTGTGGTGTATGATTTCTTTTGTTCTTCTGTTTGGGTTTTTTTTCGTTTTTTTAGGGATCATGTGAGTAGGCTGAAATATTTGCAATAAAAAGAAGAGCTAATTTGACCCTTCCTAGTTCTTCTTTTGGGGCTCAAAAAGAGATGCTGCTGTGAGTGATGTCAAAATGGCTCCTTTGATTGCTATATAAACCCATACATGCAGTTTGTGTTTCTCTTGAAGCACAGGTTTATCTGTGGAGATAATCAAAAGCCTGCATCATCCTCAAAAAATGCCTGTTTCTGATGCTTCCCTCCTTGATTCCTGGGATTTTCGGCAAAGGGACATCCCCTTTAAATCTGGGTTTCTGCTTCATATCTTTTCTCTTTGAAGCCAGAGAGTTGACTGGCCTTTGAATAGACAAGGATGAGAATACAGCAGTGGGAGGTCCATGTCTTGTTCATAAAACTTGGCCAGAAAATCAGCTCTGACAAGTGGGGACAGGTAGCAACGTCTTTCCGCTTATCAAATGAAGCAGTGGAGCAGACGCATTCCTGGATGAGCAGTGGCTGGGTGGAAGGTGGGGCCTCCCAGTGGGGCCTCTGAACTGTGCCTCGCTGCTCTGCCTCTGTACTTCACTCTTGGACCTGTGTGCCGCAAACTTGATGAAGAGCTGTGTTATTTCTGAACAAAACACCCTGTTTTCCTATTGTCCCTGCCCCTTGGGTGCTGCTTTGATTTTTTCTTTGATTTTCTTTTCCTTCTGCAGGAGACAGAGAAAACGTTTATCTGTTGTTTGAGTGCTAGGGGACTTTTGGAGGTGCCATGTTGGGCCTTCACGCCCCGGTGTGTTGTAACATGTGGCTTGGTGTGACCCAACTGTTTCCTGAAGTAAAGTTTTCCCCAGACCTCGTGCTAAAACCTTCCTCCCTCTGTGTAAAACAATCATCATTAGCACTAACCAGGCAGGTTTGGTGTTAAATCTGCAAAGATTGCTTGGGTTTGGTAAATCCTCTGCCACCACAAAGCAAATAATGCTAAACAAAAGATTGCCTTGATTGGATTAAAGTTGGCAAATTCATTGCCCTAGTCATCATATTGCCCTTCCTGTGGCTATTAGGAATACATCACTGTAACTTTCTTCTAGTAATTGAATATAATTGTCTTTTTAATTCCTATGTGTTAAACATCCATCTTTGTTAACTGTGTGTCTTGCTGTCCTGCTGCCAGCTTGCCATCCTCTTTGGGAGGGATGAAGAAGCAGAGCTGGGCTGATGTTTATGAATTGGTAGTTGATTGTCTATAAAACCATTCACTATTTCTAACCAAGCACCTGGAAGAGAATAAAAAGGAACAGCACCAGCCACTGGAGCCTGTAGGCTTGGTTGGTGCTCCCAAGTAGGAGAGAAGACTGGAGGCCCTGAGGTGGGATACTGCAAAGGGACATAATGAAAAACAGTCCTTCCCCCTGCCTTCAGTGGCAGCAAAGCACAGAGCCCATGGTGGTGTTCGAAATGCGAGCAGCAGGTTGAAACTGGCACCCAAGGCATTGCTGACCCTCCCATAGTGCAAACAGGTTGAAAAGCTTGAAACAAGCAAGCAGTGCTGGTGGGAGGGAGCAAGTTCATGGAATTTTTTCTGCCATTAAAAATCAGAGGTGTAAGCAGGGAGAAATTGTCTTCACTTGTCATTTTTATACCAACAGATATCTAGGAAAGGAGGCCAGGCAGCAAAAACCCTGTGTTGTGGGGTTTTTTTCCCCGTCTCTCCTGAGTGACACGGAAAAATACTTTCAGCACAAAAATTTCCAATATTATCTCAGCAATCAGTTATTTAGAAATGCACAGTTACAAAATAAAACATAACTGGCTTGGTTTTTAAGAGATTCAGGTTAACTTGTTGTTTTTAATGGTTTCATCATTATTAGTGAATTAAACTGATCTCAAGGATTAGGATGTTATTAAAACACTGCTACAATGGCCAACACAGTTTTCAGCACATGTCAACTCACATGGCAGTTTGGGAGTTAACCCAGCTGTGGACCTGCCCATTACAGGCAGAGTGGCTCAGTTTTGAGAGATCACAAAACTTCACCTATAGGGATGCTGTCTGTGAGCCAGGCTGTGTAGGTTTGCCACAGGACCACGGAATAGTCCCCTCTCCTTTGAGTTTATTTGTGTGGCATAAATAGAGGGTAAGCACTGCAGAGAGGCAAGCCTAGGGCTCACGCTGGAAGACATGTTTATGTTGGCTGGCATCAGATGTCTGTGCAGGGACAGTTGATTTTGTGACTGTGTTTGGTGTGCGATTATGTAAAAATTCCTTGCCCCACTCCCTCTGGTACCACAGAAGTGGCTGTAGCTGTGGCCAAGGGAGGAGAACAACAGCTTTAGGTGTCTGCAAGCCCTGGAAGCAGTTTGGGATGAGCATGATTTGGGGAGACCAGAGGCTGTATGGTGCTGCTTGAGCAGGGGATGGAGTGGAATGGGATAGGACAGCTGAACTCTGCTGCATTTCTGACCTAGAAAAACACTGGCTACCTCTTAAAATGAAGACTACTGACAAGTGTCCTTATGTAATAGATCGTCCCTACCCAGGATGGTTAAAGGGTGAATCTTTCTCTTGCAAAAGCAAATCTGAAAGGATTCAAGTTTATTCTTCCCCTGAGCTGCTTTTGGGAGAGGAGGGGAGGGGAGCAGAAGGGGGAAAGGCAGTTAACAGTTGCCCTACTGTATTCTCGCATTAGGCAAGCTGCAAAAATGCTCCCAGTGTATCAGGTAGTGTGCAGTGCCAGCCTTTGGCTGGAGCACGGGGAGCAAGTCTGCTGCAGAGCCTTAAATACTTTCCATCCTGACTACCTTAGCTTAACGCCTTTCAGCAGAGTTGGCAGGAGGGTTGTTTTCGTGCAGTCTCACCTCTCCCAGCAGTCCAACTGACGTGCCTGTGCCACGCTGTGCTCAGGGATTGTACGTTCCAATGGGAGTAGGAGCCTCAGATCCTCTTGCTGATATGCCGGGAAAGACGTATGTGGGGATTTCACGCAGGCTTTGTGCAATGGACCCGAAGAGAGAACAGCCTCACTGGACGAAATTGTCACAGCTCTGTTTCAGCTGGAGTCACAGATACGAAAGGCTGAGTGAGTTTTAAGTCTTTCACAGAAAAAAAGTTTGGCGTTTACTGGAGTTTGCTGAGCATCACCAAGAGACTTGGCCAAGCCGTGACACTTTGGGTTTGGATGGTACTGCCCCACTCTACAGAGAGATGCTACCTGTCACAGAGGCAAGTCTTGGGGAAATATAAGCACAGACTGGGTTTTGAAGTGGACACTTAGGAGGCTAGTTTTGTTTTGCTTTTAGTTTCCAGCTAGACAGAAGGGCCAAGAAGCCAGGGAGGGAATGGGAAGAATTGCGACAATATTAAGTAACCTTTAATGAAGAACTTCTGACTGTTTGTAAAGGCAGAGCAAGATCAGCCTTTTATCTTTTGCTAGTATAAATCTAGAAAGTAGCAACATTACGGATGTGATGAGTCCTGTCAGAGGACAATTGTACAGTATTGTTATCAAAGCTCTGCTAATTGTATTTCTTTAGCTTCTGTAATTTTAGCAGAAAAGGCCTAGGCAGCCAGTCAGCATTGTTGGGAGTGATGTGGAGAAATAACCTGATGAATTTTCCATCAGCTTGATTCACTCAAATATTCTTGCCGTTAACTTTTGAGGTCAATAATAAATATTAAAACCTGTAGATTTAATAAGTCAATGTAGGTGTTCTCTGCCTTTTGAGACCACTTTATCTTTCCATCAAAGATGAAACAAGCTTCTGAAATGAATAAAAAATAGGGCCTCAAGTGATAACAAGTGAGAGCAATTTGGGCTCCCCTCTCAGAACCTGGCAGTAGGCACTTTTGAGCCTCTTCTGACTGCCTATATGGTCTGCTTTAGCAGCGTTCATGCTATTACATTTTTAAGTAAATATATCCAGGCTGTGTGTACAGACCTTCAGGAAAGGTGTTTGTTTCCTCTCCATGCATGAGGACCGAGGCAGGTCTGGATCCCACCAGGCTCTGGTAATTCTGATTTGCGTTGCAAGTCTAGTTTTCTATGGTGCTTCCTATAATCTCCTCAAGTTCAAAGAGCGCTTAGCTGCTTGTCTTTGTCAAAAACTCTGTTGGAGATCTTTTATGTCGAAGATGTAGGATTTCTCCACATGACTTTGATTATTTATTCATTCCACTTCTCTGGTGTATGATAGCGCTGATATCATGAAGACCCCTTGTCTTGCACTGCTCTAACTGAAATTCATGGAGATTTAATGCCTTTGAAATTGTTTTAAAAGGAAAGAAAATGTTTTTGAAGTCCCTTTTTTTCTTCTTCTTCTTCTTCTATTCCCCTCAACAGTGCCGCAGCACGTTTTTCCAGCCTTCCACGCTCCTTTGCCAATTGACATGCGCCACCAGGAAGGACGATACCATTATGAACCTCACTCTATCCACGCTATCCACGGGTAAGTCTTACATCTTCACTCCTGTGACTTGATAAAACATCACCTGCCTGCAGTATGCCAAATACCACTCCTAAGGTCCTAAGGACTCACTGCCCGCTTCGCAGGCTGGCTCGGGTGGCCGTCACCCCACTGTCGCCTGGCAGGAACGCTCTACAGCTTTGTTAAGCCTATAAAAGTGCCATATAACAACGTGATGGGAGTACAGGGCTTCTGCGTTGCTGTCCGTCTGAAGTCCCAGGCACAGGCTTGGGTTGCATTTCTGTGCCCATGGTGTTTCTCACATCACGCCATGCCTGGGTCATTTCTGACACTGTCTTGGCTAAGACCTAGCGCTTGTTCCTGCATTTGGAGACCTCACATACTCCCTGACCTCCAGCTGGGGGGACAGTGGTGAAAGACTGCTGGGAATGCTGTAATTCAGTGTTTTTTCACCAGGCAACAACCCAGACAGGTTAGGTGACATTTTCTAAAATATGGTAAAGAGACAGGTCTTCATGCAGGTGCCTGTGTCTGCTCTGGAGAGGCAGGACCCCGAGTTTCAGCGGTGATCTCGTGAGAGCTTCCCCTCCCTTGGGCAGCTGATGGACAGCAAACACAGGCTCTGGTCAGATGCCCCCTGAGAGGAGGCATCTTGGTTAATCACCTCATCCCAGACATGACAGCTCAATAGTCCTTGACAGCTTGGAGGACATGTTTATAGAGAGATCTGGGTTCACCTACTGTGAGCTTTCATCAGGGCAGGGAAAAAGGAGCCAGTGGGGATGTGAGCAGAGGTTGTAATGACTGTGTGACCAGAAGGGTTTCTTTTTGTTCCTGAAATGCACCATCCCCGTAGGAGATGAGGGTCAGCCTGACGGGGCTGGTAGTCCCACGACTTCCCCAAAATCCCTCAACCTGCAGGTTTAACACAGGGCTCAGCCATCAGCTGAGGGACAGGTCTCAGGGTACTTGGTGTAGGGGAACCCATAGGGACACGAAACATTTTGAAAGAGGGTCAATGGAAGAACAAATAGGGCTCATCACATTAAAAACTCTCGTTTGATTCCCCAGACCCCTGTTGTGGCCTCATTGTCTGGTCGGGGTCAGTGCTTACCTAGTTTTGCAGGGGCTGCTTGTAGAGCTGTGCTTTTTCTGGATGAATGTGAGAGGGGAACAGTTCCTGGGAGGCAAGTAGTGCAGATGGCAACAGTCATGAGATCTGTGGAGTCCCACAGCTACCAGGGCTGTATTCCATTTCCAACATGCTTCAGAAAAAAAATGATAGGGCATTCCCCTGGATCCTACTAGAAGACAAGTCATTGTTTTCTGGGCTGGCGTCGGTCTAACTGGATGTTTAAAGGGGCATAGCAGTTTCTTTCACACTTTGTGCAAAGGGAAAAAGACAGAGCAGATTGCTAATGTGGAAATTGAGTGTGGGAGGTGAGGTGAGGGGGATGAACAAAATAATTCTGGTCTTATGTGCAAGTGCATGAAAAAATTGTAGAAAAAAGGAAATATTTATTAAAAAACATACTGGGAGATCAATAGTAAGCCAGAGCTCTCACTAATAAAGCACATAGTGACTTCTGAAAGGGGCAATATTCAAAACAGTGGTCAGAAGAGATGATAGCAGATTCTCAGATGTTTGGAACAGGTTACTTGTGTGCCCTGCATAGTGCTCCCCTTTACTCCTTGTGAGGGATCGGGTGCACTGTATCTGGCATGGGGCTCCACAGCAGTTTCTTTGGTGGGGTCATGAAGCAGGGTCTTCTCCAAAATGCAATCAAGAGCTGACCAGCTGGTGCTACGTACCTGTGGTTCATATCCTCCAGTGACGGAAGCCAGTATTTTATCATACGTCCAACTAATCAACCTTGGCCAAGCGTACGGTGCTGGCAGATCATGTTTCAGTTCACCTGTGGCAAAATTGATAAATGGTTGTCTTAGCAGTGACCACATTTTTCTGTCAGCAGACCAAGATTTTCTGCTTAGTATTTGGGTAGAGTTGTTGGCAAATACCTGTTGCCCTTCTTTTTTTACATCCTTCACCTTCCCAGTAACACCTCTCACAAAAAATGACTTGATACATACTAGAGAGAAAACTTAGTTGCTGTTCTTAGAAGAGGAAATGGTCTTCTTTGAAACTACCTGGGCATCGCACTGAACAATGTTTCTGTGGCTGGTGAAGCACCAAATCTGAGCAGCCAATTGCTCCTTGACTGTGGGGGTTTTATAGGCTCAAGGGAATACCACTTCTCTTTGGCTCCTTTGCAAGTGCCCTGAACTGCAGTGCAAGCACACTGGGAAAATTCTCACCAGCTGTGGAGTTAGTCTCTCAACCATTTTTTCTCTTACAATTTTATCTGCAACAACCTCATCTCCTGCCCTTTCCTCCTCTAGTTTTTGTTTTTCTCTTTTGTCTTTCTCTTCTCTCCTCCAATCTTTGCTCTGGAGGTCATAACATAGTGCTCACCCTCCTTGCTGGGGGATATCCAGTGTGAAATTATCCAGAACATTGTGGGGGAGCTGGGCTAGAACATACTTAGTGGTTGTCTGAATCTTGTTCAGTAGGTTAGGTGGACTCTGTGGGCACAGTTAAGCTTCTGAAAATTTGTGCTCTATCCTGATGGTACAGAAACTCATCCTCCTGTTTGAAGTAAACAATTTTTTTTTAAAAAAAGGCATGTGCATACTTTCACTCTAGAAAATGATGGCAAATGTTTGGAAGAAAAAGTGTGTCAGTGAATTTTGGCTTTCTGGTTAATGTGATCAGTACCTGACAGAAAGCCTCCAGTTCATCAGGTCCATATTCTAGTTGTCTGCTGTCTTGTCGGTACCAAATTTATCTGATTACATGGACATTGCACTGAAAATTAAGTGTAGTCTCATTTTTTGCTAACTATGGGGTCTTATTATCTGCCTGCTGCATTATGTCAAAGGTTTTGTTTTCCTGATTGCTTGATGTGACATGGCAGTGCATTCCCCTTCATCACTGTTCACATTTTCTCTAATGAGCAAATTTTATCCTAACTGGAGGGAACTCATCTGCAAGGCTCTCTAGAGCAGGACCACCTGTGGGACCCTTGTCTTTAAAATATGCGTGGGAATATATAAAAATCAAGTAATAAAAGACACATGTGCCAAGATGGGGGCCTGAAAGATTTGCTGCATTTCTACTCACTGTTGTCAGTCTTTATGTATCAGTGATCTCCTTGTTAAACAGTACAAAAATAATTTTCACGATTTCTTCCAAATCACTGAGCATTTTATTATATACATCCAGAAGCAGATTGTGTTGATTTTTCCTTGAAGTATACTTCAGAGATTTTTTTCAGGGCATTTCAGTGTTTCTTCAGTCATTAGAACATACCACTTTCCTGTACAATCTCTGTTGTTTTTATTTATTTCATGATACATTTTTTGACATCTTTCATTTCTAGACATCTTTTTTTTTTGGCCTTAAGAACAATTTGTTAGAGTCATGATGCTTACTTGCTTAGAAAAATGAAGTATCTCATTCGCATGATCCTTGAACTCTGCAGTGCAAACCAACAAGGATATTGTGGATTCGAGGCATTGTCCTGTTTTCTGATGCTTGTGAGCTTGTGGTCGTATGGAGGATGAGGGGCAGGATTGGAGCGCAGTGGACGCTGTGAAAGGATGTAATGCAGACTGGAGTCAAACTGAATATGGGATGAAATCTGTTCCAAGAGCATAGAAATAGAGCAGAATAAATAAATAAAATTGTATTGGTACATATAAATTGTATAAGGCACTACTTCCACAAATCAGCATTTAGTTAATATTAAGACTGCAAACTACAGCACTCAAAACCTAAGACGTGACAGAAAAATAAATTTGGATATTCTGCCTCATTTTGCATACCACTGCAGTAATGCATTAAATTACAGAGCCACATACTGGTTTTCCCTGGGATCCTTGCCTCTTCCATAGCACAGGGTGGCCCAGGCTCTGTGGAAGAGCGATGATAGGTTTCATATGCGGCTTCCACGTGCAGCTTTTGCTTATTTGTCAGAATTTCACTCTGCACTGTTGATTGCAGGCAGAACATAGATCAGTGTTAGTGGAGTAAAAGTCATAAGCCAGGGTGTTTCAGCAGGTTCAAAACTTAACCAAATTCACTTTGTGAGTTAGAACAGGTCTTTTTCTAATGAAGGGGACATTTTGTATTTTAACAAACTTCTTCACAAAAGCATACTCTAGTGGGGCCTTGTCTCTACAATAACTCCTGCCTTAAATCAAGGGTATTCAGCATCAGCTTTGCAAGATCAAGTCTTTGAGTACAGAGGAAAGCTGCTGGCAGATAAGGCAGGTGATTACTGATAGATCCCTTCCACTTCCTTCTTCTAGGTGTGCTTAGCTACTCTCAACTTTTTTTTTTTAAAGCACAACAAAAATAACAAAAAACTCCTTAGCGCAGCTTAAAAGTCCCTGCCAATGCAAGAGCCTTCAGGGCTAACCCTTGTAAATAGCATGCCTAGGCTTGACTCAGCAGAAGCTTTTTAACAGTAGCTCCTACATAGTGGTTAAACCCCATCAGGCATTACACAGTGTAACAAACAAATGCAGCCTTGTTTTTCTACGGACATACTGATGGTATTTCAGGATACGGTTCTGACATTATTTAGTAACAAAATATTGTTGTTCTTCTTCTGTCCACACATAAAAATAGTTTAAAAAAAACCACCTGAGCTGACAGCCACAAATTCTATGGTTTTCATGAGGACTGAATTGTCCCAAAGACCTAACAATAAAGAAAACTTCATCTCCATGATAACATGGAGTTGCCCTTAATTTCCCTCTGGTAGGGATTTTATCTGTTTTAATCATGGCTCTTCCTCCATTTCCCTGAGATCTTATATTATTATTCAGCCTACGCTTTTTTCTTTATCTGATCTTATTACCCCTCCTTGTTTAAGTTTATTTTCTTTTTTACTGTGTTAAAAATTACAGAATACCTTTTCAGGACCAGTTCAAATATTCCCAGACTGTTTAGACAGTGTAATTCATAGATGGGCAAGGTGACTGTTAAACTTTTCATCATAAAAAGACTGTGTCTCAAGTGTTTACAAATTTGCCAAATTTAGTGTTGAATCCAAGATTTTCTGTGTTGGATATCTTTTTCAGGCTGTTTTTCCTTTGTTGTTTTTGTGAGATTCAGCCAATGGAGGTCAAGTGGGGTTGAGGGAAAATATGTTGTTTAGCCCTATAAAAAACAATCATCATCTTACAACTGTGCTTTGAGAAATGCCAATTTTTCTTGCTTTAGAGTTAGAAATTCCTATTGTCACAGATGTACGTTTTGTTGTTCCTGTTTTAAAAAAACACACACAAAAAATCCACAGTTTTTCCAGATAGAAATCCTTGGAAAAAATCTCACTGCCAACACACTCAGTGAAGGGGTGTCAGAGTTTCACAAAGAAATTTTTTCAAGTGCCTCCATACCCCTGTCCATGCTCCAGCCAAGCCGTGCCAGGGCTTCCCTGCCAGTGCTCCCCATTTTCTGCCAAGTCCTCTCAGTCATCCCCTCCGCCCAAGGGGTTTCATGACCACAGCTGATGGCAGAGGGGAGCTGGCTGCATTGTGCGCTTGCAGAGCTGCCTTTGTGTATTATTTTGTGTGTAAAGTGCCTTCAGTTAACCAATGTGGGACACAGCTCCTGTGAGGCTGCAGCTTTGATCTCATCAGGCGGTTTATGATGGGACCCCAGGTAATGGTTGTTCCTGCAGTAAGGACACATCTTGGTTGAGCCACAGAATGTACATGCCAGTAAAACCTGTGCATTTTCATATTTACTTTGCTACCAGAGTAGAAATTCTTTGGCAGGTTGTGATTGATGGTATCGTGTTGCTTTGGAGATAGAGTGAGCTCTCTCCAGAGTCAAAGCAAACAGGCCTTCTTATGTGTTTTGCAAAGTTTTACAACTTTCACCAAATAAATACATTGCTCATTTGGGAAACAGGTTTGGGGGCTCCCACATCCGATTTATTCTGTCCCCTTCTTTACCACATGCTTCTTTTATTTATTTAAGAAAATAAGAATGTTTGAGTATGTGATGGTTTGCAGAGGCTGATTCCCTCCAGAAGGCTGGTTGAAACCTCTCCCTGGTCTGTAACTAGGAGGAGTGTGTTGCTTTCAGGTGACTCTTTGGTAACCTACGGGAGGTGATTTGGAGGGCTGTCAATATCAGTCTCACTGTAAAACTACCAGGGTTAATACTTGATGATCACTTGATCCATCTCCAGGAAACCACAGATTAAATACTGGGCCTCTGCTCTCTTGTTTGGGGAGCTGCAAAAATTACTTCAATTCCATCTGTGCTTTAATTTTCTCATCTCTAAAATGACATTAAAGTAACGCTCACCATCCTGGTGTTTTGAGAGCTAAGAAAAGTCAGGTGGCTTGCGACTCGTTCAGCTGCCCGGAAGGGGCTCATGGCATGTGTTCAGGTGTCAGTAAAGAAGTACATAGAGCTAGCTACCTGTGCAGAAACTGAGAAGGTACGTGCTTAACATCTTCTGACCTTAGTGAGAGGACAGACTTATTAGGTCTTCTGAAAATGAGGCAGACATAATCCAAAACACTCATCAGGGCTAGAACATTTCTGTGGGTTTTTTCAATCTGATAAACTATTCTAAGGAAAAGACCCAACCAAACACAAAACCTCACGGCTTTCTCTTTAGAATCTTGTTAACAATTTTGAACCATTTTCCATTATGAGAAAGTGTTGTGGGTTGACCTTGGCTGAGTTCCAGGTACCCACCAAGTCGCTCCATCACTCCCCTCTACTTCCCTCAGCACAACATGGGAGGAGAGAATGAGATTAAAAGAGCCCGTGGGGTATGATAAAGGCAGTTTAATGGAAAAAAAAAACCAAAACTGGAAAAGCAAAAAGCAAGCTGCGTGCGCAAAGCAAAACAAACCAGATTTATTCTCTACTTCCCATTAGCAGGCGATGTCTGGCCTTTGTCAGGAAGCAGGGCTCCAGTACGTGTAATGGTTGCTTGGAGAACAAACGTCTTCTCCAATCTCTTCCTTCTTTTCTCTCCCTTTTATACTTGAGCTGACATCACACATTGTGGAATATCTCTTTGGTCAGTCTGGGTCATCTTTCTTGAATGTGTCCCCTCCCAAGATCTTGCTCACCCCATCTCACTGTGGGGGGAAGGTGTAGGAAAGACAGCCTTGGTGCTGTGTGAGCAGCCACGACATCAGCATCTTATCAACAATCTTCTACCTCCCAGTACAAAGAGCTGCTATGGGGACCATTAAGTCCATCTCGGCCAAATCCAGTACAGAAAGATTTGCACATCTATGCTGTTACTTAAATTGAGCATAGTTTCACCATGTGTGTTTAGTTAAATAGCCTTCAGAATACTTTGAAAACCTCAAACTTGAGGTCCAGAGGGACCTAAAGGTGTTTTGAGATACTAAGGTACGCAGTAAGACACAGATCAGACTTAGAAACAATTGGGTTGGATCTTCAGTTTCTGAAAGCCAGCAGCGCCACACTGGAGTGAGCACCCTTGGTGAGCTCAGATGGAGTAGTGCCCATTAGCTCTTAGTGAAGATCTAGGCCACCGAGTTGCTGGTGCTGTGACACCATGGCTTACTGAATGAAAAATTTAGTCTAATCACCAGCAGAAGTGTAAAAACAGCTAGGAGGTTTCAGTACTGAGAACAAAAGCCTGATTTCTGAGTTTTTTTATGGAAACCTCTGGCACATGTTCATTTAATATGATGTCACTCTGTAATCCACCATTGCTTTGAAATGTCATTCTCAGAGCTTCATGTCAGCAAGTCTTAAGTGATAATGCCTTTGCTTACCTCACTTTGTAGTACATTAGAAGTGGTTTTATGTTTCCATCTTATCCACTATTAAACTTGTGCTTTAGGAAAAATTTATTTAAACTCTATTCTCCTGCTGATTTCTAAAGACTTCCTAAACAGAGGGTGCAGGTCTTTCAGAACCTATCTCAATGGTATTGGCCATTCTCCAATGCTTTCAGCATCCTATGAAAATGTACAAATGTTCAGTGTCCATCTCCTGCCCTTTTAAACTCTAGTATTACAAATTTATTTCTAAAGTTTTCTGTCAGCTAAATGTGGATCACTGCCCTTCCTGGCCTCTCCTTTTTGTTAATCCTAAATAAATCCCTTCTCCAGATGGTGTTTCATCTCTCAGCAGCTTCTCACAGTCATGAGGACAAGAGACAATGAGAGCTGTTGAGGTGTTTTGCTCCTGTGTAGAACTTTCTCCTGTGCAGCGTGGGGTTGTGTGGGTTCTGCCTTTCTCGTCCTGTATCTCCTGGTTGAACTTTTACTCTATCGCATAGCAAATCTTTTCTCAGTATAAAAAGCTCTCCATGCAGTTCACCTTCATAGTCCACTTTCCTTTTTTTCTTTCTCTGAATTTCACCCTTCTGCTCCTAGCAGACCTCATTGTGTAACATGTCCCTCCAGATATTTGCTGCACGTTGTCATATCCTTCCTCCGTGCACTAATGAACTGTCTAAGCTGCAGCCAGCAGCATATACTCAAACATCAATCTACTCAGCCTCCTCGTTTTCACTGTGTTTCTCTGAAATCCCTCCAGTGTGTGTGGAGATAAATGAATAAAACCCATCCATCCCATTGGCCTGTGAAATGAAGCTCGTGGCACACTAATTTTCAGGTGTTAGTTAATCTGTGTTCCCAGCCATGGGAGTGGCCATGGGAAGGAAATAACACAAGGTGTTGAGGGATAAAAACTAATGACAGAAATGCTGCCTCGTGATACTGAAAGAAAAATGTAGAATTTTTTAATATCCATACACAGTGGGAATTTTCAAATCTTATCCAAAAGTCCACCCACACAACAAAGAGTAAAGAAGTCAATTTACCCTGGAAGTATGAAGGACTGAGTCAACTCTGCTGGGATTAGAACATGTGGTTCAAAGGATCCTAGGTATATCGGGTCTGAATCTCGGACCACCCAGATGGCTGAAGTGGGAAAAAAACCAAACAAATTAATAAATAAAGGACTCTATTTGGCAAAACCATGGATCTGGATACCCTGCCTGCAGCTGATGCTGTGCACACACATCTGCAGAAACTAAAGTGCAGAACTAGGTCTGTTACTCTGGCAAATCTCAGATCTCGCAGCGCTCCTGTGGGAACGCGTGCATTTAAGTGGACTTTCTAGATCCACAGCTTTAACGCTAAACTGCATATGTATTATTTTCTTCTGTGTGCCAGATCATTTGAGAATTTGTGATTTTACACAATTTTCTACCTTGGAGACTTTTCATGCCTGTTCTTTTATGTTTCACCATTGATATTAAATAGACAACTAACAGAGCTGAAATTTAGAGCATTTCTCAAGGGTCAAATTTTAAAAAGTGCCTGTATGATTTCAGATTGTAAATCTCACTGTATTGGGTCTGGCTAACATTATTTTGAAAGTGGGTATTGTGGGTTTCAAAATAACGTTGAGTCTTAGGGCTGGCCTGTCAAGTGCTGATAATGCAAAGACACAAGGGGTGTTTCAAACATGCTGGATCCCAGCTAATGTCTAACTCTCCCAATGTTCGTTGAAACTCAGGACCTCAAAGCCAGGCCTAATAAAGGAGTTAAGTACCTAAAAAAAAATTTAAAAAAAATGGCTGGAATGAAGTTGAGAAACACAAACAGTAATGAGGTGGCTTGTGCATGTTTGGAGTCCAGCGTACATGTCCAAGTCATACAGGTCCTGTTGGACTAATGAGGATGTTTTCTGCCCAGACTTCTCTCTGCTATAGGAGCATGCACTTAGCAAATCTCGTGGAAGGATGTGCTGTGGACAAAACATAGCCAAAGTTTTGTTGGTATCAGTTGGTCAGATTCCACTTCAAGAGCAAGTTTACCCTGAGCTCACTTCATTGACATGCATGCAATTGGGTTGTGATATACTTGATAAGGATAGCTGATGGTGAAACCAGGGGATTATGAGCCTTTTGATGATTTTTTTAAGCTTATACTTGGGCAAGGGGGACATCTTGCAGCATGGCAAGAGCCTGGCGGTAGAAGCTATCCTTTTCCATCCTCTGGGCAGCAGAAGAACGTGTATCATGATCTCCTCACTGCTGAGGACCTGCTGTTACATTAGTTGTGAGAGTTAGTCTCCACTACCATCTCCTGCCGCTTCTAGGCGTGCAGCAGTACATTAGTGTTTCTTCCAGACAGATGGAGCCTACTCACAGCAGAAGTATTTATTCCTGCCACAACTCATTTTATCTCTCTCTTATACATCTCCCTAACATGCCACCCTCTGCCTATGTCACTCATAACAGCACCTGGCTGCAATCAGGCATGCCTGAAAAAGTATGTTAGGGTTGTATGAAATGCAACGCATTGAGCTTTTTGAAGTCTCTCTAAGAAATAAATGTGTGTTCCTAAATCCTGTGAGGGCCTTTGAAATATTTTCCTTTTGATCCTGTAAAAGTATCCTACAGAAGAATTTGTCTTATTCCTCCTCTTGTGCCTTCACGAGAGGCTTCCTTAGCTTGGTTCTGGAGCTATCTGTATGACTTTGGTTTGCAAACCGGCTGCTGGACATTGTACCTGATGATTGAATGCTTCATCTGAAAGCTTCTTAAAATCCCACAGAGTAACCACACATCCCAAATTATCACTGGTAGAGGAAAGACTACCAGACTGTGGTTAATACATTGAAAAAAAAAAGAAAAATTTCAAATTTACAGCCACATTAGGATAATGTTCTTACATGCATATTCTTGTTTGAGACTGTTTGTCTTAACTGTGAGATAAAACACTTGATTTATATGCTCTCTTTTATCCCAACTCAAGTGCAGTACAGTATTTTATGAGAGAAAACTGCATGGTAGATGACAAAAAGCAGGGTGTAGAAAGATAGGATGATGAAGGAATGAATGCACTCAGTAAATGAGATCAGTAAATGAGAGGAAGATCAATGTAATGGGGATTACCAAAAAAAGGAGAAGAGATATTTGTAGAAGATATTTGAAAAGAAATGATGAGCTGATGAGGCAGAGTGAAGTACAAAAAGTAAACTAAGTTACAGAAATTTTTTTAAGTCTCTCCCTATTTAGGTAAACACCTAAGTATGTGCTTAATTAGAAATACCTGCTTAGGTCCGTTGACTTCAGAGGCACTTAAATGCATGTTTACACACTGTCCTGGAGAGAGGTGTTCTTCTGAAGATGCCATAAAATAGAAATGTTTACTAAATTCCAGTTGTGTATAACTGCTGTAAAAATAGTTTGTATTTGAGATTTTTCTTGTGCCGGTATGGACTTGGCAATTGACTTCAGACCTGTTACAGTAATGGATTATCTGTTGGTATTCTTATTAAGGGTTTCAGTTATGTTTCTTTAGATGATTTGGCAAAGCAAAAGTCAAGGCTCAGGCCTTTACTTCCACATAATATCATTGTGAGTTCAACATCAGCATCATCACAGAGATCCCAGAATTGATGTCAAACAGGCCAACTTGGAGGAACCTAGCCACAACACTACTGTGTGGACAAAATGTCCTGGTGTTTACTTCCTGGGAAGAGCAAATGTTCAAGGAATTAGCAGTGTTTGAGGTGCTACTTTGATAATGGATCACCACTCAGGTTAGACAGTGATGTGGTCTTGTTGGAAGAGACTCCCAAGGAAACAATGATGTTTTCAGTTCTTTGGAAGGAACCAAACCCTGATCATGAGGTACACATTTTATGATAGCATCTTGTGGAGTGCAGTATGAGAGTTAGTATATGGTAGGGACCAGGTCAGGGTGAGTAACTATTATCCGTAGAACAGTGGGAAGGATTTTGCAGTCGGTTCCCAGGGGACAAATCATATAAAAGTTATTTCTAGGGTTTTTTAATTTTTTCCTAGTCCTCCATCCCAACTCTTTCTTTGTGAGATGTAATGCCAGGAACTGATGAAAAATGAGGTATCTGCAAAGTTTTGTCTAGTATATTCGAATGTTTAAGTAGTTATTACCTGGTTTTGTATTATTTGTAGTAGAAGTCTCTAACCAGAAAATCGATCATAGTGAATTCAGTGTCAGCAGACCCCCAAACCACTTTATTCACTTGAAAAAAATAGAAGACTTCCAAACTCCAAATAAATTTCTAGATATCTTTGGAAAATAAATTGTACACACACATAACCAAAACAATATCCAAGTTAGGTCAGGAAAGTTCAAACTCCTCCTCAAGGCATATAGCAATGAGATGATCAGAATATAAGAGACTAAAGTGGAATTGAGCCAGGTTAGCTATTTTACATCCTATGTCTTTATAAGAGTTCCACAAGACCCTTACCGAGGACAAATGCACTGGACTTTTGGGCTTTAGTGGATAGGAATGATGGCTGCTCCATATTCCTCTCTAGACCATCACAGTGTGGCATTCCTAATGGGTCAGAGGGAAAGGCACTCTCCCACCAACACCACTTCATGGGATTTTCTTTTCAAGTCATCTATTCAAGGCTTGGCTAATCCTGACCTCTCTTGGCATGTGAGATCTAAAACTGGCATGACTCCAGACACAGTCTAGTGCTGTGAGCTTCTTCCTCTTCAGGTCCTAATGTGATGATGGACTTCAAGATCCTATCAGCCTGGTTTCTCCATGCTTGATCTCTGAAGAGCAGGGTTTGCATTTCTGGTGAATTACGTGACAGTTTCTGATAGCAACACATGGAGAGCACAGGCATGGGCTTGCTTTGTGTGCAGGTGTCACATTGCTTCGGATATGTCACACTAGTGCAGTACATTGGGTGAGTGACCTTTCCCAGGGTGAATCAGTGAGTAAATGGCACACACGGAGGGACAGAAAATTCATCGAGATGCCTTGCACTGAAGAGCAGATTCTGCTGCTTTCCAAAATCTTGCACTAGATGCAGTGGTTTCCTATTCCTTCATTTGTTTTTTTGACTATATTGCCAAACTGGCCTTTATCCAGACTCTGGTTGCTGTAATTCATTTCTTTGCCTTTTGTAAATCCAGCCCCAACCCTACCAGCTCTGTGTTCATCGATGTTTTTTCTTCCAGGGAAGACAATTTTATAGGTCACACATTCACCAGCAGAATTACTGTGATTTGTGAACTTCCAGTGCAGTAAGGATATGTGTGTACATATGTTTTTGTGTGTGTAGTCTTCCTTATTTACCCATGCAAAATCTTAATTTGATCTCCTTCATTTATCATCTTCAGTGGGTGAAAGCCAAACTGAAAAATAATCTCCTTGCCTGTAGTCATCGTGGTCAGCACTCCCACTGGTTGTATTTGAGTTTCAAATGAAAAGACCCTCTGGAGTATGGAAGCATGTCTTCAATTAAAATGAAACTGGAGACTTTTAGAAGCTGTTCTTGAAGGCTGAAGCTATACGATAGAGATGGTGCAGTCAGGAAATCTGACATCATTGGGAGTGTCACGAGTACACCAGTAAAAATCCATGGGTAAAATAGCATGACCTGCATTATTTGTTCATTTTTGGCTCATCAAAGTTTCATCCTGCTTTGTTAAACAGCAGAATGAGACCTTTCAAGTGTGACTTGTGCAATTAGAGCTTTACCCATAGGTCCTCACAACTATTCTTGCACTTACTCTGTCTCTCAGATGCTCTATGACTGACCTTAAAAAATGGCATGTACCTTTTTTTATTGCGTAGAACCTGCTTTATAGCAGGTGTGAATGGTGGTATTAATCCTTACAGCATTCATTAGTACCAAATGTGTATTGCAGTGTTGGGTAAGAGTAATTATTTTGCCATTACATTATGAACAGCTTTAAAACTTGCACTGTAATGTAACGTACATAAAGGGAATTGTTAATATCAGAAGTTCAGATCTGGATAGTTGAATTTCCTTCGTTACTAATAACACTATAGATTATTTAAACTATAAAATTTGTAAAAATGTACTTTGATTATTTTAACAAATCAAGAGCAGATACAATTTAAAAAAAACAATAAACACACACAAACAAACAAAAAAACATGCAAAATGCAGGACCTTAAGTCTTATTTTCGAAGTAAACTCCAAGCCAGAAGTATTTAGACATCAAAGTCTCATCAGCAGCTTGCTCTCACAGCGGATCTTACACCCCACTGAAATCACCTTGGACTGTAAAAGACTCTTGAAGATGCAAAAAGATGCCTGATGAGACTTTTAAAAACTGCTTCAATGTGGAAACCCTCACTCCTGGGTTTTCAGCATAGCTTTGGTTTCCAGGATTGGTTTGTTCATCTCTGTGTTGTCTGAACAGGTAAACTCATCCACTGCACCTGAGCAGTTGTTTTCTCATTCACAGACCACAGTGCAGTGGCCTTGTGTGTGCCTTTTCCAAAACTGAAGAGAAGTATTTAAATAAAATTTTGTGCTGTATTATTAAAGCCACTGCGAATGTTTTCATTAAAATTTGAGAATGTTTAATATCCCTGCTCTTGAACGTTAAATCGAACCACTACTTGGTGGCTTAATTACCTAGCAATATCTCTTTTTTAGATTTTTTTATCTTATATTTAAAAAATGAGTGTATTTACATAGTTCCAATCTAAGCACATCTCATTTTACTAAGTGCATCGTTTAAAGGGCACACAATGGTAACACCTTTTGGCTTGCCTGAGACTTTACATCACGCTACACACTGAATTCCATAGTGAACTTTATCCTATGCAAAAAATAATTCATTACCTCTATTATTTCTGATAAGATGTCTTTTTTTAAAAGCCACAACTCTCTGTAACTTTAAACAGTCCCCCAAATATACTTGCTTTTGTTGAGGTTTTATACTCAGACTACCTAGAGTATCAACTCAGAAAGACTTTACTGGCTGTTGTGGGAAGCAAGAGCTATAATGTGTGAGTTGAGCACCTCTGTTTGGCCATACAGAGACAGCAGCTGTCTTTTCCTTGGCTCTACATAGTTTGAGGGCTTGACAGATTGTGTAGAAATGGGGATGGAGATCTCATCCCTCATTTAGATGCCATAACAGGAGCATAAGCTGGTGTTTGGTGAGGTGCAACAAGGTTTTTTTGAGGTTTGTGGAATGATGAGGAACGTCCTGCTTCTGCTTCCAGTCCAGCAGTATGGACCTTCATGAGAACTGTTAGTGTTAGGAGGATGTCTGGGGGCCTTTGACAGTACTGATGCTGTAAAAAAAAGCCCCTGTTTTTCAGGCAGCACCTCAAACCTAGCTGTGATTCACTGGAAAGAGGAGGTTAGAGAGTGGCTGTGCCTCTGCTGTTGCTGAATTTAGGAGGCAAACAGCTTTGGTGACCTAGTGTCAACCTAATTTTTGGGGAATTAGAGGTGACATCTAAGGTTGGGTTGGAATCATTTAAAGCTCAACTGAAGAATAGAGAGACTGAGTTTCCTACCTTTACCCAGCTGAGCTTAGTGCTCAGTTTTAACCTGAGCTGAAGGAAGGTTTGGGGTATCTAAAATTGGTGTGGGACAACATAGAGGCAGAAAGGCAAATGAGAGCAGTGGCCAGGGGAAGTGAGACTATGGCACAGCTATGAGGACAGAGGTCACTGGAGGGTGGTGGCATGGTGATGAGCTGTGCTGTGCACAGACCTCCTCTCCTGCTAGGCTGACGAACACCAGACCAGCTGGACACCGACACAACCACAGTGGATGCACAATGGTGGGGTTTTGGCCTGGAAAGGCCCTGTGCTTGTGTGCATCACTCTCCAGCTAAGATGACGACTCTTTGAAATGTTTTTCTACATTTCCATTTACAAAAGCTGGATAAGCCTTTTTCAAAAAAATTCTGATAAGTAGCCAGCAATTGAATTAACCACTGTTGACTGTATTGCTGTCTCTTAGCAAACTCCATCTGTATGGTCTCCCTTTGTAGACACAATTTTATAACTTAATTTCCCTACCAAAACATCAGTGTTTACTCAGTAAGAAATCTGTTCTTTGTCAGCTTAAAACAGTGATTTCTTTATTACCACTCTGCACAAGGAATGACAGCACGGAGTTGACACTGGAGCAAGTCTGGTTGAGTCTACAGCATTGTAATGGAAATAAGGTGAACCAAGGGTCAAGTATGATGGTATTTGTATACAGAAATGTGTCTGCGTAAGGAATAGCCGCATGAGATAAGAGAATGAAAGATGAGGTCCGCAAGTCTCCCTTTGCATGGTAGTGGGAGAGAGGTGTTGCTGTAGGTATACTGACATGGCAATCGGGATTACCTACCTCTGTGCCAGTGTAGCAAAGATGCCTAAACCATGTGTGCATGCTCCAGCACTAGCTGACGTTGGTGGGTGTTGGAGGTATTGGGGCGGTGGTCAGTGATTACTCTGAGAACGTCTTGTATATAATTTTTATTTATCTTGGGAATGAGGGGTTTTCAAGCCATTACAGTCTGTGGTCTCCCTAAAATTTTTCCAGCAGGGTTGTTAAATGTGCTATAGTGAATCTGGCCCAAATAGCAAGAGGTTTGCAGGGTTTTTCTTGTGCTGTCTTTCACAGCACCTGAAGGATGTTTTAGTGCTTGTTTTGCAAGCCACAAATTGAAAATCGCTAGTGTAAACTTTCAGCAGCAAACAGCTGGGACACATTAAGTCCTTATTCCTTCCTTGATCAATGTATTTTTCTGTGTGATTGGAAAACTAGAAAAATAGGAGAGCAGCTGTAGAGAATGACAACAATGGATCTGGGTTTTGGAAGGAAGGCTTTTCAAATGGTACCTGGACGATGAGATATAAAACACCTCAACCTTTCTTACCATGAGCTGATGATTTACAGGGGTCAGGGTAGCATCCTGGCTCCTTTGAAGTCTGCTGGAGTGTACAGTGCAGTGAACAGTACTGGGGTTTTTACCATAGGGCTGGACTTATGGTTATTGCACTTAGTTTCTTCTACTACAGAGCTTCTCTCAGTCTGCACTGCAGTCTAGAGTTGGCAGAGAAATTCCAGTTGTCTCAGTCAAGTGAGGAGCAATTCTGCTTTCTCCAAATTATTAGTGTTCATACTTTACTTACAGAAAATTAACTCCCAGCTGAATGTTGTCCAGATTTGAAACGGAAGGGAATGGAAGGGAAGGGGGAAGGAGAAAAGAAAAAAAAAGGAAAGTGCAGGAAAGGAAAGTGCAGGAAANAAAAGAAAATAAAAGAAAATAAAAGAGAAAAGAGAAAAGAAAAAAGAGAAAAAAAAGAAAGCGGTAAGTTGAAAAGAAGAAATTAAAATTGAAGTGCTAACATTGAAGTGAAGATTCCAGATGCTTCCAAGAGAAACGCTTGTTTTGAATAAAAATGTTTTTTCTCTGCAGTCATATAAGTGAAAAACTTTTACCTAGTTCTACTCTTCACTGTATAATTGCTCGCTTTTCAGCTTACTTGTAGCAAAGGAAAGGACGGATAGATCAGCCAGCCTGTTGGATCAGATCTTACATTGCATCTTGAGCTCTTTGAGTGCTATTAGCATTTCCTTTTAGAAGTGAAGAAATATTGACAGTTTGTTAGGTTATCTTCCATTTTACTGCACGTTAGGGCACTTCAAAGTCTTTATGTAGTGATGGGAACTGTCATGAAGTAGATGTGAAAAGGGCCTTTGGTCCAACTAAACCTGTTGTCAAGAAGATTCAGAGCAGATGGTTATTATTAGAAATCAATGCATTTATTATATATTGCTCAGGAATAGTTCCCTTTGGAGGTTACTGTGAATGTTGTTGCTGTTTAAAATGTGTCAAATATCAGTAAAATTAATTCCTACAGAAAACCCAGAGAGCCCCAATCAAAAGCTTTGCTATTACAAGAGTGCACGTCTTTTGCTTCTTTGTACTGTGATACACCAGAGGCAGGGACACGCTCAGCATGCCAGCAGCATACCTGGTGTGTGTGAACATGTATATGTGAGATATGTTTCCATGCAGCGATCACAATCACATCTGCGTACAAAGCTCCTTTCACTGCTGTGTCTAGAAAGGCTTTGTGGAGATCTATTTTGTACCTGTTCCCATTTCGTTTTATTCCCCTTTGTAAACCATGATTTTCTGGTTCCCACTAGTTTGTTACAGCAGCTTACTGCTGCTTAGAGCAAGTACAACATCTTGCTAAAGCCTGAACACCAATCAGTTTCCCCTATACTTCAGAAATAGAAGTAGGACGTTTCAGACTTTTTGTGATTAGTTGAGTGTAGGTTTCCTTTCCTTGGTGTCTACTTATAGAATTTAAGATAAAGGACGTTGGATTATGGGAAGAGCATATTCCCAGTAGAAAAGGAGCATGTTAGCAGCAACATTAATGCTGGAAGTCATTGTCCTGAAACAAAGATTCATTTTCCATTCACTCCGTGATTTGCAGCACTTTTCAACCAAGTAATTTGGCTATGGGCTTCTGGCATAACATTGTTTGCCCTTTCCCTGACATTTTGCATATAAAGAAAAGTTATGAGCTTCTTGGGCATTCAAGGTACCAGGAAATGCAGGAGTCTATCCAATTTGTTAACGTGGAATTATAGATGTCAGACATAGACTCTGGTAGTTAACATTGGTTAGAGTAATGCTGCAGCCGGTTGATTGTATTACAGTCATGATGAAGAGGAATGGTCCTTTTTTGCTTTTCTGGTATATGACGGATATAGAGCCAAGGCAGATTTAAAGTGTAATGAATGAATAACCATTTTCTATGGTTTGCTTGACTCTTCAATGAGTTCCACTACTGTGGTGTTGCTGTCACTGACTCGCCCTCTCCACAACAGGTTAGCATTGTCAAGTGACTTTTCAGGAGTACTACAGGAGTAGTTTTTTAAACATTAAACCGTTCTGTAGCACTTGAACATTATTTCCTTTTAAGGGAGAAAAACCCCCACCCAACAGTAGTGTGGCAAGAAAGCAATAAGCAGGGATCAAAAATTGAGAATTCCTCCCTGCTTGCATATGCTTCCCATTTGTTTTCCCAAGCCCAGTGTCTTCACAGCTACAAGTCAAGCATTCACTCAAAAGTGCTGATATCCTCAACATGTCTCCCAAGGGAAATCAGTCAGATGCAGAGAAACAACTGCGTCACATTCGACACATCTTTCCAACACCCATTTCCCACATGCCTTCACCAGCATTGAATTCTCTGAGATCTCCCTCAGCTTCCTACTCAGCACTGCCATCAGGACCTGGTCTGTGTCTGTCCCTGTCACCGTCTCATTCCCCACAGCTTCCACCTTCCTTGCTCTCCCCACACCCACCATGCCACTGCTCAGCGCCGAGCCCCTCCCACCCTCAGCCCACAGTGTTTTGACACCCCAGCTCTCAAATTTTGTGACTATTGTAATCATGTTTTCATGCCTGGTGATTTCAACCTGAAGTTCATGTGCCTCTAGATTTTCATTGCTCCCTCAGTCTGTCTCTGGACTACTTTCATTGTCTCTTGCACTTTTTTCCATGCTTTCTTTTATGCCTTTTCTCTCACTCTCCTTCCATCTCTCTTCCTCAGCCACCTTCCTTGAAGTTCTCCTTCTTAAAATCTGTTTCTTCCCTGAAAGCTTTCATCATTAATCTCTCAAGAAACCATCTTAGAAACTCATCTGTTGTTCTTTGATTTGTTTGTTGTGGCTTTTTTTGAGAGAGGTATCTCACAAGAACTGAGCTGGTCATCCTTCTACCTCTGTTGCTAAAGGAAAGCTTGTGTGAAAAGGTGGGCTTTCAGAACTTAAATTAAAAGGTCTTGTAAATAAGATAATTGGATAAAAAGGGATATTAGGATCTGAAACAGAATGTTTATTTGCTTTGATGTGCTTTGGGAATGAACACATGTGTGTACAGTGGGCTGTTTGGCTGATTAAGTATAAAACAACCCAAGAAAAAATCACCCCTGTTAAGCTTAAATCAAAGTTCTCTCCTCAAAACACCAATTTGATTTGGGTTTGAAGGTCCCATATCAACTCTAATTTCTACCTTTGATGTCTTTCTTCTTGTTGTGTTGTGTAATGGAGGGCAACATTACTTATTAAAAATTTGCATTTTTCTTCCATTTTAAAAGCAAATATTGAAATTGTTGTTGTTACCGTGTTGCAGTCGTACCTACAAGCGCCAGCCAAAACTAGATCTGCATTGTGGCAAATGCAGCAAGAACCCACATATGGTTAGGAGAGTTCCTAAGCTGAGGACCAATTCCTGCACTGATATTCCCAACTTTGCTTCCTCCAAATGTTGCCCTTGTCCCCTATAAGGCTGTCAACAACCTGTGAGCTTAAGAATATTGTTAATTTTTGGTGGAACTTAGATGAAAAAGTTCCAAGCTCTGAACTAAAATACTTTTGATTTCATTGATAGTAATACTCTTATTTTGGGTGAAGTTAGGTTCCATTGGTGCTTGATTTTAAACTTAGGATTGAAGTCAGGTATGTTTGAAAACAGAATAGTCTTTCGAAAGGAAAAAGTGAAAGAAGTTTACTTTTTTTTCTAGTTCTGAAGCAAAAAAAAAACCAAACCAAAAAAACCTTTTTATTACTTGGAACAAATAATACTAAATCAACCTCATATGCTAGAAGTTGTATTAAGTCCGTAATATGTTTTTCTAAGGAATAGAAAAAAATGGTACTAAGAAATTGTACTCACCTTAGTTTATGATGCTGTTTCCATGGTGTGGGTGGAAAACAGAGGAATCAACACACTGGAGACCTGTTCTTGTTGCTCCTTCCATCAGCAGCAGTTTCCTTTGACTTAAGCAGTACAAGATTAGACTTTAAGACATGATTTTTAAGGGTATTTAGACAACTACCATTGCCAGTGGATGCTGAGTGGGATTTTTTCATAGTGTCTACCTAAATCCCTCTCAAAGCAGTGCCCTGACCACCAATCCACAAATAAGGGATTTTATATTCAAAGATTTGTGTCTGTTGAGACCCAAAGGAATTACTGCGGTTATCTCATCTGACACCTGTAACACTGACCATAGGATTCCCCCCTTTAATTTCTGCAGTGGGAGAAAGTACTTTTTCCTACTATTAAAACTCCAAACCTTGCAGTACACGTAGAGCCCATCTTTCAGAAAAACAACTAGTTTTGCTGTAGTCTTGCAACAGCGCTGAATTTACCACTTCCCTCCATAAACCCATTTAATGGGAATTTGCCCTGGCTGTTAAAATATATTTTTTATTTTTCATGCTTTCCATGCCTCAAAGACATATTTGAGGAGAGAGGAGAAAACAGGAACTACTTGAAACGTGTCCATTAAATTTCTCCAGAGAAGCTGTAGAGATTTTTGTCCAGCTTCACGGTCTCTGTAACAGCTTCTTACAAGTAAGTGCATTAATTGCTGATTTAGCAAAGGTACCTCTGAATTTCTATACATTCCTCTTTTTGAGTATGAAAAAAAAAAAAAAAGCTATTATTAACCCCATTTTAGAGCTGGGAAAATACAGAGAAAAGAAATAAAATTACTTGCACTGAACATACCAGCAGGGGAGGCCTGGGAGTTAACAGTGATGTCTCTTGGGTCCCCATCCCAATGTCTTCCTGTTGGGACACATTAGCTGGAATGTTCAAGTAGATAGCCCCATATTCAAGCACCAGCCAGTCACTTTACTGGATAATTATCAACTTGCTACAGTGCTGGGAGAGAGAGGAAGCATGAGTGATATCCTTTCGTCTCATTACCGGGATACCCCATGCTCCCTGGCAGTGGCTAGGGCAGAGAGAGGCAGCTGCAAGGCAGCGCCATTCTGCTCCTCACAACACATCCTCCGCTCTCTGATCTGAAAAAATGGGAAGAGCGGGAAATCTTTGTGAATGATCAAATACCATGTGAATTTGATAGCTGTGGCCCAAGTTTGACCTCTGAAAGGTACCTCATTTTGAGGGACTTCACAGCGTTTGATCCTGAGGGTACTGCGACCTCTCACCCTTCCTGTTGTAAGGGACTTTAAATCAGAAATAAATAGATATGAAGTTGAGGGGCTGGCGCGAGTTGTTTAGACTGAATCGTTTAGCACGAATCCTGGGGCATTTTTGGTTACCTGCTGGATACAGCTTTGGCATCCCATATGTCTGACATGAGTATGGTCCATTTTTTGGGCATCCATATGACATATGGGGCATTAGTGCTCGTTAATTGTCCCCATTTTTCTGGGGTTTATTTGGCTGGTGGAGGTTATTTCAGAAATGTGCCACTTCTTTAACTGTTGCATTTGTTGCTGTGTGCCCCTTGGCAGAGGCTTCAGACTCGCAAGCAGCAGCAGGGACGTGGTGCCACGTCTCTGCCACACGAGATTTTGGGATCACTAGTGCGTGACCACAAGGGAGGAGCAGGATGAGAAAAAGTCGTAGTAGCCAGCACTGGTCTCAGCTGTCCCTGTGGGGTTTCCTTCCCAGGAGCCCAGCCTATTGCGTGTGCCCACTGTCCCATGGTCCTGCCCTGCAGGTGGCTGGGGCCAAGCAAACAGTGTAAGGATTTCTGCTCTCTCAGGGGAGTTCTCCACTGCATTGGTAAAGACTGGCTCTTGTGCTTTGTTAGAGATGCAAATTGCTCTACAAGTCCTGAGCCTTAATTATAAAGCCTGGGCTCCTTGCCGGAGCTGCAGGGAAGACAGGCCCCTGTCTCCCATTAATGGCATTTGGACACCAAATTCCCTTAACCTTTTCGAAAACTAGAATCCCCATTTCTTCAGCAGTGTAAGTGGTCAGGCAAAATCCCTCACCCTGCTGCTGCTGACAGCAAGATTTTTACAGCATTGTCTTCAGCAAAGCTGGGAGCTCTCCCTCAGGCAGTGAGATGTTTTTCTCCTGCCATCCACAGGATCGAGGGACAGAACAGGGAGACAGTGGAGATAGTGGAGATCTGGGTGGGAGCTCTATGGGCACACTGAGAAACCCAGCTCTGACATCACAGCACCGTTGCATGGGCTGGTTCACTACACCAAGCTGGAGATTGCCCTGCTGTGAGGTTCAGGGAATGGGGATGAGGAGCCCCACTTGCCTGGAAGATAAGCTGGGCCTGGGGGCAGAACCACCTTGCCCCAGTGCTACTTCATTTTAAACCACTGCCTTTAAAAGACAAAGATAAATTGTTCTGTTTTGCCAGGAGCAGACCTGTAAGGCTACGGCTGCCTCTCGCTGTGTATTTGAAGAGTGCCAATATGATGGCACAATGTGGGACTTGGGGATTAGATAAGAAATAATGCCAGTGGCACAACTGGACAAAAAGGGGAAAAAATCAAGCTTTTGGGGAGCAGAAGATCCCTCTGGCCGAGTGAGCTGCTCCTGGTAGGCAAGTACTGGAAGACACATTCTATTGAGATACGCTGCACTGTGGGATGGTGCTTTGCTAGAAATTGCAGGTGTAGAATGGTGAGAGCTGATCCCTGCTTAGGGTGGGCTTACAGGAGTCAGGCTTGGCTTACAGGAGTCAAGCTTGGCTGAGAGTACAGCTGTCCTAGTCCACAGATGGAGAGATGCATCAAGGAGAGGCTTTAAGCAGAGCCATAAAGAGAAGCCTGCTCTCCAACCCCATCTTTTGGGTGAATTGTTGATCTTTTTCCCAGTGTTACCTTTTTGGTCTGGGTGGAGTTTTCGTGTTCTGAGGGACTCCAGCATTTCTGCCCAATTTAGCATGGAGAAGGTGAACAGCAAACCCTTCATATTGTTACACACATTTTAGATGTTGGTCTCACAGTTTGATCAGCGGAGAATCCAAGGTCTCGTAAACCTGGTAATATATAGTATCAAGCCTGCATCAAAGAAATTCACAACCCTTTTGGGAGAAGCTGTGAGTACTGATGAAAGAGGGAACTTATTGTATATGTAAGAAAACTTCTTTCATGGCTTATGTATTAAGGCAGGCCCTGTGGCCCAGGGAAGATTGGGGCTGCTTTTAATTTATATCTCCCCTCACTTATACTAAGTCTTCGTCAGAAGAAAAATTAGTCAGATGTTTTCTTAATGACATCATATTTTTTTAATCCTGTTTCATTTTTTCCAGATGAGGCAGTGGAGATTATTAGAAATTAATTGAAACTAAATCTGGAACAGAGACTTTGATTCACTTCTTCCTCCTCCCTTGTAGAAATAAATTGACCAGCTCTGTGCTCTGCCACCTTTATTAGCAGTCTCAACAGAAACCAGCCCTGGCAGCCTCAGCTGCAGCTTTCCCAACCTCCCCGCTGCTGTGGCTGACATCATGGTGAGAGGCACTGGAGAGCGACTTCGAGAGAGACTTTGGTTGTCCCATAATTTTGGTAACAAAAGGCCATGGCTACACAGGTGGAGAGGTTATGAGGTCTGAACTAGCCATGCCGTCATAAGTTTGTCTTTCAGTGCCATGAAAGAAAACAGGCTTAATGCTGGTGGGTGTTCCTCTAGAGAATCCCCAGTGTGGGTCTGACAAGCGTGTATGTGTCAGTGGTTGCACATCTCCACGAGTCCTTTATATCTGATAGGTTTTCACTGCCCTTGTATTTCACACCACTGAACAACAGAGAGTATTGCTACAGGAAAATACTTTGAATTACAAATATTTTAAAAGGCATTTAATATACTACCCATCAGTAGAAAGTGTTCAGAAAGCCACAAGGTTTGCTGATTTATCAGAAAGACAGGCAAACGCGTGGAAGATCAAAGGAAAACATACTCAGAAACTGCTGAATAAATTTGCAAAACTTATATTACATTTCTATGTGGTTTTGTTGATATGCAACTATTACAAATACATTAAAATGTACCTGAACTGTTGATAAAGTAGGATGGGACCAAGATCCTGAGGTGCGGGTGGCATGTCTAAGTTGCTCAGACCCTCGTGTTTGTGGTTGTTGGTGCGTGGATATTCTTAGGGAAAGACCTTTGTAACACCATCCATTAGTTCAGCCCACACCTCAGATCCCTGACCTCTGAAACTGAATCCTCATGGTCTCCCATACCTGAGGTGCACCCCCATGGACTACAAATCCATCTCCTTCAGCTTTGCCAAAGCACACAGCCAGTGGTGAACACTAACCCCATTGTGACCTGTGTCTTCACACCAGCTCTGCTTCCAGCAGTCTGTAAGTACAGAGAGGGATAATGCAAAGCAGATTTTGCTCTTTCCTTTTTTCTAATGACAGCTCTGCTTCTTTTGGTGTCTAGCTCAGATTTTCTAATTCTCAGGTCAGAGCGTGTAACTTTTTCTCCCCTTCTGCACCCTCTGTGGTTTATCTAAGAGGCTGAAGGGTACAGTAGGAGACGTGTCTGAGAGATGTTCACACACTTTCTTTTGTATCCTTGCTCACCCTGCAAAAACTTCTCAAGTTCTGAAACATGCCTGTGACTTTTATTTTACCTGCTGAATCCCTCAGCATTTACTGACTTCTTTCTCAGGTAGCACTTGGCCTGAGGAAGATCTAAGGGATTTAACAGAGGTGGCCTCCAGAAAGCATGCAATAAAACCTCTCATGAAATTTTGTCCTCTGAACCATACCGCTGACCTGTCAAGGAGGTTTGTGCAAGCTATGATGGGCACAGGCAGGGAAGGGTGCTTTACTGGCACTGGCTGAGCCATGCATTTTGGGCCCAGCAAAGCCCAGCTCACCTGTGCAAGGAATATAAGCATTCCTTGCATCATTTACATCCTTTCACAGGCAGCCCTGTCCAGGGATTTTTCTGCAGGTGGCAGCACTAAAGATCTGGATACCCAGGGGCATCAAGGAGGTTGCAAACCCTGAGTTTGCCTTGAACATCTTTGTGTAGCCAGCCTCCCCGTGCAAGGAGATGGAGTGAGATCTTGCATGGCGTATGCTCCTCGCAGCCCACATGCACAAGCACTGCCCAAAGCAGCTTATGCCCCTTTTCACAGCAGCCCAGCTGGGGTGAGCCACCTTGCACGAATGTGTTTAGTGCAATATGGGTGCAGGTCCGCAGGAAGCTTGCACTGGCTTCAGGCTCAACATAGGCCCAGAGGGGAGTTTTTTTTCACCATGTGCTCAATTTTCTCCCTCCTGGGTGAAGGCAATGGGGTGGGAAAGAGAAGGGTAGCAGGCAGCCCTGCCTGCCCTAGGTGGCTGTGAGTGACAGCATGTTTGTGTCTTTCCCAGGCCTCCTCCTCTGAGCGGCAGCCCTGTCATCTCCGACATCTCCCTCATCCGCCTGTCTCCACACCCAGCTGGGCCCAGCGAGTCACCCTTCAGCCCGCCGCACCCCTACGTGGCACCCCACATGGAGCACTACCTCCGCTCCATCCACGGCAGTCCCACGCTCTCCGTCATCTCTGCTGCCAGGGGCCTAAGCCCCGCTGATGGTAAGAGGCTATGCTACTGGTACTGCAGTGATTTTGTAGCTCACCAGCACTGAAATTCCCTAAACCCCGGGGATTTACAGCTGCAAAGGCTCTGCAGCTGCTCTGTGAAGTGGGAGAGCTGCCCCTTTTTCTTTTTTTTTTTTCCCCCCTTCAACTACACATTTGTTTTACATCATTGCACTGAGAAGGCAGAGCGTGAGAATAGCTATTACCACAGGATCATATTATAAATATTTTCCTTGAAGTATGTTTCTTTCTGCAGCGTTCTCAGCTGTCTTATGAGGTTCTGTGCTCTTACATCTCTACTGGGAGCCCTGCTTCCCCCAAAGAGGGTCACAGTCTCTCTGCCTGCCTGGTCTGTCTGAAGCTGAAGTTGTAGAGATGAGGCAACACCGGATCTTATCCCCTGTTGTCTTTATGTCTCAGGGCAAGATGGCTCCAGGGTGGAAGGAGAGGGGTAATACTTTCTTCCTCCTTACTACTGAGCCGCCCTGCAGCAACTTTCAGGGAAGACAAGGGCATACAGGGAGCTGGCACTGGGTGCGCGCAGAGGTGGTGATGCACTCTGAGCCCTGACAAACCCTGCATTGGGGAGCTGGGGACTAAAAAGACAAAGCAGGGAAAATGCAGAACTCTGCTCTCACTTGGGGACGTGCAAGTTATGCCTTACTTCATCAGAAATGCTTTACTACTACTACTACATGGTTGTAGGCAGCTGGCTCAGTGCCCAGGGAGCAGTTGGGGTCTGGGAACCCAATCTTGCCACACCTGGCAAGCCCCCAGTATCTCTCGGCTCCTGAGCTGCTGCAGAGGCAAGAGACCCTTCATTGCCACAAAGCAAAGAGTACCAGAGAGCATGAGGGCCCCAGCTTAGTATCTGGCAACATAAAACCATCTTCTATGGCTAAAGAAACCATTGCTATGGTGATGGGGAGATGCATGCATCTTCTTCCCTCTCCTAAAACATCATCTAAACTCCCAGCTGCCTGCCGTGGAGAGAGGTCTGGTGGCTGGCATGCAAATGCTCTGCCCCATCCTCTCCTTCCTTCCAGAGTCAGTTTCGTTGTTTGCTGTGAAGAAAAGGCATTGTGTTTTGGGTTGCTTTTCTATTCCTTTTATTTTTATTTCTTCTCTTTTTAAGGCAGTGGTAAATAAGTTAATGGGGCAAGTGGGTGAGGAGGCCGGTTTGAAAAATTACAGCTGGGAGAAAGTGAGCATAATTGGCTTTGGCAGCCAAAATGGTTTTATGCTGCCAGACACTAAACTTAGCTCTATACATTAGACCTTAGCTTTAATTTCCTTGTGCTGCTATCGGGAACTGAGCTTAATTTGTCTTTCCTTCCTAATAGGCAGGGATGTTAATGCTGACAGGGTTACTGCTGCTGGCAGGCTGGGCCCTCTCCCCCCTCCCTGGGATGCCGTCTGCATCTGAACGGGAGGATTATTAGAAGGGGGAACGAGAGATTGTTTATAAATTTGCGGAAATGGAGGAATGCAGAGGCCCCAGCTTAGTTTCTTTTGTCCGCAGAAGCACGCCTAAGCACACGTCACGAGAGCCCTACGTGGAGCCGTGCCGCCGGGGCTGGCAGGGGGTGCGGGGCGGGGAACGGGGCCTCCAACATCAGTGCCGGGGGCTAACGTTGTGGTGGGAACCTTGTCCCTATGTTTTTCTCCTCATCCACGGCTCTGACAGTGGCTCACGAGCACCTGAAGGAGCGAAGTCTCTTCGGGCTGCCCCCACCACCACCAGGAGCCAACCCTGTGGACCACTACCACCAAATGACGCTGATGGCCAGCCACCCAAACCCCTATGGGGACCTCCTAATGCAGAGTGGGGGAGCAGCCAGCACAGCCCACATCCACGATTACCTCAGCCCTGTTGATGGTGAGTAGCAGTCCAAGTCTTCCCCAGCACAGCTGAAATTTTGGGGCAGATGTATGGGTCTGTCTACCAGGTGGAGGTTGCTATGTGTGGTCACTCTGCCCTGCCCAAACCAACAGGTGCCACATCATTATTTTTGGCTTAAAAGGTTACGCCATTCCATATATATGTATAAAATATACATCATTTAAAATATATACATTGTGGCCTGTTTGGGAGTATGGCATGATTGTTGCATGGGTAGAAGATGGGCTGGCCCAGCGGGCAGGGTGTTGCTGCTGTCCTGCTGCTTCGGCCATGAATGACCGGAGCGTTACTGAGGGCAAGCTCCATCTCTGACTTCCCACCCTATGTTTAGCCTGGTTGATGTCTGGGGCAAATACTGGCTATTTGCATGCACAGCCATGCTTGGCACAACGGACCTCTTGTCTTGGTTGGAACCTCTCAGTTCCCCAAAAAGAAAAAACATATTAATGAGGAGCAATGGTGAAGAGGATATGTTAGTACCTTGTGGGAGAAAAAAACTGCAGGAATGTTAGTATCGGGCATTATAAGCCCAGAAACTTTTTGCTCCTGGCTTAATGAAGAAGAAATAAAATCATGTTAGGCACTGCAGTGCTGAGTCACCTCTGTGGCTTAACCACTGCCCTAGTGAGGTGGGTAAAGTCTATCCAGAAGCGTATCTGAGGTCCAAATGATTTTTAGAGCTGCTAGAAATTTTTCTTTCACTTTATACCTTGTCTTGTTAGAACTGGGTTTGCACGGATATTACAGAGGTCAATTTGGGGATTATTTCTGCTGCAAGAAAGAGTGTTGTTTTGACTTTCAGATCCTGGTTTCTGTTGCCTGGGCTGCCTTCAGATTTGCCTGTAGACCGCTAACATTTTTGGAAAGGAGATCTACATCATTTCATTACTGCTTCAAAGTTTCTGTTGTTGAGCTTTTAAGATGAAAGACTTTGTAGTCTTGCTGCTTTGTAAAGTGACTGGTTTAGAACGATAAAAGCTGTTCTGGCTGTCCAGTGATGTAAGCTTATAGATATTTCTAATGAAAAAACACAATTTCTCATCTGCAGCTGCTGCAGAAGTCTTACCTGACTAGTCATTTTTTGCTGCCCATTTCTAGGTTAATCAGGAACCTGGATCCTAGTATAAAAGGAAGAGCACAGAGGGAGGCATACTGCCTCTAACACCTAAAATATATTTTAGGCTTCTCTGCTGCAAAGCAACTGGTCTGTAAGACCACTGTCTTCTCTCCAAAGGGTTAATGTCTGTGGTTATAGCAGATGGGTGCAAACCAGCCCTGCCAAGTTTTCCTTGGGCTCATGAACAAGACTCCTCCTTGCCTCCTTATTAGTCCAGCTCTGACCAGCAGTGCTTCACTGAAGTGCCAGATAAACAGCCAGTAAGGGAAGCAAACACAGCTGTTTTCGTGCTAGCAGAGGCTGACTCTCAATACACCAAGATGCTCGTCCTCTAGTTTGCTGAAGATCGATCTCTATCTGAAGTCATCTGAGATAGATACTTGCCTTGGCAGAAGACTTTCTTACTTTCTCCTGAAAACAGCCTTAGAGTGAATCACGTATCAAAGGTCCCAGTTTCATGCAGCCAAGCTGATAACCGTTATTCACTGCAAAGCCAGGACTCACCAATTGCTTATTTTAATGTCTCATAAAGCTTCGTTGTTGAGTAACTGGAAAGCTTTTTCTGGGCCTTCACATGCTCTGCATGACATCAAAACTCTCAAGCATCATAAGGATGTGACATGAGACACCAGAAGGCTACCTTGTAAGTGTGAAAAGGAGCAGCAGACCTGTGCCACTCTCTGGTCTATATGTTTGCATTTATCCATCAGCCAGAGAGAGGAGAGAGTTGTGCATTATCAAGGCGGAGACTAAGCTGATGGCTCTGAAATGCTGGCTGAGGAACCAGAGTCTCCTTCTCATTTTAGAAAGTTATTTCAAAAATTTAAATCAGCAGACCCTAAGTAAATACTTGAACAGAAAATTTAATAAAGCATCCTATTACGATGCTTTTCTGAGACAAGAATATCAGGAGTATGCATAAAACCCTAATGGGTCACCACCTCACAGCATTGGTCATTCAGAGAGCCCTTTCCTTCCCAGAGAGCCCCAGAACATAAGAACTTTACTAGAATTAGTTTGCTGAAAGTGCAGGTAGTTCCTGTTAAACCACACACAGCACCATCATATATCTATGATAACACTGGCACCTTGCAAAAGAAAAATTGGCAGATAAGCATATATTAAAATTGACCTATTCGGTGTCATGTCACCTCCAAACATCTGCAGGTCTGAGGGAGCCCAAGACACTGGGAATGTTAGTTCTTCCACCGACCCATATTTGGGCCCTTCTGGTTGCTGTAACTGCATTTCTTGGAGAATTTCTCAATGCCTCTGTATCTGTTGGGTTTTTTTCATCCCATCAGGTGTCTAGGGTCAGAAAAAGTAATAGGACTTAAATGTCAGCTGGAGCTTGTTGGTACTGACTATGTGTCAGGTCTGTTGAGTGTTCAAATAGTTGACTGAGCTAGGGTGCCCTAGAGCTGCATCTCTTCAGCAGGATTTTCACTAACAAGTCATTCCACCACTGAAGTAGACAAGTTTTATGCACCAAACTGCTGGAGTCTTCAGGCCGGTTCCAGGGGAGACTAAACTCTTCAGTTAGCTGTCCTGCTACATTCTATCATCCAAACAGGGACTCTAAATCCAAGAGTGGAGTTTGAATCCAGGCTTACATCCATTTTCTGGAAAATCTACACTTTCAAATCAAAAGTTAATAGATTTTTAATGTCACAAGATTGCTGATGGGACACATTTGAGACTAATTTACAGGATCTCTTCACCATATCAGAAAAATCTTTTGCATTTCTGTTCTAGAAGTAGCTGCCACTGGTGGATTGTTCCGGGTGAGAGAGTGGTTGCGCAAGAGCATTCCTGGGGCAGTAAAAGCTGGTGGGAAGCACAGATGAACCTGGAGATGACTACAACTTTCTGATCATGTTTAGTACATCCAGCATTGTTTTCTTCTTAAGTATGAGGGCTTCTGTTACTCTCAGTCCTTGAGGAGGTGCTACTTACTCTCAAGAGAAGCGTATCTAGACTGACTTGATGTTTCTACTGTTATAGCCCTGTACAACAGAAGATCTCAAAGTACTGTGCAAAGCAGAGCTACTTCATCACTGGACACCCTGAAAAGAAAGGAGAGCAAATGATCAGTGAGCAGAGCAGTGGCAGCTCTAGGAACAAGATCCAGATCTTTGGTATAAGACTCTCATGGCCAGGGTAGGAAGCAGAGATTGTCTTCAAATCCACCGCAAAAACATTTTGAGTTCAACTTGTGTCCAAGTGGCACTGCACAGAGGTAGTCACTCAGGTCAGGAGGGCTGCGTAGATGTGTTTGTGCAACCTTAGAGTTACCAACAGCAGTGATGTCATGGCATTTCATCCAGTTCTGGATCTACAGGAGGGATCTCTGCCCTATTTCTTGCTGCCTGGTACATGACAGTCATGAAAGTCTTGAATCATGATGAGCAGTTTAATTGGGTAAAGGCTTTGTTCAGCCCAGCGTAGCCAAGAAGCCAGTGACTGGTACAGTTGCCTGGGATGTAGACAAAGCATCAAGCAGGATTTTATTTCCTCAAATCAAACAGTGATTCAGCTTCACTGGCCTCTTTCAGTAAGTGTTGTTGGAGCTTTTCTACTTCAAGTAAATGATTTAATAGCCACTGGGGTAAGGAGCAGAGCTGGCAGTGTAGCCCTGTGGTTACTGCAGTGAGCAGGCATCTGTCTCTGAGAGGTGAGCTCAGGACTCTGCTCCAGCAGGTTTACGTGAAGCAACTGCTCCATCAGGATGGACAAAGAGAGCCCAGCCTCATGACAACCTAGGAAGTGCCTCGCCTGTGGCTTGAGGAATCAGCAGCTCCAGGTTTACAGGCTGAATGTGTTGGATCTCAGATGACTTCCTAAACAAGCAAGCTGTTGGCTACTTCAGGCAGATGGCACACTCTGTAGTTTCTTCCTCAAACACTCTGAAAGATCTTTTTGTTTGCTTTCTTTGTCCCAGCACAGAATGGAAACTTGCTAAAATCTCAGAAAAGGTTCAGAGAATGGGAAATTATTTCCCACCCATTCCTAGCCAGCAATGTTGTTTTCCTCCCCAGAAAAATATGTGCAGAAGAGAGAAAAAGTCCCAGAGCATCCCATAAGAGCTCTGTCTGGAATCCTGCTGCACTCTGGTTTCTAAAGAATTCAATTTACTTATGCAGCTTGGGTTGTCTAAACAGTTACCTTGTGGACTGGGAGTAGAAGAATGCAGCCTTGTCTTTATCGAGGATTTGAGGAAAGCATTAGTATTCCTTGAACTGCAAAGTTGATTGGCCCAGAGAGGGAAGAAATGAGGGTCCCAGGACATCATCTGGTGCCAGAACAAATGTCCAGCATCTGCTGCAGTCTAAGTAAGATGTGTGTTGCCTCTGCAGAACAGGAGAGGGGAATAAGGAACTGGTTATGTGAAGTGTTTGTAGTTTATTTCTGCTGCTTATTGATTAAGGGATCATCCTATGTTTTTATATTGTCCTTGGATTTAGTTTGATGATGAGAAGAGAGAGAGATTTCTGTATGCTTTGAGTGGAGTTTTCTTGGTGAGTGGCCAGGAAGAGGGACAATTTGATAATGCTATGTTTATCCCAGGGCTTGGCCAGGAGATGCAGTGAAAGCAGTGATTCAGGCCATGTTTCACTGAAGTGGGGAGATGAGGCATCTGCAGCCCATGTGCTTTACAAGCTTAGCTGTTTGGAAGCAGGTTTCCTGATTCCCCTCTGTAATCAAGATTGCAGCCACGTGCTTGCCGGGAAAGATGCCTGACATTTCCTTGCCCCAAAGGAGCCTCTTAGGAGTTCCCGCTGAATGCCTGGCATTTCCTTTCACGAGGGCTTTGCTGCCACTATTTCTAGTGTGATACAAAGTCTGAAATCTCCCTCCAGGAAAACCATCTCTTGTAATGCCCCTCTGATGGCCCATGGCCACAGCAAGTGGTTGGAGCAGGAAACTCTGCTCTCGACTCCCACATGAGCTGGGGTCTGATTGTGCCCTTCATCATGACAGTGCTGGAAACAGCCTCAGGAGTCAGACCACAAGCTGCCACGTGTCTAAAAGCTGACCATTTGGCTCATCACTGACTCATTGTGGATAAATCTAGATTTGGATAGAAAATCCCCATTTCTAAGCAACCCATGGATGTGATAACTTGTGAGTACTGTAGGAAACTGCCAGGAAAACTTTTACCTTTTTACCAAGAAGTCTGGACTTTCCTTCCAGCTCTAGGCTGACTGGAGGACTGGGCTGGGACATTTGGCAGATGTGGCTTGTATCACTTGAAAACTCAGCCTTGAATTCTTCCTAGTTTAGAAATGGGATATTTAAACATCTCCCCTAGTGGAGAAATGACTCTCAGTTGTGGCATTTACATTTACCCTGCAAAGATAATACTGCTGTAAAGTCAAGGTTTTTCTACTGGAAAGTTATTCCAGGCAGTTTTAAAAGGTTGCGTAAAACATGTGGGTTGTATTTATTCTCTGACATGTAGAGCTGAGACTGTGACAATCAGTGTATCTGCATCTGTTCATGAAACAGTATTGAAAGGCCAGTAAACATCTTTTAAAACATTATAAAATGCATCTGGAGTTGACTTTTTGGAAAAAGAGGCAGCCGAGTGCAAAGGTCTATGGTAATTTTTTTTTATTGACCTTCATAGGCTACAATCCACAGTGCAATCACAATGCCCAGAGCTTTGGACTCAACCTTTACTGTACCCTTCCATTCACCAGTTCACATCTCCCTTTTAATCTCTTCCTAACTCTGTGAAAGAAGTGAACAGTCTTTCAGCTTAAAATTTCCTGTGTCTTGCTTCAGGCCAAAGGATATTTTTGCTGTTGTTTGAAATCTGAAATAGTGTTGATTTCTAAGAAGATATCTTTACCTTTTGAAAAAAAAAAATAAAAAAAAAATCAGATTTCTTCCACTCAGAGATGATTTGTTTGATATACACTAAAAAATAAAAAACAAGCTGTTAGTATGTCAAAAAAATGAGTGCATAAACATAACATGTCTTCCAGGTAGGGAGGAATTAGTTTGAAAGTGAAGACAAGATACTGCAAATAGGCGTGTCTCTAGGTCGACTTTTAAATTCATATTTATTCCATGTTACAGAGTCCATGGAAGACAATGGAAATTATCTGCTGGCTTTAATAGATATTCATTCAAGATGAGAGGTAGAAGTAGTAGAGCAAATTGATACAGAAACAGCCAGCATCCATCCTGGGTGTGCTATAAATGTATTTGGCTGGAAATATTACCGAACACCAGAGAAGGCAACAATACCGAGTATCTCAGGGCTTTGTCTTGTTTCTTGGTTTGCTGTCTAGACTTTGGCCCATCACTTCTTTCTGGACCTAGGTGAGAAAGAGTTTCCCCATCTCTCAGTAGTATTCAAGGGGAAGAAATTTAAGGTAAAAAAGCTCTCCAACTGAGTAGAGAGTCATAGAGAAATTAACAGAAACACTGATAGGTAACTGGAATTCATTTTCAAATAATTTCCTACTTTTATTTCATTGTGTGACTTTTTAAAATTTACTTTAGCCTATGATGATTTTAGGTTTCTGAACAAAACATGAGGTTCAACAAGGCCAAGTGCCAGGTCCTGCACTTGGGTCATAACAACCCTATGGTAAGCTACAGAGATGGGGATGTGACGTTGGAGAGCTGCAAGTTCAAAAGGGACCTGGGGGTGTTGATCAATAGTCGATTAAATATGAGTCAGCAGTGTGCCCAGGTGGCCAAGAAGGCCAATGGCATCCTGGCTTGTATTAGAAACACTGTGGCCAGCAGGGACAGAGAGGTGATTGTCCCCCTGTATTCAGCACTGGTGAGGCCACACCTTGAATATTGCGTTCAGTTCTGGGCCCTTCACTACAAGAAGTGTGTGTCCAGAGAAGGGCAACGAAGCTCGTTAAGGGTCTAACGCGTAAGTCCTACGAGGAGTGACTGAGGGAGCTGGGATTGTTTAGTCCGGAGAAGAGGAGGCTGAGGGGAGACCTTATCACTCTCTACAACTACCTGAAAGGGGGTTGGAGCAAGGAGGGGGACAGCCTCTTCTCCCTGGTGGTGTGTGACAGGACCAGAGGTACTGGATGCAAGCTCTGCCAGGGGAGGTTTAGACTGGACATTGGGAAACATTTCTTCACTGAAAGGGTCATTAAACATTGGAATAGTTTGCCCAGGGAAGTGGTGGAGTCACCATCCCTGGAGGTATTTAAAGGCGTGTGGACATGGTGCTTAGGGACATGGTTTAGTGTTGAGCTTGCAGTGTTTGGTCAAAGGTTGGACTGGATGATCTTGAAGGTCTCTTCTAACCAAAGACATTCTCTGATTCTGTGATCTTTTAGAACAATAACAGAAAAATACCATATTTTTTTTTCTTTCAAGAGTGTTGAAAGAGGTATTCTGACAGTTTGGAAGCTTCCCCCAACATGTTTTCCAAACATCAAAAAAGTCCTGAAACTAAACCTCGTCATTTTGATAAGTCAGAATTTTTGAAGAGGAGATGAGAGAGGGAATCCTAGTGATAAATCCTTCTGAGGCTCTCTGTCTCTGTCACTAAAAAATGATTCCTACCTTCACTTACTTCTCTGGGCATAGTCACTGCTAAAATTGAATGTGGTTCTTCCTTTGAAACATCAGTGGACTTCAGGCAACAGAGGATTTTGGCTGTGTATTCAATTGGCTATCATTCAGCCCATATTGAACACCTTGTCTATGTATAGAGCTACACTAATACTTATCTTTGCTGCTGCCTGGTTATTATGCAAAAGTCATGCTCAGTGTCCTCAGATCAGAGGGTTAGGTGAGGCCAATTTTATTATTAAGAACTATCTCAGTGCTGCTAATCTGCTTTTGAATAGTTTTGAAAATATTGCCTCTTCCTAAATGCACTAGTGAGCACTTCTTCATGTGGTTAAACTCACACAGAATCACAGAATCACAGAA